>KK499778.1:1940886-2499249 GCA_000688715.1 Glossina pallidipes
TTTCTAATGTCCATGTGAAACAGAGAGAGAGAGAGAGAGAGAGAGAGAGAGAGAGAGAGAGAGAGAGAGAGAGAGAGAGAGGCCGTATTGAGTAATTCCGCTTTCCCAAGTTTCTCGTAATACGAGACATAAAAGCTTTCACGATCGTTTACATGTTCCAAACGATACAACACACCTAATATGTTTTTTTTCTTTTAAAATTTTTTGATTGAAGAAAATGGTATTTTTCATTACTTTCCTTGTTGAATGACGGTAAATTAATTCTCATATTTCTTTACTACCAATACAATTACAATTCAACAATGCAATCATAATCAAACAATGAAGAGACCTTATGGACTTAAACTTATCCAATTATCGACTGTTCCATCTATTATTAACACTCGCCAAGTTGTAAAACGTTAGAATTCTTATAAAAACTTTCAAAATTAATGTGCATACATCCGCAAAGCTGCCCGATACTAGTGTAATATAAGGCAGAGAAATTTAAACTACCTAAGCGAGATGAGAAAATGTCATTGCATAATTGCATGTCGAATGCACGATTCACGCTGTGTGCATGAGCATTCTTTAATATTTAATTCATCGTCAATGTGAGACAAAAGTTAAGGCTGCAGGATGTAAGAGACACTTTGTATCAATAACTCATCCATATCTACATGTGTACAGTATGTCCACTTATAAATATATTAATATAATCGAAGAAGATGTGTGTTGTTGCCGGTGATCAAATTATTTCATCTTATAGTTGTTGTAGTTGTATGCTCGTATGTCAGACAAAGTGGTCTTGTTGTCACTCACGAATTTAAACTGAACCTATACGAGCAGCTGCGAAGTAGTACGAAAAATACAGCGAGGTATTTTTTGTTCGCCTATTTCTTGGGAAGAGTCAATTATCACTCCGAAGCAGGAGGCGTCCTAATTTTATCGTTCTGCTTGCAACATTGTAAAACACAGGGAGGAATTTAACGTAGTCTATTTCCAATCTCAGACCCTTAGTCCATTCAGCCATTTCCGTGTTGCGCTCTGTTGTTTCTGCTTCGGTTCTTCTATTGTTAACCCATTAGTATGTCTGATCGTTTGCCTAAGCATTTGTTCGTTCACTGATTGCCCCGGCCGTCCATTCAATTGTCCGTTCGTTCGTTTACACATGCCGTGTCGTGGTTTGTCCGCCTGTCCATATCATATTAAAGTTTCGCAAACCTGACCTTATTGTTTGCTATGAAAAGGTTTGAATGAGGGGCTTAGTGGTTACAATTTTGTGTCTCGTTCATGGAAAAGTTTTAAATACAATTATAAAAATGATAAATAAAATGTTATTATTATCTTGGCAGAGGAATAAACTGTCAGACTAAAGTCTTAAAGCACTCATATCTAAAGGTATCGGCTTTATAAGCAAATCAACCGTTATAATAATCGAAGAAATGACAGAAAAAGAAAAATAAATAAAAAACAGATCATTCCGTCATCTTTTGGTCTAAAATTTGGTTTTTGTTTCTCTTAGAAATTATCGTTCAATTTAACATTTCAAAAGTATTTGATACTTGAATTTTTGTAAATGTTTTAATTTGCTTTATTATGTTAAACGGGTGTTGAGGATAAAAACTACAAATCAATTAAAATGCTTGCCGCTTCTGCCGAACCTCGATCACTTGTCACAGTTTTTGCCCTTTATTAAGCTTTGCATATGTAAATAGAGGAGAACATAGAAATTGAGAAGGAAAAGTGCGCTTGTATGCGTAGTAACATATAAGATTGACATAAATAAATGCGTGCATTATGGTTCTTATTTTCACTTTTCTTGCTAATGACATTTGTGTGTATGTGTTCTGATTGTGAGCACAATGCGGATGTCTTACTCGAAATCGTCTCAGCGATGTAACGGCATAAAGCACATTTATCGATATCTTCGTTTATTTTTTCTTCTTCAAACTTAGTCTTATACGTTATCTTTACTAGTTTATGGTTAAATAAGAGAACAATTGCAAAAAAACTTATATTCGCCTTGAAGCGAGTCTCCGAGTCGAGTGGCATCAGCTACATGTCGTATGAAATGTTTCGCTATCGCATCTGTAATGTTCACATGCATGATGTTTTTTCTTTCGTAAATATTATGGTATAACTAACTAACTGTATCTGGCGTATGAGCGACGTATTTGTAGAGTGAAAATGTATGATAGATTTTATTTGTACTTTGCTTGCAAGCGGATTAGTAGTGCATTCAAAGGTAGCAAAAATAAAATTCAGTTAAATTTTGCTCAAAACTTTTACGGCAGATGTCTCTCTACATAATGCAAAATATAAAAGTCTATCTTAATTTAGTTAAGAGGCTAATCAGATAATCCTACGTCATGGGTTAGACAATTTCGGTTCTTACGGTTGTACGGTAAAATATTAGAAAAAACTATTTATATAGTGTACATGATATATATATAAATATATATGATGCGGCCTGTAGGTGTTGCAAATTGAAAAAGAAAATTTGTATACTTCAATTGCGAGTAGAGGCTATAAAAATCATAAACATTTATTCATTGATTTATGAAGTGTAACTTGTACTTTTATGCGATAGGATTTACAGAAAGAACTTACTCGACAGCTGTAATACGTAGAACTGAAAAAAAAAAGAATAAATAAAATAAATAAATTGCAATACGGCAAAAAAACTGATAAAAAAATTGAAATTAAGCTGTAGTTAAACACTGAGAAGAAGGAGCAGAGTAAATACACTTTTCATCCTCGTGACATTTGATATGACATTTTGTAAAAAGATTTAATTCAAATTTACATAAGCACAGAAATACACAAATAGATACTAGTTTACTGGTTTTATTAGACGGACGTCTATGTATATTTGTATGTGTTCTTATTTTTTATAGAAAGTGATAAGATTATCTCATTGTGGTAGCTCGAGAGAGTATGTTTTATAGCGAGGTCAACTCGCCAACCCAAGGCGGCTTAAGTATCTAAGCAAGTATTAGTAAATGTCATAAAGTAACGGTTATGAAGAAGTAATTCATGTCGAAAAGGATCTCGAAAGTAGAAAACAAAGCGACTATCGACAAGATATGGAGTTATTTCAATTAAAAAAAAAAAAAAAGAATCAAAGCGTTCTACCAACGCTTTCCTTAGTTGTCCTTCTTTATTGCGTTTTTTGCATTTGCGAACCGTTATCTTCAACGTACACTTAACATCATAACGCAATGTTATTTTTCCTTCATCGAAACAATTCAACATGAAACATAAAGCGGTGAGGAAAAAATGTTGTGCTGTTATCATGATATCAGTGAATCAGCTCAGTTATACGCACCGATGAAACTGTGTGGCTGCTTTTTTACATATTTTAAAAATTCTGCTTAACAAAAAGTGTATAATTTCAGATGAGGAAGACTTGAGCCAAACGGAATGTCTGCATAAATATATAAATGCGGATATTTTACATAAGGGAATAAAAGAGTAAAAATAAATACGTTTACGTATTGATCGTTGGCAGAACAAAGTAAAAGAAAGGAAATATTTATACAAATGTCGGTCCGTCTGTGAGTGCAACCTCTTCTTATTTGTCTACTTCGAAGTAATCCTATGTTATTCTTTCGAAAGTTTCAACTGATCATTCCCGATCGTTGTAAATAGAGAGCAGTAAGGAGAAGAATAGAAATTCGCGTTCCATTATCTTAAGCAAAAGCATTGAATTGTCCTGAGAGAGGTTCTCTTAACTTAAAACTCTAAAACTCTCTGTTGACTTTGTCGTTTCGCTTGAAATCATCCGATAGATAGTAGAACGTAAGATATAGTTCAACCCCTGTTTATCCATCTGTCCACAAGAGAGAAACAAAGAACATGATCTACCCCATGTTCGTATTCAGATTAGTTGAAAAAGAAAGAAAAAGCCAAAAAAGATCTGAAAATACGATCGATAAATAATTTGAACAGATCAACTGATCCGATCGCTTTACGAGCTTTCACGTCCCAGCTCGGTAACATCTGGCAGTTGGCTTCTAGAAATGAGTGAACGGAAGTTAATGGGTTGCATATGGCATTCGATCTTCTTTGAATGGAAAAGAAAACGTCGCACAAGTGCTTGTAATGAAAACGATAAACTTTCAACTTTTTAATACAATTATTTAGGGTTTAAAATTGATGACAATAGCTCTACACATAGGGTACATGCTCCAAATGGTCCCGATAACGTACGCATGTATAGTGCGGGAGATTTCTGATAAATTGTTCTTAGTGTTCTTAGTGAGTGATATGATTAGTAAACCAGCAAACGTTTCTTCCGTGCCAGGACATTAATGCAGAAATTTTTTCAGTTAACAAAGCCTGTTGGTATTTAATGATAATACAGTTTTGCTCGTTTCGTTATTCTACACGCGTACAATTTGTGTTTTAATATTTCATACACTTTACCCAGGATGGCAATTGTTTTTGGCATAAATAGATTTTTCTTTCGTTTGTTAAACATATTAAACTCAAGCAAAACAAATACAAAAAACTACAGAATAGCTGTGCGAAGCGTAGGAAAGAAATTAAGAAAAAAAGAAATGGAAATGGAAATGAAAACGAAAACGAAAACGAAAATGTGCTACAATCACATTTCACAGCAGGAATAATTTTGTTTGCATTTTTCTTTTTGGTCGCTTTTTCGTATTTTCTCTTTTCGTCTCTTTTAGTTTTTCTGTTTTGCTGGACGTTGTTTGGCGTTAACCATGCTTCGGATGGATTTTAATTTCATGTTTGAGCATATTTTCAACAAAAGGCTCTGATGTCATGTCATTGCTGAGCAGTAGCAATAAACGGAGATTAATGAAGTTTTCTTTGCTTTATTGAAAAAATTGGATAAAAGAAATTATACGACATCAATAAGGTACGATAGACATGAGTGGCTTTAATTTGTAATAAAACTAAAACGCTTTTCATTCGAAATAATTTCGAGACAAAAAAACAAAGGAAAAAATTAAACCAAAATCAAAATGCCAAGCATTTGATATCACATATGCTGCCATGTTTAGATCTCTGATGCTGTTACCGTCACATTCAGATGAAAGTGAGTGGACGGTTGTTGGTTTTCGACCATAATGCATTTGTACATGTACACGCATATATGTAATATATAGAAAGATAAACGCTCGCGGATTTACATATCCATGCGTGTAAATAGTATGTGCGTGCATGTGCCACAGATATGCACGTATATATCCGCATACAGTTATGCTGGAATTTTCCCTTTTTTTGTTTTTCATACTCTTTATGCAGTAATGCTCCTTTCATAAACTGTAAGCATTTCCGTAAATTTGCACTGTCGGCAGTTTTTTTTTGTGGTTAATGTCGCTCGCGTTGGTGCTGTTGTTATTGCCATTGTAAGTGTGCGTTATGCGCTTACCATCTGCATACGGTTATGTAAAAACTAGTGCGCCCGATTGTATGCGTGTATATCTCTTCTTGCATGTGCGTATGTGTTCGTGGGAACATCATAAATTTGTTTACAATACAAAAGGGAAACAATTATATACATACGAGCTTGTTGTAAGCTAATGTTATGCACAATTGTTTGTTGCAAACAATTACATTAACAGCTGTTGTCTTTAAAAGTAAAAATCGGGCCAGAAAATGTACAAAAAAAAAAAAAGATTAAACACAACAACAGCAACAGTAAGCACAAAGGCATGTACTGCAATAATTGTAATGAATGGCATTAAGTACAAATTTACTTATACATAAAATTAAATTGATTTTAGCTGCTGGACATGGCTGCGTGAGGTGAGAAATAGATTTGCACTGGCTTTTTGCATACACAACAACTCTCGTTACATAATATTTTCAAAAGTCAAAAAAAAAGTTTCAATTGTTTTACGTGCATATAAGAAATTTATTGAAAGATTTATATCCAAAAATTACTCGAAATCCATTGCTATCCAGCAAGTTTACCGTTAATGCAACGTTTCCATTGTAAAGTTTCGTTCGACTTTTGACGTCTACACATCCAGACCGTTTGCTAGTGTATGTTTTGGTAATTGTTTTACTTTCTCAAAATTGAAAATTGAATATTTTCGTAGAATGATTTGTACGCTTTTCGATGAGGATTACCTAACTCCTTTCGGTAATCCGTTACCGTAGCCAAGCCAAAAGGGTTTATCCGAAGTGATTTCTTTTTTTCCCAATTGTCATCCTATAGTGAAAGCCCTTTATTTACAAAAATAATAGTTGGGTTAAAAATCATAACCACATCTATTATATAAGTATTCTATCGTTAGTGATTAATGGATTAATGGATTTATGCCAAGATGACAATCAATTATTTTTATTCCTTTCTAAGACCAGAAGGTGAATTTGATGTCAAGTCAACGGTTGAAAGAAATGTTTTATTGAATCAAAATTCGTTTTGTGTAAATATCGTGTCCGGTATAAAAACAGATCCCACGAAAACGGGTCTAATTGTATTTAAAGATGTGTCAGCAATCAAGGGAACCGTTTTGAAACACAATAAAATTATTATTATATTATTCTTAGCACTAGATCTACCCAGTAGTAGAGTCTTAACTAAATGCTTATTAAATTTGCCATCTCCTAGAAATTTTTAATGTCTCTTAATTATATTAAATCGTTTGGTGTCTTGACATTTTCATTTAGAAGACAAGGTTGGAAATTGAGTGTGATTTGTTAACGGACAGTCACACGTTACGCAAAGAACTGAGAAGACTTTTGGCAAAATCCGTAAATTTTTTCTTATTTCCATTAGTAACTTGCGATCCCTTAAAGACATTTCCAAAAAAGTGTGATCTGAATATTAGCCCGGACTATGCATAGGTTCCGTCCAGTTATGATTCTACCGTCACCGATTAAATAGATGATTTTTAGTCTTCACCTTTACCTTTGCCTTCATGACAAGCGTGTATTTGTTTAATAGAACAGGGCATGTAGTGAAATTAATAGATATTTAAACCAAGTCAGAGTAACAGATATTTCAAGTAGGCAGTTTCCCGTATTTGGTCCTTCAACTTTCGGATGTATTCGGTGAGTTCTCAATTAAATGAACCCTTTTTGTAGATTTAAAAAACACAATAAACTCGTAAGAGTTATTTTAAACGAAAATGAGATATGAGTGAAATAGTTTGCAATCGAAATATTAGTTTGTTAGAGAAAGATTGTCGCGGAAAAGAGATAAAATCGACCGATTATTGCTGTCACACCTGAAGGGCTACTTTATCCATAGTAAACGGGACCAAAAACATATCTAATTCAGTTGAAGGAGGTTCCATTAGATCCATTTAGCAAGTTTGTTAAAACTATCTTTCAAATATGAATTCTAAGAATGAAAGGCCTTCCTTTTGACACTGCATTACAGGTGACAGGTGGCTTATCGCCATGTTGATAAGCCTTTTACTAAATATGCACAGACCTGTTCAACATTGAAAGAAGCTAGAGATCGTATTTGTGGATCAAGTCAAATGATAGGGGAAGGGCATGTTTTCTTTCATATATAATGTGGACATTTATAAGTTCGCAAGCGGGTTGGGGGCTTTTGATCGTGGTTTTGCAAATACTGTAGATTTTCCTTAAGAGATAAGTATGGCTTTATTTTTCTTCTCTGCTTTCGTCGTCTCGTGTAATTACTTTGTTTTTTTTATTTTGTTTCTGTTGTTGTTATTATTGTTGTACCGGCTTTAAATGGTAATAATTCTGTATTATCCACAATGGCCGTCGTCAATAAAATGAAACTGAAAGAAAGAAGTAGAAGAAGAGAAATTGCCATAGATTACTGGATTATAACAAAACTGATGTCGGTCGGTCGTTGTTAAATACAATCTACACTGTAATAATTGGTGTCATAAGTGTAAATGGCTATATGTGCATGCACACACACATATATGTTTATGTATTTTTCAATGCTTGGGTAACTTCACGTTTACAACACTATTATGCTTTATGTTTAAATACAAGTCTTTAATATAAACCACATATACACGCAGTTACACAGTATATGCATGTAAATGTACGTATGTACAGAAAATGTTTGACCGTAGATTAAGCGAGAGTAAGGGGAAGAAAAAAGCCGAATGAGAATGAGAAAGAGAACGGGAGATGGATAGAGTGCGAGAAAAGATAGAAATTTTGTAGCAACATGCTGGGACAAGTTGTGGCTAACACAGGCCATAACATTGTTAAATACTACCACCATCGCACATATACGACAAAATGTTTCGTGTATACATTTATGGTAAAAACGTGCATGTGTGTGCAAGTAAAAGCCTGGCACTGAGGTTTTATAATTGCTTAGTGTAAAGCAAATGCTTAAAAAGGAATTATTAAATTGCTGAGTTTGGCTTAACTAAGATTTATTACACATTTTGTTATAATTTGTCGTCGTTGTACCCTTTCTCTCCTTAAAACTCTTAAAGTCTGCACTTTAATTTTGGCAACATGTTTGAAATGTTGTAAAATATGTAAAAAGCAAAACCAAAAAAAAAAAAACCTAAAAAATTGAAAATATTAAATCGTTATACGCCCATTGGTTCAAAGGGATGAACAAATTTTAAAAGTTTAAAGAAAACATTTAAATCTGTTTTCTTGGTTGCTTTTGTTGTAGCGCTAGCCCAATAATAAAAAGTACAATGTGTTTTCTTTAAGAGGTTTTCTTCTATTTTTTTTCCTGGAATCTTTCCAACAATATTTGTTGTTGTTCTTGTTGTTGCGGCTGGTGTTTACTTTGCATTCTTGCACTTGTTGTTAGCAGTTGTCAGGAGTCAAATGAAAGTTCACTTTTTTTTCTTCTTCTCCCATTCGCTTATTCATTCATTCATTCATTCGTTCGCTACATTATTGTTGCTGTCGTCGTCGTTACTTCGCAACAAAATAAAAATTGCAATTCCATTGAAAGGATAAATGGCTCAGTTTCATTTCATTGAAAGCATTCGTACGACACAATATACTTTCAAATGATTTTCTTTTTCTGCTCTTTTTTTTTCGACGTTCAGCTTGTTGTGGCAACAAGCAAATCATCTTATAGTAAATGAGATCATTTCAGGAGTTAAGACCTAAGGAAATGAGAAAAAAATTAATCAGCTACAACAACGACAAAAGCAGCAACAGTCAGTTATAATAATTCATTATTTTATCCTGTTTTAAGTCAGTTGCGACAAAAAAGAAAAGATACAACATAAACACAGAAAAGTTAAGAAAAGAGTAATATTTGTTAAATAGGGATTAAATTGTAATATCAAAGAGGAAGAGTAACTTACTTTTAAAGGTGCATAAGAAGTAATACACAGCAGTTTTTCTTTAGATATCATTATTATTATTATTATTATTATTATTACCGAGAAGAGAAGATGCACATGCGACCTAGGAAACTGGCAGGATACTACACGTTAATTATTAGCAATCATACCAATCGTATATATAATTCCAGAAAATTTCCACGTTAAGCCCAGTTTAGTATATGTGTGACTTATTGCTAGAGATGATATATAAGGGAAATGTCGTTTTTTACCCACCAGTGAACAATTTATAGAAATTGGAAGTAGAAATAAAGAAAAAGATTAGTAAGTAAAAAAAGACTATAGCAGGTGACGGCCAACTATTAAACACCCTACAGCACTTCGCGTGATACAGTTATTCACATAGCTAGTTTTCACAAGAAGGCGTTACGTGGAAAACGGTCGAAAAAGTGGTCCGATCGGAACCACTTTCAATAGCTTCGTCCTTGAATAGAAACACTACGGTGCACCAAATTTCATCGAAATATCTTAAAAATTGTGGCCTGTAGGATGAACAGCCGGACAGATAAGCTTAAATCAATGCAATAAAAAGTGGATCTATCTCATGTCGTTCCGAGTGTTGTACACAAATTTACAAAACACTACCGCTTCACGAAAAAAAATTGTATAATATATTAATTTCGCTTTACCTAAAACTATATTAGGTAAGGTTTAACAAAACTAGTTCCTTATTGCAAAGCTACTGCCGTAACATCCTCTTTGACAGCTTAATGCACATATATTTTCAATTTTCGGCAGTCTCAAGAATAGAAATATTCATAGAAAAAGCCGCACTTTTACACATTTCTCAAGTCTGGATGTATAACATAGTTGTCCGATCGAGAAGCAGCTTAACAATAAGCGAGTAATTGAAGCAATATCCAAAGTTTGCTTGACTTGCTTGAAAAACCGAAGACACGTTAATATCAATTAGGTAACGATTCGGAATTCAGGAAATACATGCATATTAACGGCAGTCATCTAAAGGCTAGAGACATAGGTAAAGACTGTCATAAAGAGCCCTATGTACTAACTTTCTCTTTAGAAATATACAGAAAATTTCAGACAGACATAAAAATGTTTGCTTTATATGTTGAACGGACATGTTACGTCCAAAAAGTCTTGAAATTCATTTTCTTCGAACTTTTTTGGTCCTCCAGGCCGTTCTTTGACATTGAAATCAAAATCATCGTTTTTAAGTCGTTGATGGAGCAGCATCGCCATAAGCTTTCGGCAGAAGCGTCTTTCAAACTAAATAACAAAAATAATGAATGTCCAAAATGCAATTTTGATTGTTTCATGATTATGATGATTATTATCATATCGGTATACACTGAATAGCTCAACCCATACTAAACTAAAATCTATTATGATAGGTGCTATTATAATATGTTTTATGCACACAAGAAATTCAGCTCAAACCAAACAATGGCAAAATTTAAATAGCTTCGAGAAATAAATATTGTCAATAATAAATACAAGTAATTATTATTATTAAGTATTTCTAATAACTACTAGACTGTATTTAAAGAAAGCTATAACAAAAAAGATAAAATTAGAAAATAAAAAGAACAAAATTCACATATAAATAAACAGAGGAAAAACAAGTAAGAAAATTGTATTCGGCTGGGGCAGAATCTCGCTTACTCCCTACCATTAAAATTTTGTATTTATTATCATAAAAATATGAGTGAGATACGACTTACCTTTTGCCTTTTACTTCCCCAATACGTAATGTTAAGAAAAGTTAATCTACCACTCCGTCACGTTTACCATTAATAATTTAGAATTAACAGACTTAGCTTTCCGCATTTCAATCTCCAAAACCGTTTCATTCATACCCGCATGGATGATATTTTTACGAAAAAATGTATCCATCATGTCCTGACGTTTACCACAATTACTTTAGAACTAACACACTTACCTTGTCGCCTTTTACTCACCAAGTTCTTCTATTTGACACCCATATCGCAGGTATTATTAAGAAAAATCCGTCCGCTATGTCGCGGTGTCGACCATATTCATTTTAGGATCAACCCATTTTTAGAACGATAATATCTTGATTTGAGGAATGTACAAAATAGTTTTATGCATTCGGTCGTGCTTGCCTAAGGGTAAAAACTCAAAAAAGCGAAAAAAATAATATTTAACCACTTTTAATTTGATGTGGGCATGGCCGATTTGTTCCATTCTTGCACGTAAAGAGTAGATTGTTTCGTAAAGTAAATGTGGAAAATTTCAGCCTTCCAACTTTTATAATTTCTTTGTAACGAGCAAAAACCGACAAATTTTTATCAAGAAAAACGGAGTTGTGTTCAGTTTATGCTTCACTGCGGACTTCTGGTCTGACCAATTTGGTCCATTTTCAATAGCAACCTGCGTGCAAAAACGTCGTTTACCAAATTTGAAGTCGATTTCTTCATTTTTGTGACCAGGAGAGAACACACACCACACAGACATACAGACGGACAGACATGGCTTAATCAATTCAGAATTGCACGCTGATCAAAAATCAATATACTTTGTAAGGTCTCTGAAGCTTCCTTTTGGGTGTTACGTAGATACATTATGAAAAAATGGAAATGAGTGTACCTTAATTCTTCAGCGGTGCGTATAAAAAGCATATACACATCTAGCACAGACGCACGAACGTTCAAGCTGTTGCAAAAATGTGAAAGCAACCAATAATAGTGAAAAAATGTACTTCAATTTTTAAATCCTACGAAGATATCAAGATTAAAAGCTTGTCTAGATACGGCATAGGCAAAGCGCGCGTATTTAGAAGAGTTGATAGAGTCTAAAGAATCTGTTGTTGAGATTAAATTGTATCATCATATGTAAATCATTTAGATCTTTAGAAAGGACTGTAAGAGGATTGAAAAGTAATAATTATATCTACAGTAAATATGCTTCGTGAAGATAAAGTTCCCAGAGACACGATTCGAGAGATTGTAGGTTTTCAGGTGACACCAAGGCTAAGCCAAGCAGTTGATTTTCGTAAGGAAACAAACAGACAAGTGGCTACCAATCTAAACTTGGTTTTGAACGGTTTCCATTGAAGCTACTTAGGACCTATGTGTAGGGGAGCACACAGCAAGAAATGCATACTCAAGTATTGGTCTTCCTAAGTTCACGTATAGCCTTTTTATAACGTAAGGGTTGTCCAGCTCTCTAGACCACCGTTTAACAAAATCAAACGCTGACTTAGCTTTCTTTAAAGAGAGATCAATGTGCAAAGTGAAACGAAGCCTATGGTCGAACTAAACGCCTAAGTCCATGAACACAAAACATGGCTTTGCCATTTCTTTCATTTATTTCACTATTCGATGGTAAAGCGAATAGAAAAATTATTTTTTTGCCGAAATTTCTGATTATCATTATCATGTTATTATTTATTGTTGTGTTTCGTTTGTGGCAATATTTTTGTGTCTTTAATAAAATGCTATCTTTTGCAGATCAAGATGTCCACACAACGCAGCAGAGAGAAATTTAAAGAATTTTTGTCTTCTTCTGCACGCGGGCGAGAAAGTATAATGACTTGAAATTTTTATAACACCTGCGCATCGTTAAAGCGTAAAGCTGTAAGAAAAACTAAAATTATTTTTCCTTTACCTTCGTTCGCAGTATGCTTTTCAGCAGGTGATGTCTGTGGAAAATTGGAAAAAAAAAAAATTTGATCCTATTCTGTAAAATAGTAGAGCGAACTTAACTAAAAAATTTATTTAAAAAAAGAAAAAAGTAAACAAACGGAAATAAATAAAAAAATTGTTTTCAAGAAAGCTGGATATAGAACAAAATTGTGCCACTCTGTCCAGCCATGTCGTTTGCTTTAACATTTTATTGCATGCTTTCGAGAGAAATTTATATTATTAATATAAAATCAACCAGTGAAGGCAACGAGAAAACGCAAAAAACACTGGGAACGTAACAAAAAAACAAAATTCACTTAAATTTTAGAATGGAAGCAATTTTAGAAAATTTTACATCACCTACACTGCCATATATAAACTTGCAAAATATACCTAAAGACGAAGTGATACGTATGCACACACACACACACGCACACATAGCCATTGCAACATGTTCTGCGGCTTGAGCTCAGATACGTTATATAAAATATCGAAAACACGAATGGAATAGTGTAAGAGGTGTATATGTTTGTTTATGTGCGTGCAAATGGCTATTATTCGTAAATATGTATTTATGTATGTATGTATGTATGTATGTATTCAACGCATATATATGTATAACCTTACTATGACAAGTTGTCTCTTGAATTCACCTACCAACACAAGTGCATCTAAAGAGTCACCGTTAAATTGTTGACAGTATGGGATTATTTCTTCGCTATCTCTTTACTCACAATGCGAAAAGTATCCCGATATATTAATTTTATCGTTTCGTACAAGCTGCTATATTGCAACAACTGCAAGCATTCGTTCTTTGCGCGTCATTCATTAATCATCGTTCATAATCCGTCCACCCTTTTTCATAAATACCCATACTTCTGCATTATTGTTCATCTGCAGTAGGCTAAGTATTTATTCCATTTATTCTAATGATTATTGAACTGATAGACTTAAACTTACTTAACTTACTTTTCATATTCATATCTGTACATATGCTGAAAAATCCATATTGTTTATGCATTATAATCTTATGTACGTCAGAAGTTGAGATTGGCCTAAATAAATGCGCGCGGATCTAAGAAGTCTTTTTCCACAGATGTACGCCACAATTTTTTAAATGAATAACTAAGTATTCAGAATTTATTCTCTGTAGGCAGAAACGTAGAACGCAAAAGTAATAAATATGAAAAAAAACATATATATAATCAATATGCAGATAATATCTGAAATGAATTATTCGGTGTGAACTCTTTGGGTATTTTATAAATTTTTTTATATTCATAGGTGTGTAATAGTTCTTCTTTCTTGCACACGCAACTGATATTCGTTATTTGCTTAATAAAAAATGACGATATTCTTTGTCATTTTATGGTGAAAAATGAAATATTAAGCCTTCTAATAAAGCTCATCTAACCTATTATACCGAGAAAGAAAACGTTCGTTCACACATGTCAAAATACGCGCTATGTTATAGTGATTACGGATACTGTACTTGACTATTACATTTGAGTCCATCCCGAATACGAAGCTACCATTTGTTAAACTTCGTTGGATGCACGACAGAAAAGGTTAACACCTGCGAGGCAATACAACTTTGGTATGGAACTTTACTTTTTTGTTAAAAGTTTTGTTGAACGCTTTTCTGATTTCAATACACCGCGAGACCGATAGACTCCTATAACGTCTGCCGTTGCTTGAAGATTTTCGCTGTTCCTGTTGCACATGAAACGAAATAGTTAGTATACCATAAAGCAGCGAGTAGTATAATAAATATACTAAATAAAAGAGTGACGCTTTTGGGTAAAAAAATACCAAAAACACGAAAACAATGTTGTCGGTGCATTGTGTTTTATTTGGGACTGAAGAGCACAGATGCAATAAAATATGTATTCATGCATATGAACGAACAAGCACTCATACATAAATGTTTCATTTTGCTTACCTATCGAGTTTGTGTAAAGTGAAGCAGCTTTTTCGTAGCTCTTCTCCCCTCCTCCTTTATACCATATTTGATGTCAAGACGAATTATTGTTATTGTTGTTTTATTATAAGTTGAAGTGAAGAAGTATTTAGTGAGAGATACTTGAAATTAGTTGCGATGGGCACGAAATCTGAAATGTTAAGCGATTACTAAAAGAGATACACTCTCTACATTTGAATTTTGAATATGTATGTAAACATATGAAATATTGACGTCTTTAGTTTTGTTAACACATTCGTGGATTGAATTCGTTTTTCTCCTAAATTAATATACTAGACTGAGCCAAGATAGTTACATACAAGCAAGTTTTTACATTAATTTTGTAAATCTTGTGTGTGGAAAGAAGGACAAACCGCATACGTACCACAAACACACATAGTTAACGGGGTCGTTGAGCTGTATTTCTCGTTGTTGCAGGCGAAATCGAATTTAGTTCAACCTATACTTCATTGGCGGAGACAAAAACTAGTGACAAAAATCGAATATGGCTTGAGACTGTGACAACAGAGTGTTTCCTAAGTAAACGGAATTTTCTATTTTTTTTATTTATTTATACATAAAATACTAACTAAGAAATAGCCAATAAAAAGTAACCTTGAACCTATGAAATTTGGGAAAGACTGTACACGGACTCAGATTATGTGCCTATAAAGCAATTAACTTAATTTAAATAATTTAAGTTAAAGCAGCAGCAAGAGAGATAGTAAAGTCCGTCCAATATCAGTAACATAGATAGCAAAAGTGGAAATTATATCTAGTACATAATACACAGTTCATCAACAGCGCTTCCATAATGAGGGCCGTAATACAACGATATACGACTGAACATGAGACAAAAAGTATCAATAGATACCTGTAACGCAATGGTTGTTATCGGGAACATCTTAGATTCGTCTTACGATGAATTCAACTGTATAGAGAAGACGCAACTTAATCGCGTAAGTTAAGCAGCAACGATTTCAAATACCCACTGCAATCGTCTATAGAAAACGAAAAATAAGCATCATTGAAATGTTTACATAACATGCGGAGAAAAAGAAAAGGTCATAATAAATAGTCCAATAAATTATCTCAGCCCAAACCACGTAAGGCAAGCAGCAGAATTTGTTTTTGAATTGCGGCGTAATCGGCGGTATAAAGACCAAATTGGGAGACTTAATAACAGATGCATACTCAACTGATGCTCTCAGTAATGATATAAAGAGACCCTTTGTTACATACGGATCGTCGAAATATTTCCACCAATACGACGAACTTTAATAATATTTCTTATGTCCGATTCATAAGACATGAATAGAGCCGTTTTATAAGGCTAGGTGTAAAATCAATATTCTCGATAAACGTTGACGTGGTCAACGAAACCTTGTTCGATTCGAATGGCAATCTGAATGATGTTAGTAACGTAAAAGTAATTCCGAATGTACAGCAAACGTTGTAGCCGCATCCAAGAGCGAGAATCCATCGATTAAGCTCCTCCTTCTGATTTAGATAAAACTTTAGAAGAATTGAATGTAAGCGATTTGTGATCACAACTGGGCATAAAAGACATGCAAGATGCCACAAAGTCGGCAAAAAAAACGAAGTCCAGCAATGAGCGCATTCAGTGTAAAATCCCATGCGTAAGCTGAAATAACTCTGATACCTAAACTTCCTACCACATGAGATGATATGCTGTGATGATAAATAATGATATTCAGCTTTTCCTATGCACCTTTCTGGAGTTTCCTTTACAAAAATAAAAAAATAAAGAGCAGGATCAGAATCAATTGAGATTGTAACCAAAAGTTATTAACTCTTTAAAAACAAAGAAACAGAAAGATACCTTGCCTCCCATAGCTTAAGATTAAATTGCAAGTAATGGTACGATACGACTTTCATTCATTTCTTCGCATTTCTTAAATCATAAATATATGTGTGAAATGTTGGTAGCTTTTTATTTGCATTCAGTGAAAAGAAGATAAAACACAAAACATAAATGGTCTAAAAATTGTAATATAACAAATTGAGAAAAAATGGAAAAAAGAAAAAAAAAACAAAACAAAACAAAAGGATGAAAGACAACAAATGAAATTTCACTGTTTATTTCAGTATAATATGAATATTCACGATCATACTGCGTATATGTAAATATACATGCATATATATATATATATATTCTCTTCCCCTTCATAACGCCACTTAAAAATCAACCACATTTATAATAAAGTAAAAGATGAAAAGAGAAAATTTCTTTCCTATCCCATCATATATGGATATAATAGTTGGAGGAAAAAGTATTGAGAGATTCTTTTATCCATGTTCTCTTATATTTTCATTTTATTCAAAATGAATTTAACTTGCCATTCTTATGGTGAAACAATAGCTTTGTGTCATTGCACTACTTCCCCGATTTCTGGGTGCAAAACTGAAGCGAATGGTTCTTACAGGCATCTTTTCAAATTAGTTACGCTATTAAGAAAACTCTGTATAGAGTGAAACATACGGGCATGGCGCAATGCAGGCTATACGTTGAACGTATTGAAAGTTTTTCAGTTTAGCTTTCGTTTTTGTCGGATCATAAAACATTCGTATAATTTGGCGTTGTCTCGATGAAAAACAATGTCTTTTCTATGGATGAATTGTGGCCAACTACTTTGATTCGCTTGTTGCAATCTGATTAATTGTTGATCCTATTGTCAACATCACCCCATTGTCGTAAGGAAGATTTCACTCCCACCATACACACGGCAGAGATTGCTTCTGGAGGTTTACTTTTTTTTTTCGGGTTATAATCTTAATCTAATTAATATTTCCGCATAAATACAACGTAAAACTACCTTTGAGGTTACTGTACACTAAAATATTACACAATCTTAGTAGTACGGTCCGATGTGTACGAAATCAAGCAATTAAGTCTGCTAAGAAAAAGATCTCTTAATATATTTTCCCCGCACACACATGCATGTAACGTATGTGTTCTTTCAATGACAATATTATAGTCTATGAAAATTGTAGAAATTTGCTTTTAGGGAAAAATTATACAAAAAAATTAATAAGAGAAGTGGAAAAAAGAATACTTCTTAAAAACGCACAATCACAAAAAGTCTCAAATTTTAAATGTCTCGTTTTAAGTCCATGCGGCAATTTGTAACAATTGCCTTTTTTTATTTTTCTAGCGAGTTTATACTACGACCTCTCGTCCTTCTTCTTTATTCCTTTCCGATGTAAATGCCAGTAGATTTGCACTCGAGTTAAATTTCTCCTAACTGTTAATATGCAAATAACTTAAAACATGCAGTTTTCTTTGCCTTATAAGTATTTATATATATATATATAAATATATGTGCATGTAGGTTATTTATGTACATATGTGTATATGCTATATGTGTATGTGTGTGTATGTGTATTCTTGAAAAATTTTGCATATGTTAAATTCATTGTTCTCATGTTGATGACATATGCAAAGCGGTTGGTGCTTCGGTTATTGTTTAAATTCCTAAATTTTTGTTTTATTTATTTATTTATTTTTTGAATACTCAACTAAAACAATACAAACAAAAGAAACGGTACATATATATATATACTTATATACTTATATTTATATATATATATATATATATATATATGTGTGTGTGTGTGCGCGCTTTTATACATATCTCTTGCATACATATGTCCGCTATATAAAAATGAAGAAGATGCGATAAGTACGTGATACTGTCATTGATGCAGTATCTGTAGAACATCGCATTTCACGTCTTTTCTTTCAATGTAAATCGTACGAAAAAAACTTACTTTTCACTACTTCCTTTTTCGTAGTGCGGCAGAGTTGCATGAAAAGTCTTGTGCTTTTTAATTTATCCTAAATATTTAATTATTTTGAATAAAAAGGTAGGAATTTTATTCACTTTTATTCACGACATGTTCAATAGCTATTACAGCGAGCGGTACATTATCATTATGCCATATGCATATATGTCGTATGCTTATGCTATTATATTTCCACAGGGCAACGAGTAAAGTATTTTCCATCAACTTAGCGAACCGGACTACAAATTCAGAATATTATTCAGAATATAAATTAAGTTAAACTGGCCGTGATATAATTTTTTATTATGATGAACATTTGGGCACTTGGTCTGATTTCTTTTTCCCTCGCATGATATTGGCAAAGATAGCTGCTAGTCTAGATAGAGAAAACTTAAAATTAGAACAATGGTGTTGAACGAATTGAATATAAGTCTTGAGAAACTTGATTTAGCAAATAAATAAAATATCAAAAAAAATGTTATATACATGGCTCGACGATATTAGAGTATCGCAGAACTATTTGCATGACGGTTCTGAAAAATTTGTTTTGAGGTTTGGAGTAAGAGACAAATGAAATTGAAAAGAGATTAATTATACATTTGACCGTTAGATGGGCACATTTCCTTGATAACAGACATTTGAAGGACTTTAATTTTTTAGCTCGTATGCATGGTTTTCGTCGACCGCATCTTGTAATTGCTAATTGCTTCATGTAATCACAAAGCCTGTTTTCTCTTTGTGAGTAAGTGAAAGCTTACTGCTTATATATAAAGGATGGGCGTGTTTGTATGAGATCTTTGCGGACTGTTAAGATTTTTTTTTTTTTGTCTACATTAGTAAATTAATTTCTATAATTAGAACCATATGATTTAGATTTTAGGAGGTGCATGCTGACAGTCAGAATGAGCATTATCATTAAATCGAGAAGAAAACTCGTTGTAGTGTATACGCATTAGGATAAGTTCTATGTGCATTTGTCTACTTAACATATGCCTTAAGAGTGAAATTTTTAAAACTACTAGAGTATAGAATTTTAAAGCAAGTTTCCTTATGAAATTATATTTGTCTTTTTCTTATGTGTTGTACTGCAAATACCTCTACCACTACCATTGTTACTAAGAGTAATTTGAAATTCATTGCGAATGCTAGGATACGTATGATTAATTTTATACAATTGAAATGAAAGCTTTGCTTTACATGTGATCCTATTATGAACAGGCACGAAGGCAATAGTGCAATCCCAGTCTTATAGAGCTAATTACACCGAATGCCAGATTATATTATCCAGGGAAATAACCTTAAACAAAGAATTAAATTTACGCATGCAGACATGTGCAAGCGCACTATTGATGCATATATATCCTCAAAAAGAAGAAAAATTTTGGTATTCATGCATAAACCCATAAATATGGTCAATAGTTGAGTTCGAGAAATAAAATAAAATGAAATGAAATGAAATGAAATGAAATGAAAACGAATAAGAAGACTAAAAATGCACATTATTTATTTGCTTTTTGACGGAAATTTATTGACATTTACGGATAATACGGGCAAGTGTGTATATGTATTTTATTTATATAAGTATGCATGTGTTCGTGTAAATATGTGTAAGCAATATGTTCACTTCCTTTTGATTCTTTTGAATAAATTGAAAGAAAGAACGATAGGAATTGTGAAAGCAAACAATAATAAAAAAAAAAAAACTAGAGAAAGGGATGATAGTCGAGAGAGCAATAGGGGGGATTTAAGAAAAACAAAAAAAGGAAAAAAACAACAAAAAAAAGGCTTATATCATGTGTACATAAGTTTGTAAGCATACACTTATGATGAAAGAGGCAGGCTGACTGGTTCGATGGCAGTCGAGCGAATCTTTTTCTCGGCTAAGGAATATAATTCAAACGCACTTGAACACATGCATAGATACACGAATATAACATATAAACACACACACACACACACACGTACACAAAAGCATACAAACGAGTATACGCACATACAAATGCGTGTATACATCAAACCATAAATAACAATAGGAAACCTCATGCAGCTGGAATTCTTTTATGCGAAGAAATGCATTCATATTTATAAATATGTATGTTTGCGTGAGAGCATAAAAGCCGAGCTGCAATTGGAATATACATACACACCCATGCACATGTAGACGCATACACTTACACATACACAAGGCCAGATATGTAATGATGCGATGTGTATGTGTAGGCATGTATTTGCCTTAATTGGTTTACGTCACATGGTGCAATATTGACAATGCATTACAATGCAGTCAATGAAAGTATAAAGGAAAAAAAGACGAAAAGCTCATAAAAGAAGCTTTAGTGCATACAAAGTCTTGTATGTAGAGCTACATACAAATTATAAAAACATATATATGTATACATGGCGTACAAACGAAAATGCCTTTTGTCTGACAAACAATCAGTGATGCTGCATTTTTTACGAAAAATAAACAAAGAAAAAGGAAAAAAAATTTGCAAAAAAGTGGTAAAGAGTTGAACCAAAACTAGCAACAAGACCAACAACAACAATAACAAGTCAACTAGTCATTCAGTTAACAGTAAATCTATAGAGAACCACTGAGTAAATGCAATTTTTAATGCTTATCTAGCAAAACATATACCCATGCATATGTAAGCACGTGTATGCACATGTGCTTGTACGACTTGAGAATGAATCTTTGAAAATACAATGACTCGCTCGTGGTGTGCCTTAGAAAGAATTGGCTTCATCTCATCCACCATTTTGTACCAACATATTGCGCTATCTAAAATATGCAGCGCGTTTCCTTGCAAAAACAAACAAACACATAATTTCAAAAAGAAAATTATAAAGGAAAGCAACTGAGGGAAAGTTATGAATACGCCACACGGGCGGGCCCACGATTCAGGGCGCAACACATTATGAATCTCTAGATTGAATTTATTGCGTTCATCGCGATTTAGAACAAATATATAAGACTAACTCATCGTGTATGAGTACCACATATATAATACAAGTAAAATGTATTAACATGAAAACCGACCCGGTTAATAAATAAACTCTATTAGAGGCGTGACATATCGGGGTCATTTGTTTGAATTTAAATTTCTTACAATTAGAATACTAATTGAGGCAATTTTTGATTTTGTGAAGAAATTAAATATTCAGGCCATCGATAATGCATATATCTTCAAATATCTGCATTGCTTTCCGAGGTAGCGGTGAGATTTTAATTGTTTATCATCAAAAAATTGCAAGAGTTAAAATATTGACTGAAGGAACGGATGTAATTTGAAATTATTTGCCTGCGATCTGATATGAATTTCTAGATATTGTAAATTTTATAGCATTGGTTGAAATGGTCGCCAAAAATATAGTTACATGGACGCGAGAGATAAAATCACTACACTCCTTTAGAAAAGCTTTCTACACAATTACATCTTCAGATGCTTACCACAAAGTAATTTCGATGAAATGCGGCTCCGTCAACATACTTTTGCCGTATAAAACTAGCTGCGGGGCTAAAAGAAAGTGAAAGGACATGGAAATGCCATGTTGGCCTATACGATCTAGTTTTAAATCGCCTTGAAAGTGCTTAAAGAATAAACGGTCTCCTTACTTTATATTTCATGACATATATTTTTAGGTTCATCCCTTTTCGCCATTTCCAATTGGTTCAGGAAATCAGAGGAAAGAAGATACTATCGGGAGATTTATAAAATTAGTTTGAGTGTGGGTACAATGCGCATAATTACAAAGAATAAAAAAAAAAAATGAGAAATTTGCAAACAAACTACGTGTGTTTGAAAAAAGCAATAAGCAGATTAGTACTTAACGGAGTGTAATGGACAAACAACAATATCGAATATATAATAAGATATTATAAAAGAATTGACATTATTAAGGAGGCGGAGGGTGTGGTCCGACTCTATCGCAAACTAAGTTGTCAAGTCAGTTGATAATGAATTTAGCTACGAAAAGATATGTAATTCGGAGAGTAGAAGAGCATGTAAGCGAATGAGCAAATGATGACAGCAAATGAGTAAATATATTCGTCCTGGTTACGAACTGAAGTATAGTCCCTCCTTTTCACACTATTGAAAATGAAGAAGGTGTTAGACTGAGTTTAATCACCCAATCACCTGAAGCCAAACAAGATGTTGTTGTTGTAGGAGTACAAATAACTTACTCACGATTTTTGTTTATAAAATTCAATGTATTTTGTGATAATAAAAATCGAGGTGTTGCCTTTAAAATATTAGGCAGCTGTAGTCAATACTTCTGGCAGCTTGTAGGCAGAATACAAATTCCTTGCCGAAATGACAAGAGGCGTTTTACGGTTATATACAAAAGGATTCACTTTTTGGCCGTCATCAGAGACATGAAAGCCATTATCCTGCAGGCAAAATGTAATCGACTGGAAGCAGTCTTAACCAGTAATGTGTGCTGATAATAACGAAGAACGTTGCGTATTCCAGGTTAGTACTCTTAAGACGAGTTTGTTCATACAGACTCGAAACGCATCATCCTGAGGTGGGTCTTCCGAACAACTATTTAAAGTTCCAAACAGCCCTGTTTTAGGCACCGAAATAACTTATGTAACAATGTAAAACTTAAAGTAGCACTCACAGATGAAAACATTAAGGTAGCAGTCCACAATGGCAGCTACGCCCTCTCTTGAAGAATAACAAGAGCTTCTTCAACGTTCCAATAATAAGTTGATCGGTTATATTTTTCCCAAGAGCACGTTGCTTTTGCAGCAGCAGATAGTGTCAGTTGCTTTCAATTATCAATCAATATTGATCATAAGACCAGTATATCGGGCAGCGTGATGCGTTTTAATTGTTTGTTGATCTTTTGCGTTCATTTTTGTTTGATTTTATTGAGCTTATTTTTTGTTTGACTGTTTTTCTTTTCTTTTTTGTTAACTTCGAGTTGTTGTTAATAAAAAAATGTTCGGTAACACAGACGTAACCGACAGAAAATGAGTTTTAGTAAGAAATTCGAATTTTTACTTAACAAGTTTACTAACCCATTGCAGGTCTGCCAACATTCTGCAAGCTTACGAACTTTTTATAATCTAAATGTATCTTAACAGTGTTGCCATCAATCTTAAAACTATTATCAACCCCCACGAGGTTATGAATTCTTGCGTGTTAGTGTTATGCTAATTGCTAATTATGCTATGAGTCCTAATAATCAATAAGTTGCTTTCGCTTTACGTTTTTCTCTTTTCGCTCCCATCTGTTCCTTTTGCAAAATAGAAAACTTTTCAAATTTTTACTGAAGCTTCTTTTAACACATGTCCTCCTATTGTTTTGACACAACATTAAAACCCACTTTAAAAATCATCTTTTTCCGAAAGGCGCTGCCATACGGAAATTCATAAAGCTTTAAAAACGAACAAGCAATTAACCCAAACTTAGATCATAGTTGCTGGTAATAGCTAACTAGGGTTTAACCTCCAATTGTACAGTTCACTATTAGAGGTATACAACCAAAAAGTAACAATGTAAGCAATCTTGGTTCCGGGTATATGTTAACCTCTTGAATGTGTATTCTTAGTTATAATGGAAAATTAAAAAATGGTTTCGGTGTATACGGTTGCGTGTATTTGGCATGTGAGTGACGGGAAAACTGGAGATATGAAAATTTTCTTCATTTCCTAGTTCTCGTTGATATTGTTAATTCGTTTTTATGTATGTACGTAAAAATAGACCTAAGCTTTGCTTTGAGTTAGACGGATCTATATGGGAACCGTAAGTAAGTTAAGTGTATTTATTTAAAATAGTCGTGAAAACATTAAGCCAAATGTTAAACGCTCTCTTACATTGTATGGACTCTGAGGGGACTTGCAAGGCGTGTCTTGTATATTTGGTTGTTAGAAACCGAACAATATAACTGTATTGTGTACAACTTTAGTCTCTGATGGCGGATATAAGGAATTGTTAATTAAATAAAAAATATAATTTCGAAATAATGCAAAAGTAAACATACATACACAGACGTACACTCGTTAATACTATTTTTGAGAGAATTTTTGTTACACAATTTTATTGTTATTGTTATAGTTTTGGGTAAAACTCACAATTAAAATAAAATAGAACATAAACGCTATGCAGCATGCTTTACATACGCCTGGCTGTATGAATATTATTGCTACCCATTAAGTATTACTTAATTACATAGATGTGTATGAACATAGACCATATACTGAATCTGCAGCATTAACTATTCTACATTTAATGTACAGCTTAAACAGATACGATCTTAAGTTTTTCCCTCTAGCCCTATCTCATTCTACTACCATTTATACATAAGCATATTAGATGAGAACAATCATTGGTCTATGCGAATATTGTTCTAGACATGAATGTGTATGTGTACGCTTTGTGAAGTTATGCATAGTACTTAGATTTCTGGTAAACAGTGTTAAATATTAAACAGATACTTTTAAAGTTTCTTTTTTTTTGTTTACTTGTTTTTCCTAAAATTTATTTTAATATTATTGCATACTCGCAATATTCACGACTAGAGTGTATACGATCTCTATCATCCTCTTTGTAACGCAGATTAGTTTGTATTATAGAGTTCGACTTTGTACAGTTAGTTAGTTTCTAATTAGTGTGATATTCTAAGCTGATTTAGTTATACGGGTTCATCGATCAGTCCTTTAGTTGTTCATTGAATTTTTTTCATTTTATTAAAACACTTAAAGATTACCCTTCCAGTTATCCGATTTTCTTCATTCAGTCTGTATAGATTTCGTAATGTATTTGTGAAATAAATTCATTTTAAGTGGGGTGTATACCATATATGTATACATATATATAGTTTTAACAAGACACTCTACAAGTTATCTTCTGCTTCATATTCTACTAATATTTTTCAAAAGATTTTGTTATTGTTGTTGGCAAACTCCGGTTCAAACCCATAAATTTAGACTATAATGAAGATTGTTGCCAAAAGTGTCAGCATTTATCAATGATTTTTAAGCACAAAGGAAAAAAAGGAATTTGGAATGAAAGCAAAAAAGCAGAATTCTATATATACACACATACATATTTACTTATATATCTATGCATACATACATGTATTTATGTATATATGTTGCATGTATTATATATATATATATATATATATACATATATACATATATATACATATGTGTGTATGTACACATATATGCAAACTTTTCATATTGCTAGTGGTGTTTGTGAAAGTGATAAAATAGAATTTTTTCCTCTTTTAATTTTATCTAGAAATAGTTTTATTGCTTTTGAGGAAGCAGTACAGAAGACTAAAAAATGTTTCAAAAAAATTTCTAAACAAGAGACAAATAATTACAGCAAACTGACATCTTTAGCAACTTTATTGGACTTTTAGACGAAAATTGAAGAAAAAAAACACTTTTGTTCAAATTATTTGAATTTGCATTCTGAAGTCGGTTGGTCGGTTCAGGCGATTGGAAAAGAATATTTTATTTATCATAAAGTTTGAAAGAAAACAAGAAGAAGATTGTTTTTGGTGTAAATCGATTCCTTTGCTGTCCATTGTTTGTTGCTTCTCTTTAAGTACACTTCCAAAGCAAAAAAAAAAAAAGGGGGCAGCCGATATATGATATTTAACTTAGAGCGAATTATTCACGGTTTAAAATGGTAATTTTGATGTTAATGACAATAAACGGCCTGAAAGACCAAAAAAGTGCGAAGAAAATTAATTCCGAGACTTATTGGACGAGAACCCATCCCTAATTCTCAAGGAACTCGCAAGCAGCCTAACAGTTGATGAGTCAATTGTTTCCAGACGTTTACATGCAATGGAAAAGACCCAAAAGGAGGGAAAATGGTTACCATACGAAGTGAGTGAAAAGTCCATTTCGAACCGTTCCAAAATCGGGATTTCATTGCTTCCGACGAAAAAAATAAGACTTTTCTGTAGCGTATTGCGACAATCTCAAGTGCAAAAAGTCATAGGTTAGCCCAGGAGACCTATCCACATCGGCACCGAAGCGGAATATTCATGGCCACAAAGTTCTGCTATGCATATAGCAGTATCAGCAAGATTTAGTGTATAACAAGCTGCAAAAGCCAAATAAAACTGTTACTGGGACTCTCTACCGACGCAAAATGAACAAAATAAACAAAAGAGATCAGGAAAAGCAGCTAACAGACGCAAATTCAGCCTCTTGCAGAGCATTGCTCGCTCACGCGATCTCAGAGATGCCAAGGATACAATGGTGCAACTCGAACGGAAAACATAGCGTCTTCTGATTACCACTTGTTCAGATCGATAGAGCATGGCTTGGCTGGCACGGGGTTTCGAAGGTTCTAATCGTAACATAAGCCTACAAGTAGAGATAGCTAAACCAATTCCACTATTCGCGCAGACACGTACCATTTCTATGTGTATTGCTTGCGGAGGATATAGGAAACACTTTTTTTCGCGGGAGAAAAGGCCTTGCCTCATCTTGAAAATGTATCAAGTCGCCCGTTGTTGCAAAATCTCTTGATGGTTCGGGCCTCAGTCTTTATAATTTATGAATTATAATAATTAATTTAGAGAAAAAACAAGTAATAACATTATAGTCGAGGAACGCATACCATTAAATGCCCTGGACGATTTCGCTTTCAATGCTTCATGCATATTAGGCCTTGTTATCGTGTAAAAGCTTCTTTATGCATATTACACCTTACCATCATGCAAAGGCTTAAAAACGGTTATATCAGTTAGGATTCAGGAAATCAGAATCAGATACTCCCTTTTTCCTACCAATTTATTACGCCCGAACACTTTAACCCAGTGCTTTTTGCCGTGAAATTTTTCGCAATAGAGGAAGTGATTGTAAAATCGTCGGATCCAACGCATTCTCAATAGGGTTCGTGTGTGTGATTAAAATCCATTACTTTCACAAATTGCGCTAAAACTTTCACCTGCAGTCTGAACATATGGACTGATACCAGTCACACAGGCGGACAGATGACTGCATAATAAAAGGTGTGTATGCCTTCTGTATGTTACATTCATCCGTATAAACCTATATCAAAAGCGCTCTAGTATATACGAACAAAAATAGGTGTCATATTATATTATATTTCGGCATATTATGCTTCGATTCCTTTAAGACCATGTGCATGAAATTTATCCTATTAGCTTGTTCGGGAAATCGTTTCCTTTTTTCCCAACAGTTAATTTAATCGCATTTTCTCATAGTCAAGTTAACACTTGAGCGGCATTTTCATAATATATTTTTACATCCAATATAACAAAGCCTGCTTTTGAAAAAATTTGTAGGATTCAGCGGAATAGCTATTGTTTGATACCTTGTCAGCTCTGAAAAGTCGAAAGTAACAAAAGCCGGCATAATTTAATTTTTTACTATCTACAAAGTGAAAATGATATTCAAGCAAGCAAAAAATTGTTGAATGTTTCTGAAGAAGATGTCATGACGGGACACCAGTGCCGAAACTGGTTTATAAGATATCATTCTGACAATTTTGATATTGAAGACGTACCATGTTCTAAAAGCTCGGTTGAGGCTGATGAAAACAAAATCAGTATATTAATTGAACAACCAGTTCTCCGAGCGCTGAGAGATTGCACTTGTCGAATGCGACCGTCTTTTGCTAAAATTAGCCCTTTCATCATGAAATACGTATACGGTCCAATAATTTCAATTCTTAATGTATATAAGATAATCGCTTCGATAGCTGAAATTTAAACGCCTCGTAAAAAAGAGAAGAAAATGGGGTCCACAAATACTTATGCCAGTAATAACTAGTGAAACGAATGCAGTTACCCACGAGAGTATGAACTGAATTCACTTCTATCGTCGTTATCCGTGTTATTTATTTACCTTTTTACTTACACATGAAACTCAGCTAAAATAAATTAACACACGCACAACCGGCACAGATTCAAGTTACAAGTGCACCCCTAAACCATTGCGAACACGCAAAAGTTAGGCGACCGATAACAATAAACAACACCAGTTAATTTTCGACTCATAGTGAGATGTTAAGATTGCGAGTTTGTTTAAATACGGCGTAGGCAAATCGCGGGTATTAAGTGTAGTTGTTTTGATGGGCTCTAAAGATTCCGATATTGAGATTAAGGGATCATTTCGATTTTTGACCCCTCTGAACGGATTAAACAGCTCATAACTATATTTACGTTGGCTAAGCTTAATGAAGACAAGGTGCCTAGAGAAGCGACTAGGAACGTTAAAGTTTATCTCATCAAGTAATGGAAATCTACGTCTCTCAAGTGGTGGTAAGGATAACAGAAGCAACCTATTTTCATAAGGAGGCACAAAGACACGCGTAGTCGATCTTCCTTTCAGAAAGCCATGCTGGAATGGAGAAATATTTTTTATAACTTTGACAGCGAAAGCTCAATGCCGAGTAACAATTCGTTCAAACAATTAGGTAGGACACTCAACTTGGCAATGCCTCTATAGTTTTGTTGCCATATTTGTGAAGTGGAAGCTATTCTTCCAAGAATATTTCAAGGACTGATTAAAAATCTTTGAAACGCCACATAGCTCGCCAGCTGCAAAGGATATATGGAGATTTTTCTTTGGGTGTTGACAAACTAATAAAAATATATTAAAGAAAGAAATTTAAGACACTGATCAAGATGCATACTCGCCAACAGAGTGGAGTCATTGAAGGCGATATTGTGAAGTTAGTAAGAAATAGGTAAATAAAGAAAAAAGAAACAAAAAAATGTACTTCTCTTGTGGCGCATGCCTACCCTGTTTCTCTTGTATGTATGCCTTTCAAAAATTGTTAACTTTTCAAATAATCATTCAATATAAACTGACTGATTTTTCGGCATTTACCAATCATAAGTGTGGCATCCTTTTTTTTCTAAATGAAAAGTAAGCATTTTTTATTATAAACAAATATTTTAGGAAAGCACCTAAAATAAATAAATTGAAAATATAATGGATTTGTCGGAGATATCTACACCTAAGAAAATTTTTATTATTTTGTTGTTGTTGGTAGTTCTGAGTCTTTGGTATGTGGCTAAGTTGACTAATGTCATTTCCGGTAGCAAAAACATCATTATGTTTCGTAGGTCTTAGATTGGCCTGCATCCTTATAGCGTCTATTTATTTAATGGATTCGCTGTGCTATATAATTGGATTGTAAGTCGTAAAGATATAGATTTTAAGCGCCCGTAGCAATGTCATCTGATCTATTTTGCTAAAAATATCGTAGCACAAAATTGCAGCTAGTATGTTGGGTGGCGGGCAATGAAAGCTATGAAAGGTATAAATTTGAAATGCACGGTAAGACCAACCTCGCTATTGTACAACTTGTTGTTGGTGTATTGCTTTAATTTTTTCATTTAGACTGGTCTTCCTACAAATCGCACTGGAATTTATATTCCATAATTGCTTTAACTGGCTGCGTACTTGTAAATATTTGCCTATTAGTAGGTGCAATATGTGTAAGTGTTGAGCGAATCCGTTTAACTTTGCTTTTAGTTTTGGTTAATTAATTTTCTTCTATTTCAGCGCAAATCTTTATTATGTGTAATTTGGTTGAATACATTCTCTCTTGTTATTGTTTATTGGGAGTTCGAATTTCTGTTTTGTTTAATCGAATCTGAAAATTGCAAATGTTATAACAACAAGCCACCATCACATTTATTTCTCTTTCTCTTACTGTATCTCTTCTGTTTCGTGTTTCGTGAGTGCATTTATCGTTATAATCGACTGCTAATTGATGTACGGGCATTAAAATTCTATTCGCTTTATTTTATTTATTAGTTCTCTACCTGTATTTCGTGTGGATTGTGTTCTCGTATGTGTATCGTATGCAAAACCGATTTTTCAATTATCACAAAAGAGTGCATCTGTAAGCTATTGTTTTATTAGATAATTAAATTAGAAATGCAAAGAGAAAAACAAAAAGGATAAGCGTATAATTTTACAAGCTCTCAGTAGTGCACAAGCACGTGATGAAGGATGAGGATTCAGTTTATATGTTTATATTACAAAACCCAGCGAAAATTGAAGATGTACTAATGCTATTACAACCTAAGCCGGGTTTGCGTTTTTGTTAGTTCCTCTGCTTACCCGAAGGATTCCGAATAAAGTCTATCTATTGATGAGGACCAACTAAGAATTTTTGCAGATATGATTCGTCACATCATCAATGCCGTAAATACAACATCGACTTGTGACTATTCCCACTGATCACTGGACGTGCTCGTTACTCATGAAAATTGCAACGGTTTTCATAAAATAACTGATGAGTGACCTAGACACGTCTAAGCGTATTGATTGTCTGTTGCATATACAAAATTGCATTTTACACAATCTACCGTTAATATAACTAAGAGGTTTTATAGCGATTCGAATGGATATTTTCTTAAGGAACCATGTTTTGCATAGCATGGCATAAAAAACACATCAAGAAGGTAATTATTTACCAAGGTCAGATGATAAGCGACAGACCTGCCGCTTAGACCGAATGTCTTCGTGTTTTACTACTTGTTAAGAAAAGTGCAAGAAAATTTAAAAAGGGGAGTGCATTAATTGTAATATGGAAAGTAGGCGTAAGCTTTCCTTAGAATACTTGTAAGGTAACTTTTTTTTGTTTAATGCTCGACCAGTTAGTTAGGGTCAAAAACGATGATGTTAGAGGGGAAGGAAAGTGGAATTAATATTTAGGTGCTACGAGGCAATCGCAACAAAAGACGAGAACAGAAGTTCTGATACCGTGTGTTTTCAGAATGAACAATTTCGACTCCATATATTTTCGGTTCTGATGTGGAATGTTCTACCCACCTCGCCACTGTCAGCCGCTATTACATATTTCAATAGATCCATTCCTATGACCATACTCAAGTATGGCTCTTTTTAGAGACATGTCAAAATGAGAGACGTTGACTTCGACGTTCGAGGAATGAAATTCGAAAACTGCTTAAGACGCTGGGAGACGTAATAGCCACAAATGGACAATACTTTGATTAATCTGTTCATTCATTTTGTTCGAAAATGATGAAATAAAATTAATAGTAAAATGTGGCCACAAAAACTTGACAGAATTTGTTCACACTTCTAATATTAGACCGATATGATTTGGAATTAATGTCGAAATTCGATTTTTGGAGTTTATAAAAAAAATAATGAAGACGTCACGTTAGACCACATTACTTCTCATGAGCGAAAGATGGCTGCATTTAAGCATAATCAAATAGTTAGACGGGATTCTTTTTTAATGTAAGAGTTTGTCGCGCCGACATCATAAACTATTACATCTGTAGCGCACTCTCATGGAAATTGCTCTGTCGAACGGCTTGTCTACACCTAGTTCACATACTTCAGATCATAGTACGGAGGGCCCACTATGGGCCCATTACTTTGCGTATTTGTTATTGTAATATGCCTTTTGTATGCGCGGCTTACACGCATGTATGCTTCGGTAGAAAAAGTTACAAATACATTTATACATATATAGCTATTGTTTTTGCTAACTTTGTATCGAAGCAAATTTTTGTGGCTAGACAGATATTCCTGTATACGTAGGAGAATGTACTTCATGATAACTTTCATATACGCAGTACGTGTGATTTATAACGTACAAATTAAGTGTCCCATGCACCCAAGCCTCATACAGTTTAGTTCTGCGGTACATCGGCATTTGGCCGTTCGGGAAAAATAGGAAATTCGAAAGCGAACGAACAGAGTTTGAATTAAGTTTGAATTAAGAAACACCGCGACAAACCGAAATGGTTAAAACAAATTGCGTCTATGAGCTACATACGGAGGGATTGAGCGAAATCAACAGTAAGCTCGGATTCGAGACGGAGGGCACAACCGAGAAATCAAGGGAGACCATGGCAAGGCTTATTGCAAATGTTTACCTAGGAGAACACGTGAAATAACATCTTGCGGAATCGGAATCTATGAAAGAAATGAAGTCACCAACCCTCGTTGCAACTATCGAAGACGCACGGGAGAGGCTTGAGAGCCAGTACCGTGCAAAGCGACCATAGCGCAAACTGATAAATAGGTGATACCAGCATACGGTGAACACAGTGCTCTTGAGTTTGTTAAATTTGTCGAGGGCCTGGATATCATATGAATATAATAAAAGACGGACAGGCGGGTTGGAGCTCAATTCATCAGTCCTAAGATTCTTTTTGGATTCACGATACAATTAAAATTTGAAAGACTAGCTACAAGAAACTTTTCAGTTTAGTGGAGAACAATTCAGAGAGGAATCGGGAATATTTTCCCCAGCAGAAGTTGAATCGCATATATGGGAATAAACAGTAGAGGCATCAATTTTTGTTGTTGAATGTGACGATCTGACCCAAACATTTACACTCGCAGAACGACACGACTATAGACCACCACCAGCAAGAAAAGTGCTGCGATCAAGAGAAGCTCAGGGTCCAACCTAGGGCACAGTTCTCAGGCGCGGTAAGCGCTGACAGAAGCATTTATCACCACTGCATTCAGTAAGGCTGTCACGCACAAGACTACAACAGTGGAAGCGTCATATGCTTGTGGGACTGATAAGATCTACAAGTTTGCATAATGTTTTCACTGTTACCGGTGATATCCGTAAATTGCTACATATAACCCTATGCTAAAGCAGATGAATTGTTCCGAAATTAGTTGTTGGAACTCGTTTGCTACCTGGCCTGTTTAGAACGGTAGCCAAAGAACGTTCAGGGAGTCAAAGGCCTTTTCAACATGAATTTAGGGCGAAAACCATAGCCCATGAACAAGCAAAAGTAATATGCATAAAGTGAAAGATCACTTCAGCATAAATATCACCGTCATTGTCAATAGTTTCGTAGACTACAAAGAAAAACTTTGAAACTACTGAGAGCACAAGGTCCACCGGCCAAACAATCTGTTAATTTTACCCTATTTTTCTGGGTAAAGGAAGTAAACGTTTGAAGGGTACATAAAAGTCCAAAATGCTGTTACGAAAATGGTTTTCTTGATACGGTTCGTATCACAAGATTGCGGTTTCATTTACAATCAAATTCTTTAAGGGTAGGATCATTTACAATGTATTTATGTGACGATACTCTCGACTTTTCGACTCGAAATTTTCTTTTTCGTCTGCTTATATCAGCAAGTTACAATAATTCGTGTGTTTTCCGCTCATCTTTCCATTGGCCGGCAGCTGCATGACACGCCATTCATTTGCATTCGGGTTTTCTTAGGAAAATCAATTAGTTGGAATGAAAATAGATTTGGGAATATTATAAAGTACATTTTTTGGAAACAGCCTTTGGAAAAGGTGCTGAGCAATACCACGTGGAAGAAGAAATTTGCAAATTTTAATATCTTATAGAATATTGATGGCAATGAAAGAATATACATTTGCATTACACGGAATTTATGGATGCCTATAGTCTTCACGATATATATGTATAATGGTGAAGGTTTCAAGAACATTGTTTTGATTGACAACGTATCAGTTGGTCTATCACGACCAGCTTTAAAAGAAATTTGGCAGTGCTTCTGATAACTATTTAAATGAAAATTCAAATGTTAACTAAAAACATGTATAGATCAATGGGTCTATCTTGGTTTTCATAGGCTGACTAAATCAATTTGAAAACCCCGTCCGCAACTATCATTTGGAACCGTAAATGTAAAGTTTCCTATTTTTCTAAAGAAGATGACGAATCTTGTGGCGGTTATTAATATATTTACGTTATATGTTCGTGTCTTACAATCCGCGAAAGCTGTAAAACTTCATCATAAATTTGTTGTAATAAGATTATTAAAAATTTTCAATTCAACCACGTGATTATAGAGTTTCCTAAGCGAGGGAAACTTATTTGCCATTCAATAAAAACAGTTCCAAAAAGGAAGAAAGGTAATATTAAGCCCACCCAGCTTACTTGGATCGAAAGTACAGATAACACAAGGCAGTGTTGCTTTGCGTCTTCTCTGATAGTGTCTACAAAAAACTTTATGGCAATTGCATTAAAACTTTCTCACCTGTTGTGTTTAAAGTTAATTCATTCTATAGTCAGGAAAACACAGCACACACAGCGTGCGGGAATATGGAACAAGAGTAAATGAATTATAATTCTTTTTTAATACCTTTAACACGTTTCTCTTTTTATTTCTTTCAACTTTTGCCTCTAAATCTTCGTTGCATTAAATTAATTAGTATTAAGTTCCGTAACTTTTTATTCTATGAAATTCAAAAAACATTTAAAAAAAGAAAAAGAAAGAAAGAAATAAATTAAAATAATATAAAACATTTATACGAAATATATGTGAAGATAAGTGAGTAAAGGGCAATCAAGCAAGCATGAAATAACCACTCCATGCATCCTTTGATACGCACAAGAAGAGGAGAGAAAGGAATTAAATAAAAACGAAACAATATTATTAATTAAGAGATGATCAAAAGCTGCAGCTGCTTGCGTGATTAAATTCTTAAAACATTTACACCGCTCATTACATTCTACCTCAGTTGACGGATAATCGATTGCGTCGAACGCTTCCAAGAAATTACTTAATAAAATGATGGATCTTCGAAGGATATCTCAATAATAGAAAACAAGCTTCGTCTCACTTAATGCTACATACATTAAAATCATGTGTTAATGATTATTCTTGTTTTGTTTTTTTTCGCATAACATACCTCAAGTGTTAATATTTGAATATTTAAGTAATAAGTTCGCTTTTATAACAATAATTTCAATAATAATTGTTTTATAATCATTGCAATTTTTATTTATTAAAATCTACCTAAATATATAAATACGCTATACATACTTGTACAAGTGTACACAAACGAATGCACATGTTTTTTGTACAATATATATATATATATATTTATATATATATATATATAAGCCCGCACATACATAATTCAATTAATAAATAAAATATAACAAAAGTTAAGCAAATGTAAAAAAATCAATTGAATTCAATTTCAGACTTTAAATAAACTGTTGATATAAATTCAATACCGTTCATTTTATTTTTTTGTTATACGGTATCTATCAAAGCGAGATATATAAACTTTTTTATATCGTTTGTGAGAGACGTAGATCCCACAAAGAAAATTGTCAAATGTCGGCGTGATCGCGACATGGTGTGACAGAGAGAAAGAGGGAGGGTCGGTGAGAAAGTGGTACAGAAAGAGAGAGAAGGAGAGAGAGAGAGAGAGAGAGAGAGAGAGAGAGAGAGAGAGAGAGATCGCGAGAGGGAGAGAGATCGCGAGAGGGAGAGAGAGAGAGAGAGAGAGAGAGAGAGAGAGAGAGAGAGAGAGAGAGAGAGAGAAATTAAAATTTAAGCCTGTTCAAGAAGTGCTGTATATCGGCGCTGCATATACCGTAGCAAAAATCTCGTGTAGATACGAAAAGACTTGATTCAAGCCGCCTATTACCTTTCTCTTCTTTTTAAGGATTATTTTTCAATTATAGCCGTGCACATAGGTGCATGTTGATGCACACGTATTCAATAGTTTATGTTTTATGCAACTGTTATTATAAATGCAACAGCTGTTCGGGCTATGCGAAAAAACTTGAAAATGATAAATAGGAAATATGACCTTAGAGCGAATTTTAGGCACCCATCACCAGGCCGGTCGAAAAAAACAGTATTTATTATCTACATTGTTTAGTAATTAGAGCGCTTTTGATTGTGTCTGCGTTTACGACGGCCATAAAGCCATCTTTTCACGGGCTAACTTTCTTAATGTGGCGAAAACATTGATAGGTGAATGACTGGAAGCGTAAATAGCATTAAAACGTACAACTCGCAAAAAAGTCCGACAAGTTCGAATACAGTCTCATCTTGTAGTAGGGACTACAATTAGAGAGAGGATGTTTCGCTTCGATAATCTACATGTAAAAAAAGAAAAAAACGTTATGTTAAACCAAACGTAGCAATACAAGTCACGGGACAAAATATTTTCGCTAATGCGAGCCCATAGTCTTAGTATGAATTTACCTGATTTTCTATATGAAATTTTAAAACTTCTTTAAGCATTTGATTATTTTTTAAACATTAGCGGACTTTGTTCTATCTGCGCAAATAAAGTGGCAAGATTAACTTATCTTCTCGAGGTATACATATGTACGCATAAACACAAACACACTCACACGCATACAGGCATATATATACATTTATATATAAATCAAAATATTTCAACTTTGATTATCTGCATAAATTTGTTTCCATTTGGGCTCAATACGTGTGTAACGAACTGTATTTGAACATAATAAATATATGTTATATAAAAACTGATATCAATATTTCAATATGTACACGTATAAAATATCTATGGAGGGCATAACGATTAAAAGAAAAAAAATTTAGAAAAAACGAAAAATTTCGCTTTAACTACAATCGGACATCATTTGCTATTTACACTATAGACTAACCAAAAATATGGACTGACTGCGGTCTTGCCCGTCTACGATTTTTAAAATTAAGTTGCTGTATTTTAGATTGAAAATAAACATCGTTTAGCATTGAATTTAAATTAAAAAATACTTTCGATTGCTTTAATGTACAGATATTCTAATATGAAAGGCGATTATTATCTATTATTATATGAGTAAACTGTGTGCGTAGTTAATCTGAGAAATCTTAATTGTGTATTAAATGTTCAACGATGCAAGATCCCTCACAATTATTACATTGTTAACCCTTTTTCCTGCTTTTCTTTAAAATTTCTTTTCATTAACACCTTTTTTCTAGAGTTTTTGTTTTGTTATCAACGACGTATCAAATTAAGAAGCTATTTAAAGTGTTTTTGTTGTACTGCGTTGCATGTGTGTGTTGCGTTTTTAATATCCTTCACTTTCAGACCGAGTACTTGAAATGCTTTCGTCGTAAGTGTATGAAAAAGTTGGTGTACTTAGCTGTGTCTGTCCGTCTGTCTGTCTGTCTGTCTGTCTGTCTCTCTGTCTTTCTAACTGTTTATCTCGCTGTGAATGTATTCGGTAATAAAAAGCTGAAAGCCATTTGCTATTTAGCATCATTCATTTAGAATCTGCCACCTCGGCTTCTGAGACCCTTTCTTTCTTTGTATTATTTAAACTAAATATTTGTGTATGTGCACATATGCTGCGCTAACAGCGGCTATATACTGTACTCTACTGTGCTCAGCTGTGCTACTTTACAATTACGTGTGTGTGTGTGTGTGTGTATGTGTTTGTTGGCTGTTTTAAATGCAAATGGCGTTTGTTGTTGACTTAAGGGTGTGCACTTTGCTTTTTGCCACTTTTTGATTGCTACCTGCTGTTAGCGACACATTCCTTTGTGTATGCGGGGTGGCAAAACTGTTTGCCTGTGTAATGTTTTCATTTTTGTTAAATTTTTTTTTTTTTTTTTTGTTCTCGTGATGAACTTGTGTAAGTGGAGATGAGTTGAGATCAGATGTGTTTGTACATTTCAAAGCTAAACTCTATAAGTCAAAGAAATGAAGACAATTCACACGAAACGAGCAGAGATTATACTTGAATAAATTGTGTTTAACTTCTTAGCTATGTGTGCCGTCGTATTAATGGTTATGAGGCTAACTTACTCAACTGTAGATATGTGCTTACGATGTCTAAATATATGATTCTTTTAGGGCAATTTTCAATTTTCTTTGATTTTTCATTTACATTAATCGTTACAAGTCGCGAGACGATTCGGCATTTTCATTCATATATATTTAAGCGAATATCATTTTTTTTTTTTTTTTTTTTTTTTTTTTTTTTTTTTTGGTTAATAATTAAAGAAACTATGCATGGGTTAATTGGAAAGCCGGATTGCATTTCATGGTAACTGTCGTCCAAATTGTTGTACACAAATTCACTCATTACTTAACCATGTGTTAGTCGTATGCCAGCAAAACAGTTACTTTCATTATATGTCAAACATTGTTAAAAGCGATATTATGTATGCATAAATATTTGATAATGACATAACTGACACTAAACATAAAGGATATATTACTATTTACCTAACGAAACTAATAAGAGGAGTTCATTTCAACTTTTCGCTAACGTAAGTATATATGTATGTATGCATGTATATCTGTGATGCAACTATTACTGGATAATGGTTATCATTAAATTTTTCACTTCATTGGTTATTATCAAATACAGATTTATACTATGAATGCAACTATATGTCCATATATGTTATACATGTATGTTATACATGTGCATGTGTATGAATATGCATAACTACAACTATATGAACATAATGAACTACGATGTACTGGTTATGCTCATCATATTGCTATAATGGTGAGTAAAATTCGGAACAAAGTGAAAAAAACAACGGAAAAAATATCAAAAAGAGAAAAAGCAGTAAATTCGAACATATCATCTGTAGAGGGCTTTCGTTACGCATTAAGCCGAGTTTGCAAACAATATAAACGCTGGAGGTCCAGAAGATTTTTACAATTTTTCACAACTAATTTAGTGCTTTGTCTATATGGAGAGGGCATATTTGGGGCGATTTTGGATTTCGTAAACCCCTGGAATTAGTAATGAAATTAGGCTCTTCTGGTAGGTTTCAGCATTTTACACGACCTATTTGAAATCTAGAGTTACGTAATCGCCCTGAAAATTGTTGCAACTCGATTTCGACATTGCCTTCTTTCAGTGCTTATGCTCTGGCTGGGCATGATAATTAATGACAATAACCTAGTTTTTTCGGTTTTTCTGAGTCTAACAAAGGACTTAGATTTTTTTACATATACTTGTCTCCTAACATTGTGTAATTTTAATATTTATTTTATTTACCATCTCGTGAAAAATCCAACCCTTATTGTTTCACATCCCCGGTCTTCGCCTGAATTTACCCTCATGTAAATTTTAGCTATTTCTCAAACTCAAAGGACCACTCCGGGGACAACGTTTTAGTTCGATTGAATAGATACAAGTTGAATCGCAGAAAGCTTTGAAGACCATTCCGGAAGTCGACTATAAAAACCGCTTTGAGGATTGGAGAAATCATCGGCATAAGTGTATAACATATGACGGGGATTACTTTGAAGGCGACGAAATAGATACGGAATAATAATTAATTTTTGATCACAAAAGAATTTTTATACATTTACATATTTCCTATATTAATATCCCAAGATCTAGATTTTATGCGTTTACTTATTTACTATTTATACACTAACACCTACGAAGAATTATTGCTAATTATTGATTATATACAAAAGAAAGCTTCAATATCAGAGAATCATCACACAAAGCATTTGTTTCTGCGATGCTGTCGAGATTATTATAGAAAGTACTATAGTTTATGAATTGAATGTTAGCGTTTTGAGTTATCGCAAGTTTGGATTGTTTTTTTTTTGTTTTCTTTTCTGAAGCCATCTTCCCATCATCGTGAGATTAATTTAATTTTGCTGCACAAAGCTTGAGTACCGCAATCGGTTAAATATCAACTACACTACTCATGTTGATATGATATGTAAATGTATTCTCAAAACATTCCTTTCAAAACTCGAAGGTTTTTAGGTATCGGTTTTAACTGCACACTTTTTTGATTCTGCGAAGTGAGACACCAACATGTTTAAGTCTTAATTGGGCTGACTCTATCGAAATGGGCAAAAGGTGAAACTGTTCATCAATTATCATCGAGATATGTGACCCGGGGTATGTAGATGTATACCTTGCCCATGTATTTTACATGTTGATGATTAGAAGTTCAGCATTTGTGAATTCTGTCTAGAAGTCTATTTCGTTTGTGCTTTATTAACATTTCCTGTATGAGTCTCATTGAAGTGTTTTACTTAAGTTGAATGCATTTGTTTTTTTTTCTTTTTTGTTTACGAAACGAATGTAAAGACACTATTGTAATCTCAAGTTAAGTTTTCACCCTTCTTTTCAAATTGTTCTTTCAGTTGATACTTAATTCACTTGTTATTAATAGAAACAAAAAACAAACAATCGCCCACGTACAGTAAATATTGCGGCAATAATTGCTAATTGCAAAGCTAAAGAAGGGAGAAGAACCGAAAAATCTTTCGCTGAGCAGTTGGGAGTTGTGTTAAGAATCTTATTACAAAAGTTTTATATAATTTAAATTAAAACGGTTAGATAATTTGCTGAAGCATTCTTAGTTGCATTGTGTAGAGAAACACGTACAAGATATATTTTTAATGTTTGTTTTTAAACGAAACTTTTCGACGTTTATATATTTTTACATACAAGCTGATCACAACGGTTATGTAGAAAATTTTATAACTTTACGTATTCTATCAATAGCTGTGCCCGTGCATGTACCAGTGATTATTATTATATTCGTCGAAAACCGTTACACAGTGAAAATGGCATTTATATGAGTTTCATAAACTTTTGTTACCACCACTGACAGGAGACCGTATATTAATTGTAGCAATTGAAAATGGATTTCATATACGACATAGAATATGTGTACATTCTCTTGATTACCATTCAATTGTAAGTCGAATCAATTTATCTGGCGTAACTCCCTATTATCGGAATACTCGTTGAAAAGTTTTTTGATACAGCTTCGTAGGTCTTCCGGCTACGACCTTCATCAGATGTATTCAATTGGTTTTTATGTAAAACCGATAACGACGAATCGATCGACATGACGCTACAAAAGAAGATAACAGCCGATAACTACCCAAGATCCACTCTTAGCCGAATAAACATTTTTTTACTTATCTTATAAGTATAACACATCTTTGTGTCTCATTTCGCAGATTTTGTCAAGACTTTTGTTAAATTATTCATCTTAGCTCGTTTGGTGTTTTAATCAAAGCAATAAAAAGGCATAGAAGCGAATAATAATGAAACCGCTGAAAAAATAAATGAGTGAACATGAGCATTATGTTTGTGTGTATGTGTGTGTGTGTTTGTGTGAAATTAATTTAAATATTAATGAATAAATAGCTAGGCCTGGTTGCGTATGCGCGATGTAAAAAGGACGGTTAGCGCACAAAAATTATTTCTTCTAAAAGTCAAACCTATACGTAGCCAAATCTGTAAAAATTTTCATTTAATTGTACTATTTAATTATATATCATATACGTATTAGGTAAAATAAAAACTGGGGTTCATTACACTTTTTTGACGTAGTTGCGGATTTAATTGCACCAACTAACCAGCTTTTCAAACGTTTGCGCAGCGATGAATGCAATTTTTGGGTAAAAGATTTAAAACAATACGTAATCGAAAAAGTTGATAACCGGCGATAGAAAATTGGTCACATATGACAATAAAGACTAAAAAAATTTGTGTTCCAAGTTGCGTAAATCTGCATAATGGCAAAGCCCGGTATGATATAATTTTTTCTCGATGAGTTTGAAAGCAAAGACAGCACCATCTGCTGTTTCAGTCAATCCAGACAACTAATGCAATTACAGTTTTCTTATGCGATGAAGCGTCCAGAGCCGATGAAGGAGTGAGGCGTCAAATTTTATTACGACTCAGGTCATATACATTTTCAATGGTTCGAGACAAACTTGTAGAGCTTGCTTGGAAAGTTTTGAGTCGTTTACTTTATAGCTCTATAGCGATTGCAAAAGAAGCGTGCGAATATGTTTGCAAAGAGACATTGCCGCATTTTAAGAGGCTTTAAAGTAGATCTGCAGAGAATTTTCAATATACTAAATTTATGAACAAGCAGCGAGTTTTTTGTGAGCAACTGCAAGAGATGTTTAAGCCAAACTTTGTTTAGCTAAGTAATTAGTAACAGTTGCTTGTGAGGCGTGTTTTAATCTGCCTGTAGTTGCTAGGCTTTCGAAATTTCCCAGTGGCTTACGGCCTCATCAGAAAGAGGTGTATATTTTGGTTGTAGGAATGGAAAACATATTTTTGGAATGCTGATCGATAGGGTAGAGTGAGCTGTTAAAATGCTGCTCATGCATTTCGATTTATCTATTAATTGGTGAGTAATGCGGTGCTCGTGCTTTCTGCTTTTGTTTCCTCTACTGAATATTGTTGTATCAGGTGTTCTCCGCTTTTTAAGTAAGATTTTTCGATCTTAAATTTGAAGTTAGGCTTGCATAGGTTTGGAAGTTTAATTCTAAAAGTTATAGCATGATATAAAACTATTAAAGCAAGTACGGTAGTTACAGCAAAAGCAAATGAAAAGCAATAATGTAATAATACTGTAAGTATAATTCCTACCATAGGTCTGGTAGATCGCACTGTTATAATGTGAAATAAAGCCATGCATTTTGTGACTCCCTTTGCCTTTCACACGTGCTCGATGCTGAACAAACTGCAATCGTTTGCAAAACAACTGATGTTGTACTTGCTTTTGTGGCCCTGTTACACATGATAAGTACATATAAGTGTGCATTGCTTGGTTGCACTCTTAATTTGTGCGTACTTTCTAAATATATTTGTTTGGATATGTGTATATGTGCTGAGAGTCAAGAATAACTGAATGTGGTTTTTATTCATCATTAGTCTTCAATGACTTGTAATGTAGTGATGAGTGCATTGTGCATGTAATACAATTGCTTACTCATACATAGATCCCTATACATATATAACAGTGCATCTATAAAAATAGATCCATTATTATTTGTGTTGCTCATATGCGCAAACACATGAAACATGTTTCGTTCTGCTCTATTAAAAGTTTATGTTAATGGAGTGTTTTCATTTTCCTTTGTATTAAATTTAGATAATTAAGCCTTTCAAAAGTAACCATCACATGAACATAGATTGAGCTATGGCTTCATGTATATCGACGTATTAATTATAATGTATTTTCAAGTTTGCATGTGTAAGTTAAGGGTATTTTATTTTGAACAGCACACGACGCGACTTTGCGTACATTTAAGGAGACTTAATTATATAAGTACGCGCACACCCACATATACACATGAAACAGGGAAGAGCCGCGGCTCGGTGATGGACGTTGCCTTAGCAAATGGTCCAGTGGCGAGAAGAGCAACGTGGGAACTTAGTACCATCTACACATAGCGAAAAACAAGCGATAATTTGCGAGATACAGCACGACGGAAGGGGTAATAGATTTATACGCGCTTTTCACGGACCCCATGGAAACTCAGTACTCTTGGCAGGGAACTTTTCAAGTGCATGCTGAGTAGCGTGCCAGTGATCGACTCAGCCACCCCTGTGGCGCGCCAGATCAAAAGATACATTGAGCAAAATCGTGATGGATTAATGGCAAAGCGAAAGCTCACTAAAAAGCAGACACTTGTATGCTGGCGGGCGGAAGAAATGGCTGATTTGCGAGCAGAATGCAACAAAGCAACGAAGCGGTACCAAAGATGCAAGCGAACAAGTGGTTATCCTGCTCAACACCAAACGTGTAAGGAGAAAAGGAGGCAACTCAAAAAAGTCGCAATTGTGTGCAACAAGAATGCATTCCGTAGACTCTTGGAAGAGATTAATCACGGTGGAAAGGCGCCGACTGATCAATAAATGGCAGGTGCATTGGAATAAACCCTCGTAGGAAAGATGGACCTACACGCTCATTGCAAACATAATCCAATGGATTTAGAGGCAGCACGTTTGACCTAACTATTTAGCGGTGATGGGTGATCCACCTACAAATAGCAGCACTATATGCAAGAACTGTAACTGGTAGTTTATATAAACAATATTGTTCCGAAGCCTAGCAAACACGTCTTACCATGCTAGCCAAAATTACCAATCGGTCTACCGTGACGGTCGTCTACATTCAGCAAAATAGTTTTCAACCCTAATAAACTAGCGGATATCGAAGTTTTGTCCGCTTCGTCTATCTCTCAGATCCACCGCCTATTCGTCTATTCAATCAATTCGTTTGGACGGAGACATATGGAAAAAAAATTTAAATTTGGTAACATCTTTTACGCAGAACGAGTTTCGAAATGAACCTGATACGCGTCCGCATAACCTGACCAGTGAAACAACCTTAGAACCAATCAAGTTTGTAGCTGTTCTTACGTTTTTGTACCCTACACTCCTTGTGGTACGGGGCATAACAAATTTGTGCGGACGTATGTATCACACAGGAGGGCTTAAGATAGATCCACTTTTTATTGTCCTGATCGACAATCTGTCCGTCTTAATGAAAATTTGTCTACGATAGTAATTTGACATAAAAATGAAGTGGACCAAATTTGAACTACATGAGTTTATGTCTAGCACCCTACCCCATATAAGACTTCTCGTGAACAGTAAGCCTTTAAAAAAAGGTTTTAATATTTAATATTTTATAGTGAAAATTGGTCTGTAATAGCAAAAGGTAAAAAAATTGTCAAAAGGGTATTTGGATCGCATAGGTCTATTATTTAGACCCTAACATATATAGGGATTATCATGAAAAGCAAGCGTTTGTACTGAGAGAAAGTCTATTTTCTAGTTTTTTATGACGGAGACTGAAACATAGTAAAGTTTTTACAATTAAGTAAATTAGGTTTGTTAAATTTTAATCAAGTCATGTGATGTTTTGGACAGCCTTCAATATGAGGGCTTCCCTGAAACGTTTGCCTTTGCATGAAAATGCCGAGTACTATTATTGGTGGGTGTATTATTACCAACACGAGTAAATAACTATCTTGGGCGAATTGATGTGGGGTACGTAATGGCCAGCCTTGGCCTATTGTACTTTTCTCACTTGTTTGTTTTTTTTTTACATTTAACATTTTAAGTTTGGCGAGGTGCGTTATCATTTTGTTGATGCACTTATTAGGAAAGGCATATGAATGAACAGATCTCAGAATTGCGAAGAAGAGGAACAATTAACGGAAATTAACTGAGCCTTTGGTGAAAGATTTCGTAATAAACTGTTATGTTCAAGCAATATTAGCTTTCATTCGGTTATATATAAAAAATGTAAAACTTTACCGATAAACAAATTTATTACTTGTATCCGATTTTAGAGAAGAAAATTGCTTTGTACTGTAACGTAATTATTTAAACATATTACGCTGCGGGGTGTTTGTGTATATAAAATAATTATCGTTTCAGATATTTACTTATGCTCGATTAAGTTTGAAAATAGAGTAAAAAAAAGCAATATTCCGATGCGGTTGATGTACAATTTATCAATTTTATTGAAAATTGAAGAGAAGGTGTTTCGTTGAAAAATGTTACAAATTAATGACATAAAGAACGGAAAACGTTAAAAAAAGGAAATCAGATTTATTTTAGCAATTTATCTTCTCGGTCATTATCATTTCGACAATTTTGTACAATTATTTCAAGATATTTATCTCGTGCTGATTATATGTTGATATTTAAGTACGTGCATAGATAACAACTTATCGATATTGTTATTACGTATTATTATATGATTTTCATCTGCTTTTTTCCATTTATTTTTTCTGCTTCTAGCTTTATTTCTTTTTTTAGTTTTTTTGTCCATATTGGCAAGTTATCATGAAATAATTTCGAATGTTTGCCAAAAACTTCACTTTTATCTCTTTTGTCCCTGTTTGTTCTGTTTTTTTTTCTTTTTTCTCTCTCTCTTATTATCATTCTTGTAATCATTCCGACAGACGAACAAACCCAACCATAGTTTTTTTTAACTAATGTGCAAGAGACTTATTTAGATTATTGTATATACATAAGTGCGATTGTGTATATACAGTAATATATATATTTATATATGAATATACGTGTGTGTGTTTATAGAGTTCGACAGACTATTTTGTGAGGTTTTATGTGTTATAAACTCAATTACAATTCAATCGTTCATAATTTCTTATTGTAAAGCAGTTTTTCGTTTTTCCCTCGTCATTGTATTCGATATATGTAAGCGCGTGTGTTTTTTTGTTTTTTTTTCGACACTATGTCTCTGATGCTAACATCGTAAAAGTTAATACACTTGCGTGAGTGGTATTGAATTCGATATCAATATTCTTCCAATTTTTGTAATCTCTGCCATTTAAAAATACAAAAAAAAAAAAAAAAAAAAAAAAAAAAAAAAAAAAANAAAAAAAAAAAAAAAAAAAAAAAAAAAAAAAAAAAAAAAAAAAAAAAAAAAAAAAAAAAAAAAAAAAAAAAAAACAATAGTTGTTTAGAAACTTTAGCAAAAATTACAGAAAAGGCTGTAAAATAAAAGAAGCAAAGATAAATATAAAGAAGCAAAGATAAAATAAAGTAAAAAAGATACAGTTGCTTTCAACTGAATTTCGTCTAGGGTAAGCGGTTAAAAATTTTTCCTTTACTACCCACTCTCGTTGCATTTTGTCACTTTAGCTTACTCATTGAAAATATAAAAATTAGCGGGAAGCGTGGAAGACTTGCAAACGGAACCTCACAAGTATTGAACTCGTAGAGAGTTTACGAAAATCATAATAGATAATAGAAGCATAATACAGTCAAAAACATAAAAAACTATATCTCGCTACATGGAATGGATTTTGATAGTCACCAACGCGAAAAATAAGTAAAAGCTTTACAGTCAATGATGACGAAAGCAGGTCTTCGACGTATCAATTAAGCTTCGTTCACTTCGGTTAACGTTTTCAGAATCTTCCAACATGAAGTGTTTCATGAAAAGTATGCATTCAATGTTGAAACGGAATTCTTCTCCGAACTTCGTGGAGAAATGTTAAAAATCACATATTCAATATCGTTCGTCGTTGGGCCAAGACGTGGCAGTTTACCGAATTTCAGCAAACTATCATGAAAAAGCCGATCTAAAGGTTCACAACAAAAGTAAATGGACAGACGGACGGATGGGCCGTTGTGCTAAAATCAATTCAGAAAGTGATATAAAAATGTCAAATATATTTCTATTCAATCCAAATAGTACACCATTCATGATTCCTTACATTATTCAAAAGAAGGAAAAGTTAAATTATATTTCGTGAGAATCATGTGAAAATATATAGACATAACTAAAGAGGGAAAAGTGGACCAAGTCTGCTTACGAAAGGGAGACGCGACAAAATACTGAAGAGAAGATTAATCAAAGAGTGGAGTTTATAATATTTATACAACAATAAAAAAAAATATACATCATTTGTCTATTACTAAACTGGAACGTATTCAATTCTAAACATTTCCACGTATATTCTAAGGGTAATCCTATAGTACCTGTACAAAAGTGGAAAAAGTCGGCCACATTTAACCGATATTATATAATATCATGATTTCATTTTTTTCGGGTTTTCTTTAGCGTAAAGGTGCTGGAAACAGAGGATTTTCGGCTAAAGCTGAATGTAATTTGCTTAATGATGTGACCATTACACATATTTTTGTATGGAAAAAATAGATATTTATTTTAGGTAGGTTTTCTAAAAATCGTTCTTTTGATCACTGCGTAGAGTTAGTATATAAAAGGTCATGGAAAGTGATTTGGAACAGGAAAAGGATTCATTCAATCAAGCTGGCGTATAAAATTTGTCAATTTCGAAAAAGTTTCTACGCCAAAATTTTACATTTTACATATTACTTCTTAAGCGTCAAGAGACTATTAAATTTGTTTGACTTCATACTTTGTTTGACTTCAGCTGGCTACAGATAACGAAAATCTTGTAACCCTAAGAAAATAGAAGGAAACATCGTAACATTACCTTAATACAAATAAACATTTTTATATGTGCAGTATTATGTGTGAGAATAGTCCAGTCAACGCTCTATATTTATCACTAGGGCATTATTGCAGCCACTAAACTAATTCCATAAGTTGCGACTCTCATCCCATTCTATAAATCCACAAGGAGGTGAGAAATATTTGTTATTGTTATCTTCTGCTTATCCGAATTATAAAAGCTTTGTCATATCTCCAACGACTATTTACATATATTACGAAGGCTAAGAAGGTTGTTGTGCTCTTCGATGGCCAGCAGAACACTTTAAAGAAATGTACCAACAATGGATATTGAGAGCCACTGCGTAGAACTTATGCAAGTGTATACTATTTATTTATGCAAGCATTCACTTATACATTGGTATAATGTATGAGAATAAATGTTGTTATGCCCCGCAACACATATTCAAAATGTTTTACTTATGCTTCGTCTTAAATTTTTTTAAGAGATATTTTTTATTAAAAAAACAAAAAAAAAGAAATGATATATGATGAAAATGATGTTAGCTATAATGCATTATGTCGATGTGCTTGTGTTTGTCTACGACTATACATACTCACTATACATACTCTTTCACAAGGTATTTCCGAGAAATCTTGAAACGATGTTCTTTATCATGCAATATAAAATTGATGTTGCGTAAAAGCATAAATGTAAAAATTCTCTCAGCTTCTTTGTTATAGCCTCGAGACACAACATATTAAATTCGTCAAATATTTTCAACGCATTCAAATACGCATCGGGGATTTCGATTATGTGTATGCATATATATCGTATTAGTGTGAATATCGATCGAATCGATTTGGCTATGTATACCGGTGTGCTCATCTTGACGTGATAATGAGGTCAAAACTGCCTTCAACAAAACATATGTAATCTAAAATCGCAGAGTGCTAATCCCGAAAGTTTTTTGTTGAAAATTTTGGCGTAAACTTCGAGACTCAGTCGAAACTCAGTCCAAAAGATTCACTCATAACGAAGAAATCAACTACACGTAATTATATATATTGTATATAAGAAAAAGAAATATGCAGAAGGTATATGTTGAAGCTTTGTGGCACGACTTTTGAAGTGATTCCGAATTTTCGAAACAAATGTATGATCTTAGCTAAATTGTAAATATCATAGTAAATATCATAGTGCAGTCATATACATAAGCAGATATACACACGCTCTATATAACAATTTAGTGTTGAGTATTAAAAAGTCGGCTTCAACTCGGTTTTCCCCCCCTCTATTTTCTCTTCTCTTAGTGTTGGTTTTTCTAACAAAGCTTGCGCGGCTGTGTGGATGTGTTGCTTACGCTTTTAACATAATTTATATTCATAGCAGAATTTATGGCTTGCTCTTACCAAGTTTATCATTCTGTGTGGATTTGAAATCAAAATATGTGTTTTGGACATTTAACTTATATGCTTGATCAGTACGAAGTAAACACTCATTTTAATCAGGTCGATCCATTTTTTCTTTTGGTTCGCATAGGCAAATCCGAAGTTAGAACAAGAGGGAACAGAAAAAAGCAGCAGAAACACATTAAAAAAGTTAGTATATATTAAAAGTTCGAACGCTAACGGTTTGATAAGACTTTGATTATTTGCCAAATAGCTTTTCAAAAATATATTATTAAGCATTTCAAACATGTCTCTCCATGCTACGGGTGTAAACTATCTGTCCATGTCGATGTGGATATAAATAATTAAGCAGAGAATATGTTTAAACTTTTTACTTGATTAGTAACTGGTAAGTATTCAGCGTTCGAGTTTTGCCATCTTAGCAATTTTTCCATCGCTTTCTGTTAAGTGAAATGCAATATTTTACGTGGTTTAAATTATATATCAAAACAAACCGCGTGTATATACGTATGCACGCTTACATAATTTGATGCGTTGATGATACGCGCGTATGTCAAAGTTGCATTATAATGCAAAGACACGCATATATTAACAAAAATATACATATTTTCTATGTGCATGTGTTTGTGCTTGGTAGTTGATATATGATATGACAGATGAAAAAACTAGTTTACTATTGTTTGAATTCTTATTTGTTAGTTGCTTTGTTTCTCATACAATGATGGATTGTTTTTATGTAACGGATAGGAAGAAATTAAGAGCATAGAAGAAAATAGGATATACCCGCGGCAGAACGCATCGTGGAAGCACCTCCATCTGCACTCATAATAAAAAAGTTCTTATCAGCTAAGATCTATCTATTGTATGTTTTTTTAATGTACAAGAGCGGAACATACGTTGTTCATATAAATCTATCTATCGATAGGCGGATCCTGCTTCGGCAAGAATGGCGAGTTTATAGTTCGTAAATAAGATAAATATGAAAAATACATGAAACTTTTTCATTTTCCCATTTTCAACTTTTTTCCTCTCACTTCAGCCAGCAATTTTACCAATTGGGGATTTCACGATTGCAGAAATGTGGTAAAGCCAGATACCCGTGGCGTTCTCTATCAGTTTAAAATTTGTGATTAGTCTGATCACTTCCGGGCATCAAGCTGTATTTGCTTTTGGAATTTTCGAGATCACAAAAATTGTGATTAAAATCTAAAACTAGGCGATTACAAATACACATGAAATTACAATTTTTGCAACGAGTCCACTAACCAAGTGATGTCTGTTTTAATGTTGGTTTTATTGGGATACATATTCTGAATTTTTATATAGTTATGATTATGTCATTCTGATAGGAGAAATGCTAAAAAGACAGACAAGCAAAGGTTTTTTAAGTCTCAGAATAAGTTCATTATTGCAAAACAGGTCACGAAGTTAATAACAGCTATGAGAGATGGTGAGAAAAAATGTAAATAAAAACAAGTAAAAATATTATGGTCGGTCAGGGCCGAACTGTGAATACTATACACTACTGCGGCTAATATAATCGTTCATCTATGTTCGCGATAAAATACCAGAAAATGTACCTTTTTTCTATGTAAAGGCATATCTTTCATGGGGCTCCTTAGATGGGAATGGCCCCAGGAGCGAATTAACATGATCCAAAATTAGCGAAATTAACTTTTTTCTTCACTCATTTTCGTGTTAAAATATTTAACAAAAGAAACAAAAAATTGAATTTTTTTGAAATATAAATCTTGCCTTTCCTGAGAATCCTTTTATGGGTTGAGTGGTCCTGTATGGTCCAACTTTGACACAGTTAATTATTATGTTAAATTATTGATATGAAACAAATTTCATCACAAAATATTAAAAATTCAAACGGCATACAAATCTTGTGCAAGGATTTTAAATGACTGAGCAAGCTTTGTAAGAACAATATTTTAAGATTTTTGTGCCTCCTTACGCGATTCCAGCTTTTCATCTTCATAGCCGCGACAGAAACGGCTGCCACGCAGAACTTCGTCACGCTTAAACGGATGGATGGGGAGACGAATATGGCCCACTGGGCTAACATCTTTATCCTGATCAAGAATGCATATATTTACTAACTTTTCTAAAGCGCATTGTAGGAAAGATTCAATCGATTGCAACACTATCTCACGTTGGTGGTTGGAAAAGAAAGGAATGCTTATATCTATTGCATTGTATTGGACAGTGATATATCATTGAATCCATCGAAGAAGCTGTGTTACGACACGTTTAGTTGAATCAAAATAAATTAATTGACTCAGAAACTTATAGTGATTAATAATTTTAATAGGACCCTTGGAGGATATTTGTTAAAGTTGCATATGAAATGAGTAAATAAATATAAATTGTGGTTCGAGGATAACATATACATATAACGAAATAAATAAAAACTCATTGGAATATGCATATATAATGTGCATATATATGCAAAAATGTAATATCCAAACTGTCAGTGATTTCGTTATCTAAGAGAATCATTTCCAGAAATTTTATTAAAACTTTTTGCAACAGATCAAATAATTGCCTCTGTGGTCTTTTGTAATTGTAATTAAGCAAACAAAGTAAATTAAAAAAACTTTGCAGATATCTATTAATAACGCAATTTAATTATGTGACTCTTTTTGTTTGATATCGAATATTTACTATATACTTATATTCTTTTTACTGTATTGTTTTTGTTGTTATTTTATTGTAATAAACACTCGAACGGTTTAATTAATTTGTTATTATCGCGATGTTAATTATATGATGATGACAACAACATATATGGTTTTTACTTTTTCAAAAGGTCGTGCGGTTTTTTTTTTTTCAAAGTCCATGAAAAAATGTTTAAAAAACATGGAATAAATGAATGGAATAAAGAAAGCCGTCCATGTTATTGGTTTACGTACACCTTTGAAGTGTTCCCTCCCTCTTTCTCTCTCTCTCGCTCTCTCTTTGCCCTCTATCTTATGCAGCCGTACGTAAAATTTTGCCAACATCTTGAGGTAATAAAATACATATGCTTAAGTGCGTCAAAGGATATGGCCCACGTGTTTCAATATAGCTTGTGTGCAGAAAGATAAATGCCAGAGAATATACACATCAGTCAATGTACAAACCGGTATATGCTGTACATGTCAAAAGGAGAATGCGTACGTTAAAGATTCCATATAACGAGCAAAGAGCAGTGAGTGCTGCGGAAACTGTAATTTAATTATTAACAAGTAAACAGGTAAATATGTACATGTACAATTATATATATATATATATATATATATATATATATATACGATGGTAAACGCACACGCATAAATAACTCAGATATGCTTACATATTATATATTGAAATGTAATAATTAAGGTTGTGTGCTTTATGAAAGCGATATTCTTGCACCATTGGTAGGCGAAATAGCTGTTTAATGTTTTAATTAAATATGCGTAAAAGTAAATTTGAATTAATTGAATTCAAACAAGAAGAACGAAAGAAGAAACGAAGAGTTAAAAGATACTAAATTTATATTGAAGCCAAAGTTCAATTATTGCACATGTTTTCTAATAAATTGTACGGTTAATGCATGCAATTAATGCAATAGTGAAGATATGAATGTACTATGACTGTTGTGAAAATATTTAAAATGTGGATGAGTGAGAAAAGCATAACCTTTTACTAAAATGAATTCCGGTGAAAAAGTACACATTTCTATTCATGTACATATATATATATATGACTTTGCGCGCTTAATGTGTTGTATATATTTTATATTATAGAATATATGAAATGTACGGGGCGTATACGTTACTTTAAAGAGAAACCAGCTGCTGTTCGGATTTAAGCGAATAATATTTATAAAGCTGATGGGTATTCGAAATTCGCCCTCAAGTGAATATGAGTTTCTTGTTGGTTTTTATTACATTTTGAATGACCAACCGACCTTATGAATAATTTATTTAATTTTTTTTTTTCCTTTTTTTTTTTTACCTTATCTATAACTGCTGCGGTTAGTTTTTATGTAAATTTTATTTATTTATCTTTTTTTTTCTATCAACTAATCTATGCATATAAAAAGTAATTTGTATTTACAGCCGACATTTTTACTAACATATGCAACAAACGCGTACAAGCAGAGACTGTATGATTCTAAATAAATAAAAATCTGCTTAAATGGCACTAAATAATTTATTAATTGAGAAACACACATCTAGTTGTTTTAGATTGAAATCTGTTTTCATAAACAAGCATGCATGTCTCTATGTACGTAAATGCATATGTTTTTTATACTTATGAATAATAATTGAAATGTTTTATTATTTATTTATTTATTTATTTATTTATTTAAATCTAGAGTTCGTAATGTTTTTCCATATTAGAATGAATCGTTGATCAACTGTACGATAGCATAGTTAAGTCGTTTATATAAAGACGTAATCATTTACTCGACTAAGCAAACAAGAGTCTCTCGATACTTTGTTTAATCAGACACTTATAAATTTAGCATAGTGATGACTTATAACTGCAATTAACCATTTTTATTATTGTACTTAATTTCTATTAATTTCATAATTTTTTGTATTTATTGTAGAGAACATATTGGAATTGTCATACCTTTGTAACATATATTATATAGAAAAATACGACGGGATCTTATCAATAGCTAAGTTATAAGTAATGAAATTTATTTAGCTTTTTTTTCCGCCTGAGTGGCCGAGTAGGCAAGAGTCTCGACTAGCAATTCAATGGTCGTGAGTTCATATCTCAAGTGTGGTAGAGTTTTTAATAATAATAATAATAATAATAATAGCTTTCCTTGAATACTTGTCTGCATATTTTTTGAAACTCGGGTAATGATACTGGAATTTACTTATTAATTTTCTCTATTGCATATTTAATTTTTAATCTATTTACAATGATAATAAATGTCTGTTATCGCAAGATGAGAAAAATTTCTTAAAGGTTTAATAAAAAAAAAGGAGCTTAATTGTCCAATTATCACGATTTCGCCCGCATAAACGTCTCTTGTTTATCGTTAGGAAATAGAAATCAGAAATGTAACATACATGCTCCTAGCAAAGGCGTGATTTGCTGACAACCATGTCAACAATAAGCGAAAAACTTGTCACTTTATTATTTATGAATTTATGAAAATCGACGAAATACTCTTTGCAACTTTTGCACATACGTCTGCAAGAGCAGGGGTCAGTGAATTTACAATTGTATCTTATGGCTACAGCAAGTTTTACGAGGGGGTTCATGTTGGACTATGGGGTTTTTTGAGTGAACGCGTATATATCCAGTCCAGAAGTTATTTGTGGAGTAAAGATTTTTAAGCGAAACTACATCTCCGATTGACACGCCTCCCGTTTTTATTATAAACTAATCATGGACGTTACACGATTGCAATTATTATTCAAAAACTCCACTCAAAAGTCAAGCTAATATCAGCTACCGCTTTGCATCGAAACGACGTACTTATCAAAACTACCGCCTTAACATGCTTTGGTTCTTACGAGTTTTTATAAATCACTTTCTGCTTAAAGAATGAATGCTTTCAATACTTGGTACTTGGTGGAATTCGTAGTGTTTTCGAAGAATTCTGAATTGGTTCCGTTGTTGCGATTTATGCAGTCTTCATATATTCCACCAGGTCTTACTCAAGAAATAGTGTCGATAATAGTGTTCTGTAGAAAACCTCAAATGTTTACGAATCATTGTCGATTCTTGCCCACGCTTACCTGATGCCGTCACTTGATTGCTGGGTTGAGGCCCACGTTCAAAGCATTTTAAATGATTACATGGAACGTGCATTTGAACTTGTGAATACGCAGAATCGTTAACAAAATGCAAGCAAGCGAGAGGACACTAATGCAATTCTTTTGTCTGTAAAAGAAGATGCTAAATTTGCTCGTGAGATCGTCCTAGTTGATCTTCCCGTGGAAGCTACCAAGTTGTAATGTTCTTTGTATCTATTGCTTTCCTCTTCCGATTGTTAAGTGCTAATAAGCGAAAGTAAAGGTAGCACTTTTGCCACATAGTTCTCGCCATATCTATATTCATCTTAAATAAATCTTGGACTTACGCGCTTAATCAAAATACATATCGAGCTTCGCTACGTGAGTATTTTTTTTTAAATTACTTAAGCCAGTTTATTACGAAGATATGGACGAATACCTATGGCTTTCAAGATTGCACGCAATTTAATCGTTTGATAATTTTAAACTTTCCAACGGGTAACACTTTCGAAGAGTGCCTTCCTTTCGACATATTACAGCGTTTATACGGGTCCATTTGACCATCGCATTGATCATCTAAAGATTGCGAACGCTGGTCGAAATATTACAAGTCTTGCCAAAAATTAACATTCGTTTGCTGTGTTCGGTCCATTTTGTAAATCAGAGGGCCTCCTCACTACCAAGGCTCGGCTTAAATCGGTTTTATGTGCATATCGTTCGAATTGTCATGGCTGCACAAGTAAATATGCGAAACTTGGTGTACGTGTTCTCAATTGAAATCTACGGATCAGGCTTAAAATTGTTTTCTATGCATTCGTAAATGTTCTGTTTCTTAAATTGTTGTCTTTTATATAAATGTATGCTTTGCAGGATATTAATTATTTATATATCACACATATTTTGAGGGATTTATAATAAATTATTATTATTATTCTTCGAACAATCGCACTAACAATTAAAAGGAATAATATACCGTCAGCGCCCAGAAAATCAATCACGCAAAATGTCAATGCAAATTTACTCGCAAATGGTTATTACTTCAATTATCGATAGTATTTGCATTTTTTCTTCGTTTTGAATAATGAATGATAAACAATTATTGATTATAAAGAAATCAACAAAAGCAAAGCTGGTACTTTGTACACAACTTGGACCTGCATGACAGTAGTTTGAAAAAAAAAAAAGAATTCCTTAAAAAAGTTGCCTCTTGAAAAAAAAAAAAAAAAACATAACAGAGAGGATATCCGCAACACTGTCCTGATAATATTTATTGTAAACTGTGATATCATTTATGTATATCTGTATGCAAGTTGGTCTTTTTTTGTTCAGAATGTGAAATTTTGGTAGAGCACGTAACCAACGCATTTTAGCGTACATACGCTTTCCATGAGTAAAAATATATTAAAAAAAAAATCTTTAATATACGTGAAGTATGTGAAAGAGGAAGAAGAGGGCATGCACTAAAGTGACTGTTTTTCCCCCTTTAAATCTCGAGATTACTTATCAATTTTTCATAATTTATACGCATTTTCCATTTTTGTTTTATTTCGTTTTCCTTATAATGCATTTGTCTTTAAACACTTATTTGTATCAAGAATCTTTGTGCTTCATAAGTAAATAAAACAAAACAGTACATAGGAGTTTGTTGCGAGTGCGTCTATATATAACTAACTAAAACCGCAAACTCTAAATACTTCAGTTTACAGCCACAAAATACTCTGTGCTGCATGACATGTATGTATGTGCACGATGAATATGCTATAAAATATATTGTTTGTATCTATAAAGTTTCTTCCCGACCGCCACACACAATTCCTTCTTTATGCTTTTGCGTTTATTTACTTAGTGAAAACCGTTACTAAATAAATAAAATTCAAAACCAAAGCATGGCAGTTACATTTAAGCAGAATGAATGAAGTTTTCTTTTTTTCCGCAGTGGATACTTGTTTTTTTAGATTTCATAGAGACACTAGCACTACACAGAAAAACGTTACTCTGGAGAATTTCAAAATAAACACATACACACACATATATATGCACTAACACGTGAACGCACACAACTAGCAGACAAGTTAGCTTTAAATGACAAATTTATCTAAAAGATTTTAACTATTGTAATAATGCGAAACGGATTTTTTCCTTTTCTTTTTCTTTTTCTTTTTCTTTTTCTATTTCCTTTCCTTTTTTTGCATTGGTTGCTCGTTTTCTCTCTTACGCTTCGATTTCATCTTTTCTTTCATTTTCTGTTATTTAGTTATTTAAAGCAGAAAAATCTCTCTATTAGTTAAATAAATAAACAGAGAACAGTTGACTTTAGATATAAGGGTTTTATGTGCTTTTGAATTTCAAAAAAGAAAAGAAAAGCGTAAAACTATTTAATCTAAAGTTGGCATTGATAAGTTTTAAGATGGGAGCAAAGTAAAAAGACGAACGGATTAAGTTCTGCCTGAGCAAAGAGTAACAGAGTAATCATAACGCTTCATACGTAGCCATGTGTGCATACAAAGACATTGATTATTTACTATTCATATTTTTCACTTTATTTAATTTACTTTACCAAGGTTGCTTTTTTTTATACGCGAGTCATGTTATCGTAGTTTTTTTGTTAAGTTCCCATTGCAATGTAGCGAAAACCGTGCACGTTGAATATGTGACTCACTCTTGATATCGCACTATCTCAGCTAAATATGTAATAGCTACAATATCGAATCACTGGCGCTGCATTTCAATCATAGGTTCCGTCAATTTATTTAGTTTTCAGATGAGATTTGCAAGGAAGAAGAGTTTTGATAAATGGAATTTATTGCGCATTAAAGATATCGCCCCAACCTTTCTCTGCATGCGGGTAGTAGCATTACGAGCAGGCATGCGACAATTGAAAGCAGTCTGTCACTTCGCGTATTGAAGCTTCTAATTTGATATCCATACTTGTGACTGCCCTGTGATTGTGAGGCTGTCAGAAATATATTAACAAGGGATCTCTCTTAAGTTTTGTGTTTTAAAGATATTTATGGGAAAAAAAAGAAAATCCGAGTTGCGGAAGAACTAATTTTCACACATTGTTCGGCTAGCAACATAGTGTCATATCAAGTAAGCGATCTGTGCTACTTCGAAGAAGAACTTTTGAGTTTTTTAGAAACTAAAAGAAAGTTCTCTACTACAGTTAGAAGCGATACCTACTCAAACGTCGGTGTAACTATATTGAAAGCGATCAGGTTTACTCTGGCGGCGACAAAATGAACTCTGATAATTATATTAATGTATAATAGGTTTGCATATTTATTTTAAAATAATATATGCCGTATACTTTGAAGTTTTTGCGATTTAAAAATGAGCTTTTTGTTATTATAATTTATTTAAACCAACAAAATAAATTCTCTAACTAGACCAAAAAACGGATGAGTGCTAGCAACTAAAACTATCGCTTCTTCTAGTCCTCATAGAGTATGCGCGCTCTGTGGAATCTAATACACGGAGCGTATAAGTTGTATTTTACTTTCCTATACCCTATAAGTTATGAAACGGACGACGAAATTAATTTGCTACTTCGCTTAGGTAGCGGGCATATAAGCAAAGAAAAACAAAAAAAAAAAACAAACAACCCAAAAATGAAGTTTTCAATAAATGTCATGTCATATAAAAAAAAGGACAAAAACAAGGCACCCACCTGCACTCCTAAGCAGACATGTATACAAATTTGTGAAAGCTAATTTATTTTCATGTTTTTTTTTTGTGAGTACGTAGCTGCTGCTGAATGTGAAATGAAAAAGTTCACAGAAATACTAAATAACGACATAACAATCACCGGAGGATATGCGAGTTTCATCATTTTACGTGTAACAGCTAAAAATATTCTTTGAAAATTCAAAAATATAAGCACAATAACTTGAATAGATGAGGCGATCTTGTCGTGGCCAACGAAATTGCCAGTGTTTCAAAATCACAATGGAATAAAGAGAAAAAAATATTTGACATAGGGTGCACACATTGTGAAGCTAAGTACACAGTAAATAAAAAAAGGGATAAAAAACTATGAAGCTTTTTGCCTTCATTTCACTGGTGATGGGAAAACCAAATCGATAGCAATTTCTTAAATTTTCTAATATCTTTTATGTTCAGAAGTTTAACTGGTCCACTATCACGAACATATAAACGATTACAACGTTTAAGCTGAACTTTTCAAGACAAAAAAAGGAAAAGGAATCTAGTTCATGTCAAAAGATTCGGTACAAACCAAATTCAACCTTTCTCTAGTTACTCTATTCATAGGTTGTTGGGACAATATGTTTTTTAATGTTTGCTTTCATTTTACACTTCAGTCCATGTGTATTGAGTAGCAGCACGTAAAGCCATAGAGACCAGGCGACGTTACAGATGAAGAAGTAAGTAAAGAATGTATATACAGTTTAATCTGAATTTGGCCCCAACATCCATTGTATTAGGTATGCAAAAGTTAATACTTTTTGTTTTAATTCAGAAACAAGTGTTTAGACAGCTGTAATAACATATGAACTTTCGAAAATAAATATAAGAGAAAAATAGTAAAAACATTGTAGCTGGCGACGGTCGACGATTAAATGCCCTAAATCACTTCACTTAATACAGTTATTTGCAAATCGTTATTTAGGAGAGAGGATTGGAAAAGTGTTCCGATCCGAACCATTTTCAACAGCGTACATGCACGTACATGATCAGGCATCAGACAGACAGATGGACAGGAAGGCCAGACAATCATTGTTAATCAACCGGTATAATAAAATGGAGGTCTACCTCAAGCTCGTCCGGATGCTGTAAACATCCTTACACGCAGCGTAGACCATAAAAATATTTATATAACGCAAATTGTTATGAACGCAGCCGCAAAAACGGCGTATGTGATTTTCCATTAAAAGTAATTGTTTACTGTGTGAAGAGGCTGTTTCCGTGTAATCTTTTGTGATTTTTAGGGAATAAATTTTTTAAAGTTTACCGATGAGAAGGAGAAAAAGTCGTTGTAATTTTCATCATCCGCCGGGCAAGAGTCCATTGCTTGTTCCAATTTTCGTAATTTTGACTATGAAATGAAGTTCGTGAGAAAAGACAGCTATCTAAACCTACCGAATATATACCAGTTCATCCCGAGGCTTGGTATGACCATTAACTTGCTGTGGTCGGCGTGGCTGCCGCAGTCTTCAGGTTCGCACTTCCACGTATTCTCACTCTGTCAATAATGAAAATAGCTCAACTAAATTGCCCTAGCGTCCGTAACAAACCTAAATAGCTTGAAGAATATCTTTAGCGTAATATATATTTTTATTGCATGAAAATTTTCTTAAGCCTCATCGTTCATCAAAGCTAAAACCACGGTACCGCAACTACAAAACTACAAACATGAAGCTGTAACTAGGAAACAACAACTTCAACACTACGAATACAAAGCTACAAACACAAAACTGCAAAAGTACAACTACAAAAACACAACCACACGCCACACAACGTTGTTATCGTTATCGCTGTCTCTGCAGGCGTCGCAGTCGGAAATAAGAGTAGAAACAGAAATAAGAGTAGAAGGTAGAAATGGAACTAGGAATAGAAATGAAAGAATAGACGTCGCTGTCCACGGCCATTGGCTGGCTGCGCTACGACAGCGCTGCCTTTGAGATAATCATAGATATAAGTAATAGGTGCTTGCACGTCTTTCGATCAGCCACATCTATTGGTGAAAAAGATAGAGTAAAAAAAAATGATCAGAATGCATGCAAGCACCTAATATATCTGGTTTCGTAACTATTATTGGCAAGTGTTTGGACAACGCAGGTCAATGCAAGCATTCATACAGTCTTGGTAGACATTAATTGGCTGCTATTAAATGTTTCACTTCTATTATCTATGATGTATGTGAGACTTTAACTTTCAATCTCAATTTTTGTGATTGTTAGCATTCGAATTACAACCGACAGACAGACAAACCGATAGAAGGATAGTAATGAATAGAATCATAGTCTTAGGTTGCTTCGGAATGTGTATTAAGTTATAAGGGCTTATTGAGCGCCTTTCCGTGTTTTATTTACCTATCGATGAAAAGTTTTTAAAAGAAACTAATATGAATGAGTTACATACATAAACAAGTAACAAAATTATGTTCGGTCGTGACCGGATCTTATATACCCAAAAAGAAGTAAATTTTCACACTGCGTAACATTGAGTGGGCGCGGTTGGTTTTTTTTATTTTTGGAATAACAATGGAAATTTATTAGGTGTATGCGTTGTATTATATTTTACGAGTAACAGCTTTTTTTTGAATAGACGAGTGAGCGTTGTAGGCATGTTCTTTGAATAGTTTGGGTCGTTTTCAGATTCTTTTGCAAGTTTGTAAACGATATCTTTTTTTTTACGGACGGCAGAATGTTTACAGCAAACATTACTCAGATGGAAAGACACGCAGACGGACGGACGCACATGCCTAACTCGATTTCGATTTTGATGTTGATAAAAATCATATGTACTTTGTCGGCTCTCTGGCGCTTTCTTGTGGGCGTTGCAAAAATATACCCCGTATTCTTCGGGGATGGGCACAAAAAGACATTTAAAATATGCTTTTATGTAAACGCAGTAATGGAAAATAAATTCTATTCCAGTCACTGTTATGTGGTATATATAAAAGCCTGGAATGCTTAATATTTTATTGAGCAGGAAATTCGATTTTTTCTAAAATCCACAAGCTATTATGTATAGTCACGCAAACGTGGCAGGAATAAAATTTATATTTCACTTTTTAGTTTACTTAAATAATATATTATTTTAACATTTTTTTTTATAGTTTACTTTATACTTTCAAGGTTATTATAATTCGCGTTCCCCTCTCCAAGCCCATTTATTTAACTATCTGATTTTTAATTATTCTCTGCCTTAGAAGAAGTTAATCTGCCACGTCGTGGCATCGATCATATTTAATTTAATACTAATACACTTAGCATGTAGCATTTTGCCCTTCAAGCCCTTTTATATAATATTCAGATTAGAAGAAGAAAAAGATTTCAACAAGAAGATAATTCTTCGCTGTGCCGAAGTTTCGATGACAGGAAAACAAGTTAAATAAACACATACGCGAACACATACTATTGAAATCAATCAATTGTTTCCAAAGAATTTGTTTTGCCTTTAGTTCGGTGCTGGTCAGTGAAGAGGAAATACATACTTTTTTACGGTTTCCGGTAAAGCAGCCTGTGTAGAAAAGGATTTTTTTTCAACCCTATTCTAAAATGTAGTTCTTTTCTTCTTTTTTTAGGACCTCAGCGATGGGCACGACTGAATATAATTTTCTTCCTTGTTATAATTTTGATTAAAATATCGTGGAGTAGAATATGCAAGTAGGCGTTATCTGCTGGCACACATAATCACAGTAGCAAACGTGTTAAATTGTCTTGAAAATTTTGAAAAAAATTTTATTAGTAATTTGATGTTTACATGTTACAATTACGGACTATAAAAAATGCTCTGTGAAAATATTGCCGATTGACGCTCCAACACGCCCGTGTATAATAAAACATTTTGTCATTTGTATAAATATACATTTGACTTGAGGCGAAAATAGCTTTTTTCATGTTTTCGTTTTTTTTCTTTTTTATAATTATAGATGTATTGTGCTTTTATTTTCTAATAAACGTTTTATATAGCGTTTTTACTAAAAGCATTTGTAATTGAATTTGCTGTCATCGCTTTAACATATTGTTCGTACGTTTGTATTTGTGTGCATCGGCGATAGGGCGTTGTGCATTAGAGAGAGAGAGAAAGAGAGAGAGAAAGAGAGAGTGAGAGAGCGAGTGAGTGAGAGAGAGTGAGTGAGAGAGAGAGAGAGAGANGAGAGAGAGAGAGAGAGAGAGAGAGAGAGAGAGAGAGAGAGAGAGATACATTTATATGTTTATGTATCGTTTAAGTTTGTATGTTATAAGCTGTGTGTCTTAGATAAAATGTGTGTTGACAATGTCGTTAATCACATTTATTGATATTAATTGATTTACTGTTATAAACAAATATACTCATGAATACACAAAATACGTACATATTTATACACATTCATATATGTATAGTAAATAACATAAGCAGGAAATTATATTTTGTAACAATAATAACTGTATTTATTGCAGAAGCATGCGAACGCACTTAAGGAAAATGTGATGTATAGCGTGGGAAATATTTACCATATTCCTTGATTTAAATTTGTACAGATTTTTGTATTTAATCAATGCAACAATGTTTAAATGATTGCTCACTTTATTTAATGTTTAAAAAATTTTTTAAAAATATTAAATAAACTCAACATTCCGATTTTATTTATATTTGTAGTGTTCTTGCAGTTATATCAAGTTGTATCAATTCAAGTGGATTGACTGACTATACGGTATGGTTGCTTATATGGTGGTGGTCGAGGGATAAAAAGATATTGCATTATTTCATTATTTTCCTTTTATTGCATTCTGAGTACTTTAGTTTATCGCTATAAGTATGTCGTTGAAAACAAGCAATTTCTGCAATTACTCCAAAGATATATGCAAAAAAGTCAAGTCTAAATGATTCATTCAATGATTTCGTCATGACTTGCACGAAGATAAATAAAGTTGATTTTAATGAAAACGGCTGCCTATTGGCTCACTCCCTCAGTTCAGTAAGTAAGTCAGTTTGCAGTGGTAGGGAATCTTCCAACTAGATTAGCTTTGCAACCCTAAATAGCCGTTGCATAGCAGTTTTTTTTCGCGGATTGCAATCACTTTGCCATATTTTGCAATTTAGAAGACTTCTATTTTGTGATTTTCTTGCCGTTTTCTCGCTATTGCTAAACGTTTGACATTTGACGTGTTCGTTGTCCGAAGGAACTTTTTTTTCTTCTCTTTTTGAGAAAATTTATATTAATTTCTGTTACATAAGCTTTCCAGCTGTCGACTGAATGGTGAGAAGTTGTTTTGAAGTGGAGTTTAATAGATTCAAGCGACTTAGAAGGAGAAAAAATTAGGACTTTTAAAATCTCTTCATTACTAAATAACCAATCGTTACCTTGAAGGTGAGCCAGAGTTTTCAGCTTGCAAATATATTTTAAAAGTTTTTTTATTGACTGTTTCCTTACCAATTAAATGATTTGGGCGTAGTTACGAACATTTGCAAAAATGTAAGAAGAACTTCGATTAGCTTCCACTTTCTATACGAAAATCTATGGTCTTATATGTCATAGGTATGTATATGGTAATTAAAAGTACCAGCAGTTCTCGGTTCTTTACAACACGAGTTTCGATGCTAACAACAGACTGACGGAAAGGTTTTTTTGCCGGACTTTAAAGCGCTACCACCACTACCATTGCGTCAGTTCCTCGCAGAGTCGTTATTAAATATTGATTGATGCGGGCCGCTACAGAGATGTGTGTATATGACTGAAATAAAGCTGCTCAATACAAATATATTGTTAGAAATATGCATAATCTGCATAAAGACTTGTTCATTGAGTACAAAACGAAGATTCTAAAAATGTTGGCAGAGTCACAAGAAGAAATCAAGATTTTCGGCACTGGCGAAAACTGGCGAAAATTGGTGAATACAAAAAAACGCACAACATTTGTAGATCTTATAAGTAAAGCACTTACTCCAGGCGGGAGACTTGAATCGCGGCCTTAACGAAAAGCAGCCGATTATGTTTTGGGCGCTAGTTATATGTAAATTGTTTTGCTAAATTTTTGTAAAGAATAGCCCACGCTATTCCCAGTTCAACGATACGTACGTAACTTAAGGGGCCCGTGAACAAGAGAGCCTTACGTGACAATGTATACATCACGCAATCTTAGAGTTGCTTCGTTTTTGCTTGCCTTATTTTTGCTTTGGGATTATCTTACGACATTTGTTCCCGCTTCTCGAGTTAAATTTTCGAAACCTACCGTTGAATGATGCTTTAGCAGGGATTTGATAAAGTTTTGCTAATAAAATTCCATTTACGCTACAATTGCCGTCCGGATTGGAAGCATTTGAACCTCGCCTAAAGAGATTTGTGCCACTATAGATACTTCATAATAATCCCGAGACAGTAATACACTAATGAGAAGAAAATTTTAGTTTTGCTCAATAGTTTAACAACTAGGTGCCATTTGTAGCAATTTAGGAGCTTAATCAGGTTGTAGGATGTTTTGCTTAAAAAACTTTAACATAAAATTCTAATCGGTCAAGAAAAGGAAAAGCATACTAGGCCAACGAAAAGACTGACCAATTGTAATCGCCGTAAAAGTCGATACGCGTCACATCTAAAAGCCGACTCATATATCTCTACTCGCTTAGAATTATCATTATCTCCGTTTGTACATCTTTTCTGAAAGTACAATTCCTTCAAAAAAAAGAAAGGAAAAAAATTAATTTTCTTACAGCTTTTATAATTTGACGTAAATATTGAAAAACAAAAGATAAATAAATAAATGAAAATAGTAAGAAGCATTCTTAGATGAAAACGTTTGAATCTCTGCAAGCCTGTCAGCTTACTTTAGACTCTCTGATGGTATACAACGCGTTTTAACAGTAAACACAAAAATGGTTACTAGGTCAGTTACACGGATTTGACGAAAACTCAACGAAACCTACACTCTCTCGTTTTGTTCTTTCTCCATCTCTCCATATATCTTATTGCTTTGAATTGTACAGCTCTTTAGCTATTTTTATATAAAAAGTACTAAATTTTTGTTTACTCTCTCTCTTCTCGTCTCTCATTTGATTTTTATTTTTCAATTTGCGTGTGTGTGTCTGTGTGTGGCGTAGTGTTGTGAAAAGATGTAATGGATTGGGTTTTAAATGTTTATATCCAACACATGCACTGCTTTATTGTAAACGTAACTTAGTAATGTATCAACTGTGATGATGAAACGTTCATCCACAAGGAATTTGAGATGGACGAAGAAGAAGTTTTGCTGCAAAGTCACTAAACTGTTTATCTTTATATGCATGATTGTTTCTAAACAGCACTTTAACATCTAGCAGATATATAAATATCTGTACACATATAGACATATAGACATACAGCCATATGAGTTTTACACGCATCGATTGTAATTGTGTCTAGTTTTCGTTTTTGTTTATTGACTTTTTTATGAAATTGATAAAAAATTATGCTGTTCTATGAACTATTGAAGTTCGTAGGGCAAAGTCTTTACAAAATGCACTTGCTTTAGAGGCCATATGCAATATAATGTAAATGAATAAAACAAAATGAAATCGTAAATATTTGATAGAATCGCATCTCGCTTCCAACCGGATAATTTAATAAATCCTATCAATTTTTTCTTTTCATTAAAAATACGTAAGAATTGCTTAAGGTTATGTTTACAATAAAGAAGAGAAAAATATGAACAACAGTGTAATTTACATATATTGCGATAAAATTTGTACTTTGTATTTAAAATGCTTTTACCTTAAGGTAGTTAGCAAACTCATATACATATGTAAAATGAAAAATCTGAGGTAGAAAGTAAAGATACGGACGTTTATGGTTATTGTTTGAATGTTTTAATGTAAAGATGTCGACACCCAACGATTTCATATTCAATAAATCATAGCCGCAAGCATTTTATGTAAACTTAATATATTTTTTTCGAAAATTATTTGTTTTGAACTTATTTTATGCATTGTTTGACATGGCATTGTTACAGGCGTTGCGTATCGAAATTTTGTTTAATTTAATTAGGAAATTAACTACCAACTTATATTGCATTTTCTCCTTACATATCATAAGCACCAGGCAGAAATGTAAAGTTTGCAATGTATGTGTCGTCCCTATTAAATGCGCAAATATACTTACAATGGGGTAAATTGTTTACACTATGCTGATTACCATACATTGTTTATCTGTTGAAATTCGAGTTTGTTAAAAATGTTCTCTTTTTATTCATGTCCACAAACTTAGACCATACGATTGCCGACAACGAGCAGAAATCTATATCATTAAACACTTTTTGAAGCTTGGTGAAGATGGTGATGATGCTCCATCATACACCAATTGTCGGTGTTGGTTTCAACGGTTTAAAAGTGGTGGTTTTAATGTCAATGAAAAAGAACGACGTGGTGGGCCAAGAAAGTTCGAAGACATGAATGAATTCCAAGACTTATTGGACGAAAACCCAGCCCAAACTTTCGAACACCTTTCGAGCAGCTTAGCAGTGCATGAATCAACTCTTTCTATACGTTTACATTTGATCGGAAAGACCGAAACGTAGGGAAAATGGCTTCCTCGCGAATTGACTGAGAAAGCCATTTCGAAACCTTTCAACATCGTGGTTTCATTGCTTGCCAGGCAAAAAAAGAGAAGAGTTTTCTGTGGTGCATTATGACTGCCGATGAAAGGTGAATCTACTACGATAATCCCAAGTGCAAAAAGTCACATCAACACCAAAGCGGACTATTAATGGCCATCAAGTTTTGCTGCGCATATGATCGGATCAGCAGGGTGCACTCTATTACGACCTGCTGAAGTCATGTGAAACTGTTACTGTATTGTACCGTGAACAAATTGAATGATATAATGCCGCAAAAAAGACTAGCAATAGCGGTTAACTGACGCAAAGTCATCCTCTTGCATGACAGTGCTCGACCACACGTTGCAAGAGATACACTGTTGCAGCTCGAATGGGAAGCTCTGACGCTCCCAGCGTAGTCAGCAGACATAGAGCCTTCTCACTACCACTTTTTCAAATCGATGCAGCATGACTTGGCTGGCGCGTGGGTTCGAAATGTTGAAAAAGTGCAAAAATGAGTCGATGATTGGATAGCTGACAAATCAATACCGTTCTTTCGGTATCGCCATATTGCCAGAAAAAGGGGAAAAAGCTAGAGAAAATGATAGAAAACATTCTGAGTAGTATATCTCGTACCAATTTTTCCCAATAAATGCCTAAAAATGATCAAAACAAATGCAAGGACCTAGTAATTAGAAATCGGGGCCTCCATATTGTGTGCCTATTGATTGAACAATGTTGCGGATGCGTATTACTTTTACATATTTAGTTGAGTACCGTATACGCCCTGGCAAGCTACCGTTATGAGAAATTTGAGAAATTGAATTAGTGAGAAACGCAAATGATTCGGATTTATTATTGTTTCATAAGACTGGTGTCTTTTTTTTTGTTGAAAAATCAAAAAAGCACGCAAAGGTTGCGTTGATCATTCCAACGAATTTAAAAGAACATTCGAACACTTGTGACCTTCCTGCATAGTATTATTGTTTCATCGTTCCTTGCATCCAAAAAATTGCTCAGGAAACCCTTTATTTTCAGGCTACTACTATGGCTTTCTCCCTTAAATCAAATAATATCTTTTTTTTCTTTCATATGCTTTCATATTATTCGTACAGCAATGGAATAATTTATAAAAGAGTCTCGACTAGCAATTCAATGGTCGTGGGTTCAAATCGCAAGTGCGGTAGAGTTTTTAATAATAATATTTATAAAAGTAAAGCCGAAAGCCTAAGATGCTAGTGCTTTAAGACTTTAGTCTTAGAATTTATTCTCTGGCTAAATTTATATAATAATAACAGTAATAATAGTAATAATAATAATAATAACGTGAAAAAATATTTTTTATTTGTTTTTTTACAAAAATTTAAATGCTTTAAACGTTAGATGAAATGTTTCACGGAATCGGAAGATATGTCTAAGACCGGTTTGTTTGAAACGCGGGTAATTTTATGCTGATTGCATCTTTTACCGCTAAATAAAACATAAGCACAATCGAGTATCATTCATATATCTGGATTAATAGGGGCGTTCGAAATTTTTCAAACGTTTATAGGGCGTAGTATAATATACAATTTTGTTACTCAACGAAGAAGGTGGTGTTGAGATGACGTTGTTTTGAAGTTGTCCTCTTATCATGACATCCGAATTTTTTATTATTCTAATTTTGTTTTTGTTTTTGCTTCTGTTTTTTGTTTTTTTCTACTAATTTTTGGTAAGATAACTCCTAGATGACAACGAGTGAGGTCAGCGATTGATTAATAAACCTATAAGAGTGCTTATCAAGGCAGTTAAAACACTATTGCATATAGGCAACCGGTAAGAATGAGTAGTTAGTAGATTACATAACGAATAGTTCGCGTGTACCAGTTAATAATCAATGAGAAATAGTAAGCTCGACTAGCTTTGCAGTACAACTGATAATTAGTCAATGAATAGTGGAGGGTGTTTGTATCAAATTGCGTGCTTTTACACAAAAACAACGATAGTAATCAACGCAGTATTTGCACTAACATATAATGGCGAATATTAAATACTAAAAATTTAATTCAATTTAGTTTTTAATATTTTTTGCTTGTTTTATTTTTGTTTTTTTTAATCACATAGCTCTTATATAATAGTTTTCATAACACAAAGTACTGTAATATACAAAAGTTATTATCATCTGCTGTCTTTAATTCTACTGAAAATTTATGATTTTGTTCGGATAATCAAGGCTTTATTTTTACGCTTGTAGAATCAAGAATTATACGATATTTCGTAAAGCAAATGAATTTTTTTAAGACCATCTGTTTGGCTGTTGGCTTATTAGCTCTATAACAAAAAAATCGGGACATTTTTTGCACATGGATGGCTTGTACTTGAAATTCATTGTAAAGGGAATACAGCTTTCGTGCTTAATGCGTAATAATTTTGTCAATTCATTTGTTACAGATTTACAACAACCAAGTCCATAATATCATCATCAAAAAAAAAAAAAAAAAGAAAAAAGAAAACAATGAAAGAAAAAACCCATCAAAGTTCGTTTCAGGGCGTATATAGTTGTTTTTTCCGGTAGCATACTTTCACTTTAAATCCAGCTTAAATTTTGGAAATAATTTACGTGTAATGAGTGTTTTTTTTAATACACTCATTATTAACTACTTATTAAATATTTCGTATAAAAATTCTTAGCGGCGAAGAAAAAGCTAATTTTTATTGAAGCGAACATATTTATCAAACCTTTGCTTCGAGCTAGTGTTATGTATATGAATAATGATTGTTACAATCATTTACAATTTAGTTGATGTTTATTACATGAGTACGTATGCACATCTAAACCAATTTTCATCCACCCAGACGTCCTGTTTATCTATGGTATATGCGAGCATTTGTCGCATTTCATAAACTTATATAAATATACTACAGTTAGACATAGATGCATACACTAGCAGACGTTTAAGCAATGCATCGGTGCAAAATGTTGTTGAATTCATTATGAAAATCACAAGTTTATGGATTTAACAACGTTTGCCAAAATAAATTTAGATTTACGTTTGAATTTTTGTTTTATGTATATGTTTATATGTATATACATATATATAGATAGATAAATATATTATCATATATATGTGTGTGCTTTTGTGAGCACGTCTGTGCCTGTTTAACAGACTAAATGCTTGCTTGCCTGCCTGCTGGTATTTTCCCACTATCACTTTTTTCTCACTCTTCCTTGGTTTATCCTACATGTTTGTCTAACTTTGTCTGATTTTGGCTTTATGCCTGCTTATTTTAGTGTTTGTTATAGGTTTGCTGGCTGGATGGCTGAATGGCTGGTTGGCTGGTTGGTTGGTTAGTTGGTTGCTTGCTTGTTTGTCTATCTGTCTTACTGTCTGCCTATCCGTTTGTCTGTCTGCACACTTGTCCGTCTCACTAAATATCTATCTATCTGCCTATTGATGTTGTGCCTATTTGGTTACATGATGATATGCATTTATTACTTACATTTTATGCATTATGTATATGTTCTAATACAAAACAACAATGATACAATCACAGCAAGTTACACATATGTTCATTTATACACATATGTATGTATACTCACTGGCAAGATATGTCATGAATTTAAATGATACTTTTGGAGTAGTGAAAATTGTATTAAATTTAATTAAAGCCCATATTGCTTCCATATAGCTTTTTCTCTCTCTCTCTCTCTCTCTCTCTGTCTCTCTGTCGTATGCTTTCACTAAATTCGAATGTTCATTCAATTCACAATTTCTTATATCTATTTGCATATATGTATATGTTTTGTGTATTTATTTACATGCTTATGTAATTATATATATGTATATATATATATATATATATATATGTATCATATATGCCGTGTTTGATTTATGTCGTTGCAATGATATGTTTATGAAAAATTTTAATATGTTTTCAAACAAAATAATGCCGTTGCATATACATACATGTGTATGTTTATATATGAGAAGATGTTTGTTTATACAATTGTTTGGATTTCAAATTTCGCAACTTCTCTCCTTTATTTTATTAACTAATTTTTCTGTAGCAAGTAAATGGTATTTATTTCATAAAAAAACGTTTTGTATATGCAGTGAAAGACACCACAGTATCTTCATCGGCGACACTATATTGAATTGCGAAGTTTTAGATCATTTTCTCTTCTACGCATTTCCGTTTCACTTTAATCCATGAAAAGGGAACTCCGCTGATCTTCACTTGGCGTTTTGTTAATACAATTATTTGAATTGAATCGATCGATGTCTTCATTAAGTGTGAATAGTTTTATGCCTTTGGATTTATTAAATAAAAATCAAATAATGGTTACTAAGACCTGCAGTTCAGCTTGATGTGCTTTCCCCCCAAGTTTTTCTATTCAAAAAAGAAATATTCTGATCTGAAGTCATTAGATCACAAAGCAATTTACATAATAGTTTTACGGACTAAGAATTGTTTACCTTAATTACTTATCTATAGTAAAAAAATATGAAATGAGTAAAAAGTAAAGAAGGGGAATATTGAATGCGCACCTCGTATTCACGAAGAATATAAAGCGTGCAGGACATTTCATTAAATGAAAGACTGTTCGCTTTTAGTATATTTTACGGTATACGTTAGTGTATTTTACATATATTTAGATATGTTTTTTGCATAAAATAAACGTGAAGTTATCCCAACGTGTGTAGGCCAACCGTTTGTCTTTGCCAGACGGTAAACTGCCTTCGTATCTTCGCTAAGTTATAGTTTACAACCATGCAATTGGATAAAACTAGAAATGTACTTACAAATCAAAAACAAGATCACACAAATACAAAATATTATTACTAGTTATCATGCTGGGTGAAGCTGAAGTTGAAACTACAATATACTACATGTGTTATAAAAAACTTCATAGAAATGCGTTCAAAACTTTTGATATGCTTTGAAAGGTATCACAAGCTAACAGAAAAGCCAAATTTAGAAAAACTTAAGGTTGACCCTTCAAAGAAGTCCTTTTCGCGCGGAATGCATATTCCACATAGGCGTTCGGAAAAACAGGTGCTAACAATAGACAGAAGTTTGAACAACTACTTCTTCGCTACTTGTTTTTCACGATAAACACGGATTTTTGTCCTGAAAATTAGCAAAAACGTATTTCGACTGCCAATACATACTGTACTGCATTATGTACAACATATGGGAACGTAAACTGTCCTTTAATGAGTTTACGTTTCTACTCACCTCCTTTCGAAATTAAGCTCGTACGTTCTTAGGAAAACTATTTACGCATCATTTTCAGGAATTTGTATTCTTTGGGGATATTACGATTCAACTCTCTTGACTCGACTAACTTTGCCTTTCGCAAATATTCTGTTTTTATAGCCTTTTACAGTATCTAAGCTCATTGTGACATTGTTTTGTGTCAATCTCGTTTGCCGTGAAATATTCTGCGAGTTAACGAATTGTTAACCTCTTCGATAATCGCCAACTGCTTGTGATAGGTAAACCGTCAAAAGTGGGCATTTTTGTAATTTGATTTCCTAGGAAAGCGACAAATTTGCATGCAGACTCGAATCATCAAGTGTGTGATTTTCGTGACAATACTATATTTTGTATATGCAAAATACTTCACTACATACTACGCCCTCGTCGTACGACTACAAACCACAACCGAATGGGAACAAAGGAAAACAACAACTACAAGGTCAAAGCAACAAAGTCATTACCATGAAGCTGGGAAAATAAAACTGCAGAGCTACGGGTACACAAATGAAAGCATAAAACGATATAGCTGCAACTACAACCATGCCACAATTGCACATACACATACATACATACATACACACACAAACACATACACACATACATACACCTACACACATACAAATGCAAACGCAACACACCGACTATAAAACGATAATTATAGAAATACAGCCAAAGAATTACAGCTACATATCCACGATAACAGAAGCGCGACTACAAACGTGAAAGTAAAAAGTTTGTGTTACTGCAATACAACTACGGGACCACAGGCACAATGCAGCGATAGTTAATCTGCAGCGAAAAGATTACAAGCGAACAGCAATACTGGAAAAGTAAGAACAATAAAACGACAGCACATAAAATTATCCGCGCTCTGGCGGTCACTTCCGGGACGAGCACCTCCATTTACGTTTCAGGTACTCACTGGGTCCAGAGCTGGACAATCGGCTGATAATGGAACTACGTTTCTCCGAAATCGTTTAATTTTCTTCAAGTTATATCAGAACTTTGGAGTACAGAAATATTACGTAATATATTTGATATTTCATATATACAAGTTGCTTTCATGATAATGGAGACAAGGTATTGCAACAAAAGGCAGGAGAGTTTTGCATGTTCTTGTAACTTCCCTTACGGCAACTTCATAATCTGGTCTATGTTTAAGTTTTCGAAATTTTTCAAAACTTATTTTGTACATTTTATTCTTGCTGTTCTTGCAACAACCAGACACAGACGTTGCGTGATGTTTAGACACAACTGTTCATTTATTTATCTCTTTTTGTTTTCGCTTTTACGATCGCCTTATAAGGTTTAATTCGTTACGTAATTTAAGTTACATGTCTATCTTCTAACTTTATTTAATTTTTATTTTTATATTTATTTGCGTTTTCCTTCTTTTAATGATAAAGTGTAACTTAGCAGAGGCATAAACCTAAGAAAATGTCTGGTAACTTGTTTGGCTACCTTCACTTTGATTACATATGAGGGAACGCAATGTAGATAGTGCTGTTGATATGAAAGGCCTTGAGGACATCTTTGATAGCAAGTGCTGTTTTCAGTTATAATATCTAATTATAAGAAAATATTTACACACGTATGTAAGCATTTATATATGTATGCACCTATGTATATATTTATTTACGTGTGCATGTATGCATATATCCAGACGTTTATTAACAATACAGAACATTTTGTTTGCTATTCAAAATTTTGATATATTATATATATATATATATATGCGTCCTGAATCTCTATTTACATTCAGTGTAAATACGTGCAGAAGAAAAATGATAACAATTATCATTTGGAGGTTGGACCTAACTGGATGCTGACTGTAGTAACTTGAAGGCGGGACGTACGTCTGAAGTAAATTTTATTTATTGCTCAATTAAATATTAAGATATTTATACTATCTACGACCATGTATTCATTATGCCGGTATTTTAAATATTTCACTTGTTTCTGTCGTATCAGAAAAAGATTTATGATTTTGCGCTGTGGTGGGTGAGAGTCCGAATCACTTGTTATGTTAAGAAGCTAAAATCCTTGTTTCTCTTTTCAAATTTGTCAAACTAAACTGCAAGATTATAACGACTACTGTCCTTCCAATTTACATGTGAGGCTATACTATAAAGTTACTATTACTAGATTTATCGAGCGATTATTCAGTTGAAAAAATAATGCATGACCAAAGACCAAACCAAAAGTTATGCACAATATGCGGCGAATTGTTTGATACGCACTACATTCGTTATATTTGCTACCATAGATGTGAGTGGGAAGGCCATCAATACTCTTCATTGCTGAGAATGTTATTTTAATGAATGATTTTGTATTTGTTTTTTCTTTTTTTCGTTTAAAGTTTTTATGACTCACAAGCCAATATAACTGAGCTACATCAGTGGTCAGTTGCATAAATGTGTAGGAATGAATATAATGTGTTGCAAAGGTTAGAAGAATATCCAGACGAAATCTACTCATTGTTAGCGATAACCCGCGTTAAATATTTATGAGCGACATAGTTATAGTAAAGTAATTTCATTGAAAGTTTCAATCGACTTACGAATGTATTCTCCATGTTGCTCCAATTGGAAGCATTGAAATATGTCTTTATATGTAACATTAGGAATGACAAACGTATTAGATTCTCTGGTTAGGGGCATGAAAACTAATTAAATTTGTACGTAATGTTATATTTGCACAAACAAAGCTTATAAATTAATTTTTAATTTAATAAAGGATTTTTACAAACAAATCAATTATGTTTTATTTAATTGTTTTTTACTTTTTCTCTTTTTTGTTAAAAACATAACAGAAACCAAAAACCATAATTAAAACATTTGTTAAAGACAAACAATAGATTTATTTGAAAAAAAAAAAAAAAAAAAAAATGGAATGATCATGTGAAAAAATTAAATTAGTTTTACAACGAATCTTAGACACGCAACATCCAAAATAAATTATTGATTACATTGGTTATGTTGTGTTTCATGTTTTCAAATTTGTTCAGATATTTGGCAATCTGGAGTCTTTCTGCAATCGCTAGTTGAATCTTTTAATATTGAAGACGTCTTCGTGAACAAATCAGTCGATACAGACGATACGTCTACAGATAAACTAACAGTGCCAAGTGTGTTTCTTCACCACATCTGTCTAACTTAGATATTCAATCAATAAAATGGAGACGGGTAGATAGACAGTTAAAGTTGATGATACAAGTAAGCGTAGGGGCAAATTACGACTCGATGAAGACGAACTCAACATAATTTGGTCGCTTGAGAATTTCACTTACAACCCCTATCCATGCTGTGATGTTTATTTCTAAATGGATTGATGAAGTTAGCATACTACTTTAATACGGTGTTGGTAGACGTATAAACGTTTCCAAACGAACAAAAAGGCCTAGAGGGGAATAAGAGAAAATAAATAAATTCAAATAAACAAGAATTTCGATAAAATATTTTACTACCACCTCTCATTGCCTTGATCTACATTTAGGATTATTGACCACAATGTTTTACTGGCTTTATCTGTGAATTCAAAACGTGACTAATAAAATATAACATAGTAGTACCGCAATAGTGTACCAGTAGTTTAAGACCACTATTTGCTGATTATATTTCAACTTTATTGAGTTTAAAATATAAAAGTTACATGGCTCGAGTATGATAGTTCCGATGGCGTCCGGTTTCGACACACATGGAGCTTATAACTACAAATACTTAACAAAGATTTCACCTCATTTGACCCGCGATTAAATGACTTTCACGCATTGGCGCATTGGTGTACTTCTTCTGCTAGAATAGCCTTTGACAAAGGCAATTGAATTCCCTTGCGGGCTTTGTGACACTTTTGCTTTTCCTTTAGAAAACAACATATCGGATAGTTTTTTAAAGATTGTAGGGGATCGATTAAACAATAAGTTTTCATAATTTAAAAGCTCGAGGAGAGCTGGAAGGCATATCGAGAACCGAGACTTTAAAGGAAGCAAACTATCCCAAGTACATTTTTGCCTATTTTTATGCTCTACATCATAAAGGCATGTTAAGCTTATGTGAATGTATACAACATCCAGACTGACATTAGGTAGAACTACGTTTTATTATACCGATCTATTCAGGCTAACTTTCTGAACCGTTGCAAACTTGCTGTTCAATTTTTGAAATATTTTCACGAGATTTGGTACACATTGACACACTGTTTTAACCCAAGGATGAATGCTGTTGGAAATGGTTCGGATCGGGCCCGTTTTTCGACCATCTCCCATATAACACCTGATTTCAAAAGGTCATTATGTGAACAACTGCATTAAGTGAAGTTATGTAGGGTATTTGTTGGTAGACTCTGACTCATTTTAATACTTTTACTTGTTTTTTCTTATGATCTCTTCATCGCCCTTATGCAATCCTGAATAGAAGGGGATACGAGGAGTCTTATAGATTTATATTCATTTAGAGAAATTTTTTCACTACTCTTTTTTACTACTCTTTACATCTACTCCTTTACTCGCTTCGTTCATGAAAGGGGCAGAGGAATTTTTGAAAATTATCCGAGTTATTGGAAAATATTTTCAATTACGCCAATTATCAGTCGAAAGTTTGCGAACATATTATATCGTGTGCATATGTATAATTGCACGTGTGTAACATTTTAATTTTGTGTTTATAATTTCATTAAATCATCTAATGTGACTTTCATGAATTGCATGCAAAATTATTGATATAACAGAGCAATTCATGTGCGTTTGTTAACGCATTTTTTTTTATTTATTATACGAATTGAATTTCATTTTTATAACCAGCATCTCTGAACTGGCGGTATATTAATTTCTTCGGGCCGTTACTACGATCAAAGAATTCGCATCATAAAGATGCGATGCAATTTCTCTTCGTCTGCTTTTTGAGCACTTCGATCTGAACTTTCTATAAATATTTATGAAACTTACAAATATATTTCGCGCGGATTGTAGTGAGTTGATAAAACAAAATAATAATTTCATGATACTCCCTGAAGTGGCGCCAATGCAGCTGATAAACATTATCGCAGCTTTGAACTCCTAAAGACCGAAGAAGGCCGACGCGAGAACGTCTGATTTTGTATTGCTCGTAGCCTGCGTGTACACATATCTCCAATGGTTTATATTAATAAAATTGTGAACTGATTTAATTAAAAGTTTATGCAAATTTACGTAAATGTTCGCTGGTGTGTTCTGTTTTTTCTATTTTGCTATTTAACATTTCCACGTAAACTTATGCAGGAATGGAAAGTGTTAATTGAAACTGTTATCATGTTAGTTAAAAATATTTATGAATGCGTTTATTTTATCATTTTGTTTGCAACTCAGGAAAATAAAGTGTACAAGTTAAGACTAACCCTTTGAACCGATAAAAATGGGTGCATACGAACAAATCCAAAAATGAAAAAAAAGGATTCCAAAATTTCACTTAACGACTTGAACTATTTCGCGGATATAGTATATAGCATACAAATCTCTTTCGGAATATTTTCGATATGTAGATAACAAGAGACAGAGCATCTCTTCGAAATTCTAGCTTTAAGTTTGATCATGAATTTATTTATTAGTCAATGAGAAATAATGGCACGCAAGTATCGTTATTAAGAAGGATGATTAAAAAATCGACTTTCGCTAAATATATTCCCCCTTTTTTCATATATCACATTATTACAATATTTTTAATACTTATAATAAAACGTTGAGATAATAATGGCTTAATGTTTGTAGGCATGTTTGTACAAACATGTGATTGTGGTCAAGGGGTAAAAAATAATATTAAAAAAAAAGAGAGGAAGAAGAAGTATCAATGAAAGACTGATATTATGACTCATTATTTGATTTTTTATTTTTTTTCTGACAAGCCTTACAGTGTTTATTTTATTAAATGTCTGGTAGCATATGCGTTTATGTTTGTATCGGGAACTTAATTAGGTATAAAGTAATGTAAGGCTTAAATTAGCTTGTTTTTGTACGCTCCTTATGCCAAACCGTTATACTTTTGTGTGACCAGTCTTTGAAATCGTGAATATTTAATCTACATAAATGCGTTTTAATCGCTCTTTTCGAGAAACGCCTCTTATTTAGCATCTGACGGTGTTTGATTCAGTGCAAAACTACGTTTAAGTAAATCCGTGAAAGCGCAAAGTTCAAGGAATTATCCCACGCTTCCCAGCAGGCGTACAGATTATTATTACTATCGTTGTTCCATTATTATTATCGTTGTTTTTTAATTTGCAATTTCAGAAGCTTTCTTTTTTTTTTTATTGGAAATTAACCTGACACCGGGTGATATTTATCGTAAAAGCAGTGGTAGTGGTAGTAATAGTAGCAGGCTCTTCACTGTCATATTTTGGATTAATATCCATTTGCTTTATTTGATTTTGTGTTATAGAAGTCCACTGCTAAGTTTAATTTGTAACCTATGGCGATGGCGCCGCCGAAGCAACGACCAAACTGGAAAGAGATAAAGCAAGAGTTCATTATTGTAGCGTTGCCATCATTTTCGTCTTTACCGGATTACCATTTGAACCACTCCACCACTGCACCACTGTACCATTTGCTGTGCTGCCTACGTCTTTTTGGAAAGCGGAAGACTATGGAACCACAAATGCACAAAATTAGACATGGGATCTTGTGAACTGGCACTATAGTACTATATTGGGTACATAATCATAATCTGGTAATAGATAAAAATGTGTGTGTGTCGAAAGATCAACTCATTAACCCAAAGACCTCGCAGTATGAATAGCGATTCTGTTTACAATGCTGAGTTGTACAGTCTAGCTTACGATCGTAGTGTTCGCTTTAATGACATGAAGTATTAATTGTTGTACGTTTTCGTGCGTTCCCATAATATATCGATTTCAAGTTAACTCATTCATATTAACAGAGAAAGATGAATAGCTGAACGAAGAATGGCATATTCATGCGAATGGAAATTTTTTAGTTTTGAATATGCAAAATGAAAAATGTCTAGTTTTTTTCGTTGGATGCTATCTAAATATATTGTGTTCTCTGTTTTTTTTTTTATTTATTGTATTTATTTTATTTTATTTTTTTTTTTTTTTATTACTTACTGATCTCACTCAGGCGTTAAGTTGGAAAATTTTGTTGTGAACCAAAAAATGTCCCTCAAATTTGATAACTTTTACATATTGTGTAAAATATATTGAAATATGTATTACATAGGTACGCATGTGTGCAATTCTATTTTGTGTCAGTTTGTGGATGTATCTGAATTAATCAAAACTACTCTTACACACGCATATATAATGTCAATTTTGACGAATGGATATTTTTGACAATTGTGACTTTTTTTTGTGAATAAATATATGACGAACACATTGCATGTGTGAGAAAGCGTATTGAAGACATGAATAGAAAAGCAGTACAATAATAAAAAAAGAACTGCATACATCAGTATGTGAGAATTTACAAGCATATAGTATTTATCAATTACAAACTAAATGCATTACTAGATATTACAACTGATATAATTTCATTTTATTTTATTTTTCTCTCAACAAGCACACATATGCATTGCAAGGAAGGAAAGCTCTCTGCATAGTATGTAGGTGCGTCTATGTCATGTAAGTTGGTTGGCATGTGTTTGTGGGTAAAATGTTCTCTGTGCTGTGATTAGATTCTTTTACATATAACATGTTTTTATTTATAAAATATTTCTGCTTATGTAAGCATAAATTTGCCAGGTCAGAAAATATGTTTATATTGGTATGTACATGTATGTAAGCCTATAAAAAACGAAAAATCAGTTAAAATAAAAGCTAAATAAAAACAACAAAAAGAGAAAGAAATTCTATTCAAAGCGAGGCGAAGCGAAATCTTTTTTCTATGGCTCAACTACACCATTACATTAAAATAAAAGAGACAATTTTTTTTTTTTTAATTTTTGTCCAAGTGTGATATGTAAATCTTGCATCAACTTAGGCTATTCGCTCGAAATGAAATCAAATAGGCGAACATAAGCAACAATTAAATTAATAATATATTAAGTATATAATAATATGTAGGTTAAAAGTTTAGAGGAATAACGAAGGAAAACATTCTTCCTTACAAAACTCGATTTAATTTATTACGGTATTCCTCCTCACGAGTCATACAATTTTCAAAGTTTCGTGAAAGTTTTATAGAATGATTTGTGAAAACTGTGAGTATACGTTCCATTTTTCGCACTGATCTGATCAATTCATCCAAACCTTATTCTTTCAAATCTCTCTTTAAAATCAGCAAGACATAACACTTTGCAAACCAATGTTCAGATCGTAGGACAGTTTGCCCCATTATTTTGAAAATAGTATAAGTGGTGTCGCTAAAACCTCGTTGTACCTCGTAGACAAACGATCGAAATAAGATGAGATTTCGACAGACAGCGCGTTTAATTGCTAGCGCTTTCTAAAATTGATATAGTGTTTTTGTTGACGGGGGGAGGTGCGGAGGGGGGGGGGGCAAGATCTATATGTCAGTCCCGGGAATTATTGACCGACTTGTTATTAGATATCTTAAACTTATTTCATTATTCTGATAGAAATATTTTTTAGTCTTTAATTTGCATTTTTTCTTCGCTAGAAATTATCTAAAATTATGCCAATTAAGTTTCAGTGTTTCAAACCTTTATTTTAATATCTTTAATAACAACGTAACCTATAGGCAGGCATTATATTTGTGAATATTAGGTAAAGACGTATGTATGTAACAAACTCAATGCATTAGATGACTTTAATCGCAAGTATGTTATGCATACCTCCTGCTCTCCGTGGGTAGACACAACAACGATTCACCCTTGCATACAAGAACTATGAGAACATCTCTGTTATCGGCATTTATGTTCTTAATCCTCCAAACTTGTGAATAAATTTTGACAGTTATTTTTTAATAATTTTTAGTTTTTTCAAAATTGTAGTTAAATATATAACGGAATGTTCATACGCATAAGCATTAAATCATTTAAGATAATTTTCAAATATAATTCAGTAGAACAAATGGAAAAACTAAATAATTAATTCGTGCACACACGAGTTCTCAGTAAAACAATGAATCCTCTTAAAACTAATATAACAACAATTTAATGTGTGTCAAGGAAAATGTATTCACACAATTGTCAATTGTATTTGACAAAAGGATAAGGGGATTGTTTATAATTGCTTTGAATACGCAGACAACATTCACTGCTTCCAACACATCAGAATACATGCTAACATATATTTAACTTATTACGCAATATTATGATATGTACTCTGGGATTGCGTTTTATTTCAAATTTGATAATAATGACATTTTCAATTCCTATGATACACGTGACCAAATCAGTTAAGGAAATTGTAAGGCATTTTGATGGAGGAGAAAAAATAAATGAGAAAAATACAATTGCCTTTTGTCTAAAACATTTTGCACTAACTTCCTAAACGGGATATAGGTAACCAAGACCTTTGAAGGATTTCAAGTTCGTTCGTATTTTCTCATTCAACATTTGTATATAAACATCTAAGCATCTCAAGACGTAAAGAAATTTAATAAAACTTGCGGCCAAGAAGCCTTAGCTCTATTCAAACATATAGAGCATCTAAAGCATTTAAATGAAATTTCAAATTTATTTCAATTTCAAATTTACAAAAATTTATCGGAGCTACATAGAACCAATGTGCGAATCCGCCTATTAACAAGTTCGCAATTAATAAACTACAAAGCTTTCATTTATTAACCAGCACTTGACAACGTTTTAACAGTAAAATGGTGAATAATCGCTATATTCATGAGAGGATCACATTCGCGTGGAGCGTCATTCTTCCAGCACTTAAGAAGAATGTTTGCCCAAAGTTCCTAACTACTCTTTTGTTTTTTGTTTTTTCGCAAGGATATTCTAGAAGAAGATACCATAAGGAATATAATGTATACGTTCTCTGTTTAGTCTTCTATGCTTGCTATGTAAGGGAAATTAACTTTTGCAGTGAACATAATTGCGACTCTTCAGCCATAATGGCTTTAAAATGTTTGTTCAACTTTCAAAGGAATGCTATTGTAGCCTTTTCTCTTTCGATGTGTATGAGGAATCTTTGAACAGAAGCCTTGTTTCTTTTTCATATATAAAAATTGATCTAGTTTCAGTTTTAATGTATTCCAACACATAAAGCCGGTCGGTTAAGAAAAACAAAGGAAGGATGTTTGTTTTTTTACCTAGATAACCCATTATCTACGAAAAGAAATTAAGTTGACTGAGCGGTTGGTTGCGTTTTTTTTCTTTTAATATTTATCGTCTTCTAGTTGGGATTATTGACAATTAATGCACAACAAGACCACAAACCAGACGATGCAATTCAGTGTCCAGAGAAAAAGGTTTTGCGAAAATAAATAAATTCACAGAAATCGTGGTGGGAAAAACAAAAAAAAAAGACAAGCAAGATCTCTTTTCATTATTTGTTCGTCCTTATGGTGAATTTTTAATGCATATAACATATATATATAGATATATGTATAAACATATACAAATATGTATATATATCTAACATAAATTTACACATGAACGCGTCATTATATATCTACGGAGTGTGCTGAACAATTCCCAGAATAGAGATATTTTGTGACAAGTTGCTGTCTCGAACCTTTCAAATAAAAAGTATACGAAAGAAACGTACACTTACTGTAAGCCGAATTTTGGATACCAGTCAGCTAAGATAAATATTAAAAAGCTCGATTTTCATTCTTATATGGCTGCTTTGCCGGTTTCTCACCGACACTTATCTTGGCGGTGTAGTCCGGCGCAGCATTTAAAAAAAAGTAAAAACTAACTAGAAACGAATTTATTAATTACTTCGATATTATGGTGAAATTCAATTTGGAGTTTAACCCAAATATTCGAGCATAACGGTATCATGTATCAAATTAATCGTCGTCGCGCGCAAACCGATGGTTACATACATTTGTGCTTAACATGATGGTTATCCAAGATTCGGCCTAAGGCGAGTACAATTTTTAGACTTGTTTTAATGCATTTCTATTCGAAAAAAGTTTAACTTTCATATTTTACTTCTTGACTACTGTGTCTGCTGGTGAGTTTTGTAAAAAGTTTCCGTTAGATTTTCTTTCTGGTGGCAAGCCACTCAACAAAATTTTACGTACATATGAAAAAGTTTGTGCTTGCACTGAAAATCAGGAAAGTTGGCCCAATTTGTTGTTTTCCTTATTTCTGGTATTAACATTCAAGTGCTATCTTTTCCCAAATGATATCTAGAATAGCAATTGAGGTTAATTGTGTGTGCAAATAAAATACTTACATAAGTCTTCAAAATCTAAGTGATATAAAAAAAGCTAAGTAAATAAATAAAAATAAAATAAAATTAATAAATATTTTCGTAAAGCAACTTATTGTGGTTTCTCTGAAAGTAATACTTTCAATAAAAGACCGTCATTAAGGCTCTTCTAATTTTTCTCTACGCCTTATTTAGCACTATTAACTGTGTGGCTTCTCTTCATCAAAATACAATCTTGATTATTCTATGTATGGGAAGATGTACAAATGCGATTATTAATCAAAACCTCATTTCGTATATTTGCTATCTGGTCATGGTTGCATTCATACAATTCATTAAAATTGAATTGACTTATGGCTTTTCAGTAAAGACTCTACTCTGCGGTTTTCGTTTGCTTTAATTCTTTGCTTTCATTGACTGTAGGGGATCTTGCATTTTTTTTTTTTTTTTTTCTTTTAAATCCGATTTCAGAAGTAGTCAACGACTGCAGTTCCAAAAGATCAAGCCGTCAAGTGGGAATGACACCGCTCGATATGAGTACAATTTTGAAGAAGTCTTCAGTTACTTGCTTCAAGAAATGCTGCAGTTTTTCTTCACAAATGACATAGTTAGGTCAAAAGAACGCCTGGGCTTTATAAATAGGTTATTATTATATAGACAATGCGAAAGCGTGTTGGGTATTTGTCTCCTTGATCACATGGTAAGCTCTACGATTCCAAACTTAATGAGAAGCTAGAATAAATTTTACATATATATTTATATATAACGTTGAAATCGCGCATCTGAAAATTGGATACTCGTGTGAGACAATTCTATCCCGATGCACGGAGGTAGGAGCTTTTCGAAAACGTACGGCATGGTTTTATGTACGTTGGCTTTTCCACCGTCCTTCTGCTTGCCATTTATATTTTAGATACGATCGTGTTTTTGTGCTGGAACTCGTATCTTGTTGGACATATAAAAGTTCTTCTTATCACTAAAATGTTCAAGAATCATTGGCTTGATAACTTCCTGTAGTAAATTAAGGTAAGTACAATTGTTGTGGTCTTTTATTTCTCTCAAGTTGCACAATTGTATTTGCCATTGACCTAAAATAACTCATATATACTAAAATTTTTGAATGGTGTACAAAATCTAATGTAATTTTCAACATAGTTTCTATATTTTGCATTTAAAGGTAAAATTTTAAATTGAAACATGCATGTATGCATCTGAAGCACACAAATTTAAGTAACAAGAAGGGGGTCAATTACGCATCAGATTTATACTTTTGAGGTAGGTCATCATAGACAAGAGAGGTTTTCTCAAATATAAAACAATATAGAAGATAAATGCGAAAAGATTACACCCAAAATGCATATAATCTCTCTTTTGTTAGTGTACGATGCAATAAGTACTATGCTCGACTTAAAAATGAAAATATTAAAAATGAAAAGCAATGAAAATTTATGTTCACTTTTAAAAGATATACTTTTAAAAGTATATATTTGTGTATTTATGAGAGTTTGAGGATGTTTGCCTAGTAGGTGGTGCCACATTGCTGCATAAAAAGAAGTCATAAAATGGCTTCTTTGTCTACAAATTTTCATTTGTAATAAATTTAAATTGATGACACAGTAGAAGAACAAACCCTTACAAATGCTCCTGTACTGAGTATGCAGATGGCAGTTAGTTTCCCTCTAATAGTGTTACTTAAGCTCTTGCATTTACTTAGGTGTTAAAGTCGATTTTTTTTTTCCTTTTGTCTCTCATTTCGTTTTATTTATTTAGGAGTACTTTTCTTCTTCTTGTTATTTAAAAATCGTATCAAAGTCAAAAGATAGTTATAAAAGTTTCATGGCAGTGAAATTAATTGATAGTAAAATTGAAAACTTTTTGATAAATTACATGCTTTACATAACACAAGGATGCAACCGCATTTCAAGTTCTTGCATATGCATGCACTGAGTCTGTATATGTTTAGCTTTTAATTAGTAATTGACCAGAACCTTCTTTCGCTTATAATATCATTATTTGTGCATGATTTAATAAATGTTACCTTTTCTTTTTTCTTTTCTCTTCTAACATTGACTTGTATGGTTGATAGGTTAGTGGGAAATTAATCGTTCGTCATTTCGTTAAATACTCGTAACCGCTAAGTTTGTAAGAAATATAATTAGGTCTTGGAATAAACTCACTGGTTTCCAGAATAAACTTTGTTTTGTCGACCATAGTCGAAGGGGATATATACGTATAGACCAATCTGAAACGGGCCTGTAAGACAGACTCAGAAGATAGTGATCGATTGAAACGAACTCTTCAACGGTTACCTAATATCGAAACGCTCATGTCGATTCATATTGATGATCAAATATTTCCACATACTCGCGCGATGGGGTTTAAAGCGCTAATCTAATTACCCCAAAAAAAAAAAAACCTGGAAGGAACCTAGGAACTCGGATTATGTTAGAGAAATCTCTACTTGTGGAATGTTAGTTCAAAAAACTCAACTGCGAATTAGAAGTTTGGGAGCCTACGAAAGGAAGATTTCAACACGAGAAAAAAAAATACTTTAATGAAGTGTTACGTCGGCACTAAACTGATCTCACACGTGGTCCGCACATAAGAAAGTTTTATTTTTACATTAAACCTTTTTATCTTTCTCCGTTTCTGTTTTGCGGTTCTGGTGTTTTTTTAACTTAGCTTGAAATTTCATTTGTGTGCTTACCCGATGCTAAGAGGAGCGAATATTGTGCGCGACTTGTGTATGGTCATTCAAGTCTGAGCACAGGAAGGCAGTGATGGCATTCTTAGGCTTTGCTCCTCGCTGCATCGTCGTTGTTCAGTGTCAGCTGGTACTTAAACATTTGCTCCTACCAACCAGATCTCTCTCTCCCTATTGGAAGGCAATTGACTTTTCATAGGTATATGCAAAACATCGGTAGTTTGAATATTAGGTGATGTTATTCTCTATACGTACTTTTCATAAACATAATTCAAACTGGCTCCAAGCATCCAAAGATTTCGAAAATAGATTACTGTGCGTTTATCTGTAGCTCCATTTCACTCGGTGGCATTTTTGATGTAGGCATATAGACACCATCGCAGTTATTGTATTAATCTCAGGATTTCTTAGGTTACGCACGATTTATACGTGAGCTTAGTTACAAATCCATGTCCAAGTTAATAAAAAATATTGAATAGTAAAAATTAAGAAAATTTTGCGGCGACATAATCTTTACCATATTAACTTTCCATTTTCTGTTTATGATAACCTAGCAATATTAAGAAGGCCTACTTTTTGTGTAAATTAGGTTAGGGTTAGGTATCAAGTATTAATAAAAACGAGGTCAACTAATGTAACAGTTAAGCTGCAATTTATTACTTTTGAAATGTATGTTGATTTTAATAAGTCAATAATCAATCCGCTTTCAAATTCATCGCAACTGATACTCGCATATAGAAATTGCGTACATTACACTTCATTATGTCAGATGTTAGATGAATAATGGCCATTACTGTACGCACATCTTAATTGATCACATCCCACATAAAATTAATTGATGTTAAAACTGCTCCAATTGGTCTATTGAGGGATGCGAAGAGGGACAGATAGACGGGCATATCTAGCTTAGACTAGATATTGCAGCATTCGATTGTGCTTTTATGCATGGATTTATTTCCTGTTAAAAGCTGTATAGTCTGGTCGAGAAAGAGAGCCAACAGTAAATACATGTGTTTAACTTTCTTTTTGTGTAGGTCTTCTTCTTTTTTGGTATTTCTGATTTGAGTATGTTTAACCTTAACTGTGCGTATAATCAACCTACTTTTACACGTCGTATCGTTTAAGTCTACACACAACTGTAATTTTGTTTTGCTTTTCATATTTTTTTACCCATTGCTTTCCGCTTCATTAATTGTAACGTAACAGTTATTGAGCTATATATTCCCTTGCTTTTTTTTTTAAGTGATACTAAACTTTTACACTTACTTAGATATGTACATGTGTTGACATGCTTACAAATACCTCAGCATGTGTGCCGGAGTTTTTCCTTTTTTTTTATTTTATATTTTGATTTCACTTTTTCGACACAATATACAAAACACAATGAGAGGTTTTCTTCAAGTATATACCTATATGTACATACGAGCATACATATACATAGTTATTTATACATGCTAATGTATATATACATATACGCGATATTTTGTCTATTTGGCGTAACAAAGTCTTTTTTAGTGTTATATTTTATGCACCCGAGCAAAGCCCACACATCTGTGTGCGGCGTTAAGGAAAATAAAAAGGAAAGTAAAATAAATCGAGCAACTATTCAGTTAAATCAACACAACAAAAAATATGTATTTTTTATGCATCATTATGTCAGAAATGACGCAAAAGCAATAAATGTATAAACACAGAGATGTAAAAAGCAACAGTCGATATGTATGATACATACCATATAAGTATTTGGCAGCCATTTAATAATGTATTGGAATTTAATGAGATCCCTAACGAAACCAACATATGGGAAAATATTGAGGTTTGAGGTTTCTGTACGTATTTCTCTTATATACGAGCAAGCATATATGTAACTGTATATGTAAACATATATATGCTTATGCGCTTATATTATATAACAGAATCAACATGAACATGTGTATATATAATCTGAAAATTTATTGAAATATTAATGCATTTTAGTATTTAAAGTGCAATCAATTCAAAAATCGATATATTTTTTATTTCAATTTTCAGTTTATCAACAACTCAGCTTAGTTGCTGTTTCTTGTTTAAATGGAGAAAAAGTTTGTGGTGAAATTAAACAAAATCACATATATGTAAGTGCGCATGTATGTGCTTATGCGTGTGCTTATGTGTGTCTGCATATGTGCACTGGGCTGTGTCGAATGAATGTTAAGAAGAATATTAAATGACGCAAATTCTGTAAAGCAGTCAGTCAATCAGTCAGTCGCTTAGTTGGCCAGTTAGTCAGTTAGACTTGCTATCTTCCTTGCATTTTTCTATAATTTAAAAACGTGACTCTTGTATAATACAAGGCCAACAAAACTGGCACCGGAAGAATTTATAAACATTTCTTCTAGTTGTAGTTATAGTTGAACATTTTTCTCTTTCTGTTCTGTGACAAATGTTGTTCTTGCTATCGTTGTTGTTATTTTCTGTTATGACCAATACCACAGTAATACAAGCAATTCCTTATGTAATTTATTGCCTTGTTGTGCAGTTTATTTGTTAAATTCAGATCATAAAGGAAACCAAAGCCAATTTACAGATGAACATACAGACAAATGCACCCACTGATGACGCCTCCATATGTAACTATTGAACAATTTTTGTGCTTTCATTTCATAAAAATAGAAGTCTACTAAGTCTGCTATGCACATTGTAACAATGTAACAATACATTTCCATAAGTGTTACGTTGATTAGCACAAGACTTTCGATCGATTTTGTTACAACTCTCCATATAATATCTACTATTGAAGTTCTTATTGGCGTTTGCAAGAACAAAAGAGAATTAAGTCCTGATAATGCTAGTTTATGCTCATTGATAAAATTTAAAGATGGGATCGATGCGTCCATAATTCCGAAAATGCCAACAAAAAAGGAAACAATATTTTGTAATTTTATTACTCGCTGTAACTTATAAGCGGTAGTGGTCGAAAATTTGCTGTAAATATACGGCAAGGTAGGCGTAAAGCTTACGAAACTAAGATGATTCCGATCGGCTTTCCGTAGCATTCATAATTAGCAAACATTGCGACTAGCACAAGGGTGGGTATTAATAATTCGCTTTAAAAGAAGTATAATTATTTCTATTCACATTTGTTCTGCATGGTCTTGTAAAAATTTTTCATAAATTCTCGAAAAAACTTTTAATGAAATTTTTCTTTTCAATTTTAAGACCAAACAACTGCGAAATTGAAATTTATCTAAATTTAGTTTAGAATTAAACAAACAACAAATTTCAGTAATAGCACTGTATATAAAAGAAAGAAATAAATAAATAAATAAATAAAAGAAGAAATAAAATGAAATCAAATTCTATATATATTGTGCCCTTATTGATCTCAATATTGTACATATATATATACGAAATTAATATCCGTAACATATAGACGGGACAGAATGATGAGTGAAAAAAAGTATTCAATTAGTAACAGGAGAACAGATCTCTATTTATTTTATTTATGTTCGTGCGCTCATTTTGTGGTATGCAATACATAGGAAATCAATTCAAAGAGCTTTCCTTGTTCTCCTTGGGTGAGCTTTGTTGAAAGCAATCTTTATTGTTATTACAACACCATAACTCTGCCAGACTCGTTTTAAGCAACAGCAGTTGTCGGCAACAAAGTTATTATTAAGCTCAAGAAAGACTGCATAAATTTGAACTTAATATCGCAGCTAAAAAGTGTTAAAACATTCGTTCAATTGGAATAAGCGATCCTCGTGAAATTATCATTGATTACACGAGTCTCTTGACACATTTTCGAAAACATGCATTTTGTTCAAATAACGTATGATCGCTGAATAAATGAATTGATTCAATTAATTTTTGGGGTCAATATACCACATATGTGCAAATTCCAATGTACATAAATTTCTTCTTTTTTTCTTTAATGTCACAGTTAAGCAAAAACGCATTAGCGCATTTTCATCACACATTAGGTTAAGAAACGTTTTATTTATTAAAAGAAAAAGACGTGTACTTTTTCTGGTCGAATAGTGATTTCTTGATCCAATTACGCACCAATCAGACCGATATTCATATTTTTAAAATTTCCTACGTCTTCCCCTGGCCTTCAGATATTAAGATTAATTGCTTTTTCGGATATCAATCAGGTGGCACGTGGCAGTTCAAAAATATTATTCATTTTAATTTTGTAAAGTAGTTCATCAGCATTATTTTACAAATAAACAATTGGGTCAAGAGCATAACAGTGCAATAAGCAATTACTCATGGTTCAAATAATGCTGAGTGACAATTACCCACCGACTTGCAGCGCACTAGAGTACATTACATCGGCAAGTGTCCGATGAAATTTTTTGTAATAATTTTACTTTAGTTTTACTTTTAATTGGCTATATAAACATCGTGTTGAAAATAAACAGACAGACTAAAGCTCCTTGTTAACAAAGAAGCTTGTCTGCTGCGATACCTTTGATAATTGTATGTCGGAGATACTAACAAGGCACCTTGCAGTGACCTAGGATTTGGCCTTTAACTAGGCCGGATAATATGCGATAACGATTAGAAGTCTAGAGATTATCTCACATATGCGCACCACAGTACACCGTGTAGATTTTCCGTGGAAAATATATGAAAAAGTGTTGTCATGTTGCAACGTTTCCTTATCAGATCTTATTCTCAATTCAATTGTATCAGTTGTCGTGTCTAGTCATTGTTTCTTATTGATTGAAAAGCTCGTTACACTCGTTACACACAATTCCCTGTTTTAATCTTATACTACTCTTTAGTTCGACTATTTTCATGTGTAACTTGGTGTGGTTTGGATTATTATATAACATCGATATTAAAAACTTTCGTTATGATATAATTCCGAAAAATTGTTTTTAATCACTTCCATGGTCTCTTTAAACTTCTGGAAAGTGATGGTTGCTGAACTCTCAGCTGCATTTGATATGCATTTCCTTTGGGTGATGTTTTTAAATACTCCCCTTAACAATTTTTTGGGCACTTCATCATTCATTGTTTTCTGTGTCAAAATCACTGCATTTAGAGGGTTGGGGCCATTTTTTTCGGGGACTTTTATCCATGAAATGTATCAAGTGTGAAGATATAAATGGCTTGAGGCCGCACTTTTCTTCGGATTAAATAAGAAAAGCAACGTTTCCTCCATATAAATAGCTTCGCTTTTTGCGTGTGATTCGTTTTATTTAATGCCACAAGAGTTGTCTTGCATACGCTTTGAAAAGATGAAATGCTGTTGTGATCAAAAAATAGTAAAGTTTTCCATTTAAATCGCGTAAGTTGTTGTCTAAACGAATAGTGTTTTTTCCTTGCTTCGGCAGCAAATTTAACTGATATTTGAGATCCAAATAAGAAAAGTGGCGTGTAATGTCAATAACGCCTTTTCTCAATATGTTTTCAACACCTAATCGTTAACTCTCTTGATTTGATGTTCATTGATAGACCCTGAAGCACATGCCGCGTACCTAATTATGTAGACTCATTTTCCATTGCTAATATCTGAAGTCTGAAAATACTGAAGCTGTTTACTTTATTATTGCTCTTTGCTTCTAATTGATATTCTTCGCTATAATGCCAAAGTGTAAGCCGTAGACTTAAGTTCGTTTGTAAGAAGTTTAAGCTTAAGAATATTGTAAGAAAAAAAGAAATGGTTTACTTTAAACGTTGCTATGGCTTTGAACGATGATCTGCTCTATAATGTTCAAACTTAAGCCTTTAAGCATAATTCGGTTGAATGTGTAATACAGCCAGCAATGAATAAGTAGAAATGCCTTCTCTGTCCTCTGTAAATATTCTACACCAATGAAAAATACTTCGTCTGTGCAATGGCACTAAAAGTTGTTTCCAACAATCCGGACGCCATAATTCCATTTCTGAAAAACGATTTTATGAGACTTTCTTGCTGAGCTGAGAAATGATCCGATCAAGATGTTCGTTAAGATGAGCACGACCAGTTCATTACTACATCCACAATTGCACATCCCGGCTATACGAATGAAATTCAAATGATTCCTGTAGCGTCGGGCAAAGGTTCCCATTATTTTCTCTTTAGGTTACCAATACCTTTACTTTCTTCTCTTTCCCCGTTTTACTGCGCTCATTAGTGTTTCCGATGTCTAGGCGACACCTCCTAAATGATTGGTTATATAAAAAAAAAAACTTTAAGACAAATTTTGCTAATAAATTTTCAAAGTAACTCTTCACAGGCATTCTTCGTTTCGAATGTTAGCCTTAAGGTCTTAAATTTTTTCTAAATTTTTTTTTGAAAGCAAAGACATTTTACGGCCTGAGAATAGGTGAAGATCAGCTTTTCGGCTAAGATAATGTTCTGATTTTTTGGGCACCCGATATATCAGTGTATAGGTCTAGAGATAATGACTACTTCCCCTCTTCCCACCCAACCAGATAATTTCTACCTCATTCATAAAGCATTCCCCTAAATTTCTCATGCACATGTTATTCTGCAAAGTAGGATCCATAAGGCATTCCTAAGCTACGGCATATAATTAAAGCATAATAAAAGCTTCATTATGCTGCTCCATGAGGCAACTTAACTTCTCATACATAAGCGAAATTTATAGCATTTTTCATGCAAATCAGTATAAAAACCGTTTAATGTGTTATAGATGCAAAACACTGCATGTCATCTCGTAATTATATTAACTAATAGAGTGACTTCATTCTCTTACTTAAGCAAAACTTTGCTTTTATAATTAATTAACCGTTATCTCATCAACAGTGTTGGCGTAATGTTGATAACATATCTCACAGAATTTTTTAAGCTATTTTTTACAACCGTGTGTGTTTTGATGGGTGGAACAAATAAAAAAATTAAGTGAACTGCATTAAAGTTGGCTATGTGTACGTGCGCGTATAAGCAGAGAAAAGTCGACACCTCTAATAATAATAATAATAATAATAATAATAATAATAATAATAATAATAGTTTATTATAATGATGTTATTAATAATAATAATAATAATAATAATAATAATAATAATAATAATAATAACCATAATAGTTTACTATAATGATGTTATTATTAATAATAATAATAATAATAATAAAAATTATAAAAGTTTTAATAGTTTTTCCACTTTACTCCCAAGTATTTCTGCTCTTTGCTGATTTATGTAAAGTCAATTATTGATTTATTTCTTTTTAGTCGTTCAGTTGTAAATTGTTAATAATGATGTAAAAGAAAAAAATTCGAATGATTTGTTTTAAGCTCTTACTGTCATTTATTAACACAAAAATCTATATATTGTTCGCTAATCAACATTAATTTTATTACTAAAACTTTTATTTCCTTCTTTCCACTTTATCGGCTTCCTTTTCTTATTACTTAAGTAATTTTCTAGTTAGGTCGTCTTCTACGATGGGAAGATTATTTTCACACAATTCTTACAGATTTATTTTTGTAAAGAATTTGTATGCACAGCGTGTAAAAGTTTTATAAATATGTAAGCTGTTGCCTCCAAGAAAGAATAGAAACATGAAAAATAGAAGAAAGCTCTTGAAATTTATACATGAAAAAATTAATTAAAAATTAAAAAAATTCAAGTTGAATTCAAGCAAATGAAATTATATTAATATTCGAACGCCAATTACCGACAGCAGCAAAACGAGCGAGCCTATCGGGTTAGCTATCGTTTTTCGTTTTTATAGAACGCGTGGCAATTGTGGATTTACTGTGATTATTTCTACTTTATCATTTGCAGCTTAATATAATAGTAAGCACTTGAAAAGTAACAACAATAACAAGAACAAGACCAAGACCAAGAGCAGTAAGGGTATGTTTTCGCATGTTTGACTTAAATGTGCATACACTACTGATCACAGCATTGGTGTTAGCGGGGGCCGCCATTTGTAGTACATCATCATAAAATATAACTTTAACCTTTGTGTGGAGTTGCGTTTTAAATGCAACAGTATTGCAGTGCAGCAGTACAGAAGCACAGCTTATTCAACTCTTTTCCACTAAAAAATGTAACTCAACTACCTTTTCTCTCTCATTCGCACACATGCACGCGTATATGTAGAAAGGTAAAAAATTACATAGAGAACGTTTGTTATTTTAAACCATCGCTACGCCACCACCACCAGCATGAATTGTTAAATTGGTAAGCTTTTGCTAGCAAAATGTTCAATAGCTGCTCGGATAAGGATGCGTATGCGAGTCTTCACATGCATATAGACATACACACTTATGTATACATACGTGTACATATGTTATATATATACTATATATACTATATATATATATATATATATATATATATATATATATTGGCTGCTTAGTTGCTCGGTATTCTTTTTATTCTTTTTTTCGTTTGGTAAATACAAACGAGTTTCCAATAAAGATTTATGGTTTGATATGATCATAAAAGTTCCCCTTTTTTCTGGTGATTGTGTTGTCACTGAGACATGAACACACACTCCACTGTATATGTATATCTATATATATATATATATCAAGTATATACATATATATATGTGTGTATTGCGCACATACACATTCATAAAGGTTTATGGATATTATGCATAGCATTTGAATAAGAATTACATATGTAAATATATAAATGTATGTGTGATACTTTTACACCATTCAACCGGGAAAGGCAACGGCAAAGGCAACAGCAATAGCAATAGCAACAGCAACACCGGCAGCAGCATTAGCAGCAGCAAGGAAATCAATAAATTATTTCACTTATACAGAAACACACAGCCAAACACAATCCAATCCGCAATATATTCATAGTTAATAAATTTTATAGTCAATGTTCGAGGTGCTAGTAGTGGAGATGATTTTGTTGTTGCATTCTAGTAAATCTATCACGGTTGGAAAAAGCAAAAAAGAAACTATTTGCAGAAGAAAAAATAAAGAAAAACAGAAGTTATTACAAATATTTGCATAAAAAATAGAAATTTCCAATAAATTGCTGGCGGGGATTTCTGCAGCGAAGCTATTCAATAGATTACAAATATTTAATGCAGTTTGTTTTTAAATTTATACAATAACTTATTTGCAGTCCAAACAATGTCAAAGAAGTATGACAAAAGAAGCGAAAAGAAACGAATAAGAAATCTATGATTAAATTCAAATTCATTTGAACCAGCAGTCATGTTCAGCACTGTTTTTTTGTATAAATTATTACTTTTTTTTTTTTGTTTTTGAATGATAGCATTAGATATAAATTTAAGGTAAAGGCATATGCTGTTCGCTGTAAGTTCGACTTTATATCTTGTGCATTGTTATGTTCTTCTGAAAGCTAAGCTATCCCGCAGCCTCTGAGCTCTTACAAAATATGTAGACGATAAAAAAAAATAAAATATATACACACATATATATATGTATATATGTTGAGGATTTAATATCTTTTAGATTTTGGCAACTTTTGCAGCAATCGATCGTTCTCTCTGAAATAAATCAGTAGCGCATACCTACAACTTCTGCGATTATCTTAGGGCCGAGCATAAAAAATGCAAATATAACTAGATTTTTCTCAATTGACGGCAAACCAGAAATCCTTTAGTATCAGAACTTATGAACAAGCCATTATGAGCCTAATTACCTTTATTTGAAGTTAGGTGACGAAAAACATCGACAATGATAAAAAAGGTTTTAGTAAAAGAAGCTTTCCCATTAATCCAGAGTCATTCACTTAAATTCGAATCATCCATAAGCGGAACTTTACGTAGGAAAAAAAAGAGACTCCTGAAAACTTTGAAGCCAAAACATCCCCAAGATTTTAAAGAAAGATGCAAAGGTTGTAATCTTCAAACTGATTCAGTTCAGAACTCCTGATCTTCTTGAAACTAAAACACTATCGAGAAGCATTCATTTAGTAAATATATTTCATTAAGATCCAGTATCAAAGCTAATAAATTTCACGAAAAGCAGCTTAAGTACCAGACTCAAATCAAACTAATTGACGTGAAAATTCTTCAGACTTCAGATATTGACATAACTAGAAGTTGTAGGTAACTAATAAGATATAAATGTGTTATGAAGCAGGTTTTATGATTAAATGCTAGACTTCACCAAAAAATTTGAGCGAATATTTCGATATAACCTCAAAAGAGAAAGAACTGAAGGAAAGAAGAGCGTTCTTCTGGGCTGAATACTTTTATGGTGTTACAAGTCTACAAAAAGACATGTCAATTTTCAGTATCCTGTTGTGACCTTACAATGGGCAACTCAAGACAATTTTTATGCTAGAAGTCAATTATATTAAAACTATTTGTAACACAATTCTCGAACATTTGTAAATAAATGAACGGACGAACCGCCATTATTCGATCGACTGGAAATGCCGTGCCGGTCAAGAAATACACTTCCCTACTACTGCCTGTTACAAATGGAACACATAAAATATATAATAAACTGCTCTCATCTTCTCGTAAATGAAAGAATAAATAAACAGAAGAAGTTTGTGAAAGAATTCTGAAAATTGTATGAAAATTACATGCATTGTTAGCAGCTTATGTGTAATAGAATTTTAACTCAATAAAATTGTTTAATATTTTCGTTTTAATGAAAAAATGTGAAAGAGAGAGCGCTTGATAAGTGAAGTACACAAAAGTTTGAAATTCTCATTTGCTCTATATGTAGAGATGTGACGATGGGACAGACTATCTACGATAAAAAATCATGAATTTAATTAAAATAATATTTTTTAAATGTAAAAGAGCAATAGCTCTAACCAAATTGCAGTACCAAGTGGTAAGCATTAATTTTCAAATATAGCCGTCATACGTAATGTTCGTATCCATAAAAATTTTGCGTATACATGCTTTAAAAATGAATATTCATATGTGTGTACGGTTATATACGGTTCACAGTTCTTCCATACACGAATGTATAAATCCTTGTATGTTTGATTATTTGACTTTTACTTGTTTTCGTGCATGGCTGCCATACTTGCCTTCTTCATCATGGTTTTCTTCTTACTATTGTAAGTAATTTGCACATTTTATATGCTACGAATGGATCATAGCTGCATATTTCATTTTCCATATATGCAAACACTGTTTGCTTTCTTAAATAATTTCCTATCATGACTTTTTATATTCCATTGCAAAAGATAAATTTTGTTACATATGGTAAATAATAGCCAGACACAAAGTACGAAAACCCCATTTTATATACATATTAGTCATAGATATTACATTCAGTATCGATTTACTGCTAGACAGCAACAACTGTTTCTGCGACCGTTGAAAGTAAAAATCAAATCAAGCTAATTAAAAATTTGATTTCGATCTGCGTACGTCAAGCACACACCCATCTCTACGGAAAGCTCAAGCAAAAAAATTCCGGTTTTGAAAGCAATACGATACTAAAATCATCAATACAATTCCACGAATATATATCGTATTTACTATGAGACCGATGTGTCATATATCGAATCGAAAGAATCGGTTCTAGTCTCTTGAACGCCAACATAGCTTCTCACTCACTCTCTCTTTGGTTCTTTGTTGTAGAATACAAGTTATCTTCGGTACGTTCAGATACGCAAAGAGTAACGTATATATTCTTTATTTCTATTCAACCTGTGAAGTATGAGAGTATACTGCATATGTCTTTGTATCATTTGCCTTTGTGTTAGCAAGGCTTAGTATTATTCAGAGATCCCATCAAGTTAAGACGGCAGTTGTCAACGTTTGCGAGAGATTCACTTAAGACTTTCAAAGATATTTCTGAAAGCGCAGTGTAAACAAGATCCTTATTAATTTCACTTAGTTACATAAACGTTATTAGGAGAATTTGTTACAATTTTTAGCAATTAGTCAGGGATGGGTATTCAATTTACGTCTTAAGGCGTGCTCGAATTTCTTACTTGTTTTAATATTCCTTTTAGCAAAGGATTATATAACTATACATAAGCATAGGCACAAACACATACGCGCACATAAGCACATATGTACAAATATATGTACAGAACGGCGTAAATAGCTTTTACGTATTTATTTAATATTCTAAATGTAGATGATAACGTTTAGATGACGTTACTCTCTTTATTGACCGTTCTTTAAAATGTCATTAAATAATAAATGAAAGAAACAGACACTGAAATAAAGTAAATTAAATACAGAATAAATGATTGTTTATTTGTACATTTGTAAATTTGTAAATTGAGTTTATGTTGTCACTTACGTATATTTTTGTAAAACAAAGGCAAAAACCTTTTCAAATAATTAAGAAACACTTTCAAATAATCAACAATCCGACACATATTAAATAAAAACTATTTAAAGATAATCCTTAATTGAATGTCTTGTAATTGATATTGTCTCACATACATACAAATGTCCTCGGGAATTAGAAAATAAACCAAAATAAAAAAAAACGTCAATAAACATACACATGCACACATGCACACACACACGGATAGATAGGTAGATAGATAGATAGATAGATAGATAGAGAGAGAGAGAGAGAGAGAGAGAGAGAGAGAGAGAGAGAGAGAGAGAGAGAGAGGGAGAGGGAGAGGGAGTAAGAAATTATTTGAATTAAACTGAAAATTAATCGATTATGAGGCGACGATGAACACGACGTATTCTTAAGTTATTATAAAGACGTGCGTTAATATCGAATTGGGCCGTTGTATGTCGTTTCAATTGTTTTTCTCTTTTCACTCAGATTAATCGGCCTTTTTTTTAGGCTGTGACATTTCGAATCTTTTAAGTCGAATTCAATATAAATTATGCTCTTTCCTCATTAATATTATCTATATTTTCACATTATTATTACGTATGAAACTCTCAGCTTCAGTCGTATTCCCAGAATGAAAAGATTTTAATCTTGTCTTTTATATGGTATATCGACAGGCTATGAAGAATATATATGTCGAATTTGTTATTCTGCTTGTAAAGTTTTAAAATATGGTAAACACATTGCACGCTTGTATGTACATAGATATGACATTTGTATAAACAACTTGAAGTTCTGAATGTGCATGTTTACAGGTGACATGTCCACACAAATGAAAAACGAAGACTAACGCATTTTTAGTTGCTGCTACATGAACGAAGGAAGCACGATGTAAATCAGAATGGACAGCCGCGCATGAGAAATTCATTTCGCAAAAATGGAGAAAATTATACTTAGCTTAGCTTGGTTCTCAGGTCAGACAGAACTGCAAATGTAACTGAGAAGGACGGAAGATTGTACAACCTTTGTCAGAGAAATCTCTTAATTGTGTTAGTTAACTAATCAAACTTCCTTACTTTCACTAATAAACTTTAAACTTTAGTAAGCTTAATCGTAAATAAATCATGCTTGCTTTTAAGCAGCTTCGATTTGCTCTCTTCTCAGCTGCCATCGTGATATGGGTACACGAACGCACAACATCTTAAAGTGCTCAAGCAAATAAAAATTTAAGTAGCGAGTCTCTGCGCCGATTTAGCTTTTCGTTAACCAGGGATAGGCAGGAGAAGTTTTAAATGGAGAATGCAAATTAGAATTTTCTAGCAGCAGATTTCGCTTCTCTACTGGCTATCTATCAATAGCTCAGATATTTGTGCTTTACTGAATGCCCGCTAAATTTTGAACTTTATAATCGAATTTACGATATCGGTCTTAAAGCGACTGATGAAAGGTTGTGTTATTTAATTTGTCTTTTCAACATTGGTTTATTTCAGTGTTTGAAATTTTTCAAAACCGTAAAATAAACAGTCCTTTCTTTCAGTAAGCAAATTGTCTTTGTGGTGATATGTTGTAGTGCAGTCTTGAAAATTTTGATGAAACATAAGTGAAGGCGACTTGTTCTAATAGATTAGTATGCAAATTTGTGTTGGTCTCTCTTCTCCGATTATAATAAATCGTTTGGCTACTAGCGTCCCGCACGAGATAATTGTGATTACATTTCCTGACGCAAATTTGTCGCGATATGTCTTAGATTGCCTTAGATTGTAAAGTTGGAAATTTACAGAAATGAACAGGCGCGAAATGCTGTAGAACAAACTGTCTCTACATTGTGAGTGTACGTATAGATGTTATTTAAAAATTGTTGGACAATTGATTGAATTGATCATAATTTCAGGTATCTATCTGGCTTTCATTGACAAAGGCCACTTATGGTTGGTAATCATACATCTTGCCATCTTTCCGGCCAAGCTTCGGTTCTTTGCCGTGATAATATTTACATAATTCCATATTGGAATTTTCGTCATGAAGTAGACGAGATATCGTTATTTACACAAATATTTGTATTTTCAACAAAAGCAAAAGCAGGAGGATGCCTGAAAAGTCTTTTTGAAATACAATTTTTTTAGAATTTACAATTATATCTCAAGAGATGATATTAGAAGAAGGCATGCTTACTGGCGATACAGACAGCTCTTTAATACAATTTTCGTTACATTATAGTTGCAACTCCGTCACTTGTTTTATAATAAATTTTAATAGATTCCATTCTTTGTTTTTTTATTTTTTATTCTGCCATCATATTTTACAGTTTTTAATACTGTACGATTTATGATGCTTGTATTCATTTTTCTCCTGCTATCCCTTGCACTGTTCTTCGTACTGCTCATTCATCTGTAGAATCGCATAATACAACAATTTGACTTTTTCGCTGTATTGCATGCATTAAACTGACTGACGGCATATGCTCTGTCAGTGAATTCTTAAGCCAACTTCATAATTTGCTCCTTCTTACGTTGTCATCCTTGCTTTTTTTGCTTTTTTTTTTGCTCTTCGCTAAGCTTTTTCGATAAGACACATCATAAAATGAAGAAAAAAAAGATGAATTATAAAACTTTATGAGATTTTCATCTCTTCACACTGTGCCAAATGTAGCAAATCTATGAGACTAAGGGAGAAACAGCTAGAAAACGCATAAGAACATCAAAAAACATTTACAACGAATCTTTTGTACCATACCTCTCTCATGTGTTCAATCAGGCGTTTGCGGGCAGATTTTAGTGCCAGAAATGTCAATAAGTATCGGCACTTATGAATTATATAAAAACTAATAAATTTCTCGCCAATGATAGCGACACTTGCATCCTACAAGGAATTTTCCAATTTCAACATTAAAATAATAGACAAAAAGATTTCAAACACGTACGCCTTCAATATTTTAAATATTGGGGCTTGTTTTAGTAACCCAACTAGAGAAGAAGAGTTCGTCTCATTTTCAAGTCAAATTTCTGTCTGCATTGAATTGGAGTATATATATATATATATATATATATATAGATTTCTGTTTTACGTACTATAACTTTGATAATTCTAAGAGCAAACTGAGAGCCGACCTAAAATCCTTCGATTACATATATTAATGTACAGAGCTAGCTACAAGTTGAACGCCAAAGTTAGTATAACTCGTGCGACCAACAGTTAAGTTGTGAAAAGAAAGAAAACCTTCATATTTCTGTTAAAGAAGCTTAACGATAAATGCATTTATATTTCAAATCTAAGTATCAGCGTACACACACTGCTTATCTAGAGTTGACATTTAGATTTATTCGTATGTATTAGAGTTGCTATGAATACAATTTTAAATCTATAACGATTTAAATCCACAGTTTCCAGTTAGTGTGGAAAATATTGAACTCAGTTGTTATAAAATAACGGCAGGAATTGCGAAAGACACTTGAATACATGTACAGGAGTTCTGCGCTTCCGATTTCTCAATACCCTTCGATCTACATGACATTGTCGCACCGCTTACGGCTCGGGGCTTCGTTTTTAAATTTGATCTGTAGTAGTGCGCCCCATTTCTTAATCGTCAGTATTATATTATGAGAGTTCGTAGTTCGCAGTATTTCGTTGGTTGTGATTTATTCCATTTTTACTTAAAAGGGTTTCTGCTTTCAACCGGAACTTGTGTATATTGTTAGTGCATGAGGACCTTATGATTGGTTTATAAAGTCATCCTTATTCGCTTTACATTTAGAATAAAATTAGATGTTATTGCGCTTTTTGTTGCGTCGAATGGAGGCAATGATGGTAAATAAACTGTGTTTCATATACAATACTGTGAAATAAGTTTGAATATAATTTCGAAATTAGTTTTTTCTTATTTTTACATATCTTTCCAAGGCTCGCTTTCGCAACTTTCTTATGCCCCCAGACAGTCAAACGTATTGAAACTCAGGGCAAACTCAATGAACTTCGTCTTCTCTACAGCAATAAGATGGGTTCAGCAAAATGGCTAAATAGAGCGATTAAAAATTACGGATAAGCTAACGTAAATGTATGCAGAATAATATCATTTTCCCATTTAAATATTATTTTTGTGTCATGCCAGACATCAAATGTCACCATGATATGTGCATGTAAGCGTAAATTACGGAGCTTTCAGTCTGACAATGAAACGATATACGCTGCTATATATTATATAAATCATTTAGTACGCAACGTTTTCCGCGCACGAATTATTTTGTATGTGAGAGCAGCGGGCTGTCAGAAGCTACTAATCGAGTGTGAAAGATGCACAGATTTAAACAATTCGCATTACAATCCTGCAAGACGTTCAAAGGAATCTCGTTTAGTACTTTAGGTGTACGCATAAGTTCTAAACGATCGTTTTGCTAAATATATATTTTTGTTGCGGAAAGGTAGTTACCAATTCATCATTCAAGATATTGTCCAGGATTGTACCTCTAGCGTTTGCTTTTTTTCGAGCAAGACCTGAATTCCGTGCAGAAAGAACAACTCGTTTTTTAAGATCATTCACGAAATTACTCGCTTTTGGTATCTTCTTCTTTTATTACACATACATTTGGTTTCGGTCTATGCCTCTACGTCCGCCGATACGATCTTCCACTATTAAGTGTAGGAGTTCATATATTTTTTCACGTATCATGTGTCCAAAGTACGCAGTTTTTCATCTTTTACTTTTACACTTTAACACACTCAGTTTCAGAATTTATTCTTCTCACGACTTCCGCCTTGGATACGTGATCTTCTCACAATATTTTTAGCATTTTACGGTAACTCCACATTGCGAAAGCTTTCAGTGTATTTACTGTATAGGTTTTTAAAGTACATCATTCTCGACCATACAAAGCATTTCCTGAAACGAAGACGAAGGGACAAGTTAATTTCCCGAGTTGCTGGAGTTTTCTGCCATTTCGGGTATGATGATTTAAACTTTTCTATCCTTTTTTTATTTTTATGTCGTTGTTGCAGTCTTCGTGTAATACGGTAATACGCTCCAAGGTATAAGATCTTGAAAACCCTTTCTGCACTTTGGCTATTAATCGATTGAGTGGCATTTGCGTATGGAGTCATCGATCAACTTACAATCATAAATTTGGTTTTGCTGATGTTCAGATTTAACTCGAAATTGTTAATTTAGTCATTTATAGCTTGAACCATCCTCTGCAACTCCTGCTTATTATGAGCTTATTATTGATGAATTGTCCATTGACGTTAATGCCTGCTCCGAGTGTTTGAATTACTTCTTGAAAGATTATCTCAGGGACGACGGTAAAAAGAAACGGAGACAAAATGGGTTCTTGACGAACCTCTTTGGTTATAGGAATATAAATTGTTCTCATAATCATTACCAAGGACTTCCGTTGTTTGACTCCAATGCAAATTTTTGAGGCAGCGTGTATCGTTTCCGTCGATACTAAACTCCTTCAAAATATCTATTAATTTGTCTGTCAAACGCTCTTTCGTAATCTATGACACTAGTTTTTAATGGTGTCTGTCGTGGACTTTAAAGCGGTATTTCGCGTGTGAAAAGTATAATGTGTTTAATTCGTCACCGTACAGATCCGCATTACAACATTTAGCTTCGGATTATCACCATTTAGAATACGATGCGGTACAGGTTTCTGTTTTGTTTTTAGAGCTCTTCACATGTGCACAATCAAGTCTTAACGTAACTCACATTTCAAGAGTTGAAATATTTGATTCATGACACTAATTAAAAAGAGACAATTAGTTGCCTTATCTACGTTATGAAAGTGCAAAATCTGAATGTCATTGATATTAACGCCATCTTTTTACAAAGTTGAAGTACTTTTCACTTTCTTCTCGAACATTTGTGAATTTTCATTGCACTGAACGCATTAATGAATTTCAGTAATGAATTCTTCTTTTTGGACTCTTAAGTTTCATGTTTAATTTGTTAGATCTAGAAGGCGGAGTAAGCAAGAGATAGAAAACGTGTGAAAGAAATGTGCAGAGGGAAGGGGAGAAATAAAAAGAAAGCATTTGATTTATCACAGCTAAGTGTTGTTTAAATTACTTTTGAACTCTCTGTCTCTGTGTTACGGATGTAAATGTTTGTTTTAAGAGTGCCTGTGCGGTTTGGAGTTGTGTGATACTTTGTTACATTATCATACGATTCAAAAACTATGCATGTATGTATGTGTCTGTGAGTGTGTGTCTGTCTGTGTATTTGCATGTGTCAGTTTGTGTATGAATGTGATTGTGGTTGTTGTTTACTGTTCTGATATTGTTTCAACGTATTATAGTGCCCGGCAATCTTTTGGCTTAATGCTCTACTCAAGTGCTCAACTTAACTCAATTCAGTTCTGTTCAGTTCAGTTCAGTTCAGTTCAGTTCAGTTCAGTTCAGCTCAGCTCAGCTCAGTATTGGTCTCTGGAAAACTCTAGGGAGTGTCAAAAGGCTTTGTTTACATTGTTTTTTGAGATTTACGAGCTACACTGTAACACACTAACTTTTTTCCCTCTTATTCACTATATGGTAATTTACTGCGCTGAAACCATATTTTACAGTTAACAACATGACTGCTACTACACTCTCTCGCATATACACAAGCATATATGAAGATTTTTGTAACTGCTTATCGATTAGCATAAAATATATGTAGACCAAGATTTTATTTATAATGATAGTTGAGAAAAATCCAGAGAAAATAAGGACGACATATAGCGAACATCAACACTGCCACTGCCACTGCCGCTACCATACTTACGCATGTAAACGCTTACATACATACATACATACATACACACACACACACACACACACACAGGCACATACATACGCATACACGCACACAAATATATATACATATCCATATATATATATATATATATATATATATATATATATATANATATATATATATATATATATATATATATATATATATATACGCATGCACACACGTACGCAAATATAATGTCGGTTATAATACGAAAGAAAAAAAAATCAAAGGAAAAAAAGCAGAAGAAAATTAAATGATTGTAATTAACTTTAACTAATTGTTAATTTGTGAAATGATTTTTATGCTCAACTTAATTAAACGGTTTTTATTTTTTATCGGGATTTTCTCATTTAATAATAATAATTATTATTAATTGTGGACTACATAATAATTATGACTAAAAGTCTTCTAAAGCTTACTTTTTCATATCATATGTTTTTTCTCCCTTTCCTGCTTATTACTGATAATAATTCAAATTTTTTTTAGCTTCTTTTTAAAATAAATCCATTAAAAATGCTTTTAGTCGAATAATGTAATTTTTAAAACGTAACCAAAAACGAACAAAAAATTAAAATGGCAAACGAAAAAAGCAAAGTGCTTACGAGCCGAAGAACAGAAGGGAGAGACGATGAAATTTAGTTCTGCTGAGAATTAATTATATTTACAAACAAGTTAGGTTTTAATAAAAATTGAAAATAATAAAAGCCCGTTATAGTAGATACAAAAGGAAGGGAAAAAGTCATGGATTTGCCAAATAAAGATGTGAAATTTTTCACACGCTTTCTGATACCCATCAAAAGGCGGGAAAAGGCACACTTTTGCATACTGATAGGAATCAAAATTTCATTTACACATTTCACGTTTTACTTATTTCACACACAACAACGATAGAAAGCTAAAATTCAAAACAAACACATCTTGATCGATTAGGAATTTAAGAATGAAAAACTAGTCATGATCTGCTTATGCCGCTTAGCACGAAACCATCTCGGAGAAACACCGACAGTTCTTTCATGTTTTTCGTCTACAACTTTCGATCCCATAAATAATTTATATAATATATATTATAAATTGGAGAAAATGGAATTGCATCGAGTACCGTTTGCGTCAAATATCAGCTTTTTATTCCCATTTTTGCGACTTTTGCCCATTCGGGCTCAACATTATCCCAGTGTACGTACTGGTAACATTGCATGCCATATCATGCCAATCATTTGTTTTGATGATCGAAAATTGAAAAGGATCACAATGACGTACGTTGTAGTTCTGCTGTTGGAATTTACTTTAAGATTAAAATTCTAACTAGTTTGAGTTGGAATTGATTTAAGCTGGAATTGTTTTTAGTCAGAGCGAGAATTCTGCTTGCAATCAGATGGAATTGAATTTCAATTGCATTAAAGCAGAATTTGCGCTCCAATTTGGGCCTGATCGATTTTGAATAATGAACTTCGATTCGCATTGAAATTGAAATTTTGCATAACATCCTAAATGTACTCAGAGTTGTAGTTGATGTAAATGCCAGATGCAGTTCAGTCGAGTTTAGAATTTCAATTCTTTACAGAATTTCACTTAAGAATTGCATATCATAATGGAATCAAAACTCAATTGTCTCCCCGGTCCGACCAGACCTGCGCTTGCAAACACAAATTAAGTTACAATTGATTGAACCCTTATTAGCGAATAAACTCCAAACATTTGGGTATTTGGTCGAAATGAAATTGCGCCTTAAAGCTATAATTCCAATTGGAATCGAATGAAATTTCAAGCGGAATTCAAGTCAAACATTGTAAGTCGAAATTAAAATTTGGAAAGAGGCAAAGTTAACATTTGGCAACACAAGAACTTTGATAACGAACTTTGAGAACTAAGCATAACGTCATTTCTGTCTGGAAGTATCAGATCTCAAAGTAATTGCCTAACAGTTGACATTCTAATATCTTTTCCTTCTATTTCACTTGTGAAACGACAGCAGATAGCAATGAGATATGGTGTTTTGGTGGAGGATAGGAAATCTAATTGAAAATTGCTTACAAACAAAGTTTGAAATTTATGCACACCATGTTTTCTTAGCAGCCGCACGTCGCCGCTATTTATCAGACTAAGAAAGAGCTTTGTCTCTTTTGTATACATTTCAGATGGCGAACGTTGTAATTAAGAGGGTGCGTATGCACAGCTCGTTCGCGTTTGGAAACTACTTGCTTGAAGAAGTAAACATGTCATAATAGCGGCTCTGCCAAATTATTTGAAAATTGTTTTCAGTCAGAGAAAAACGAAATCCATGCATGATGCCGTATTCCTCTTAAGAGAGAGCATGCGATGGGCATGTGGATATTGATCCTAATGACGGGATTCTTAATGGTAATTTTGGGTGTTCAATGATTTCCAAAAAAAAAAAAAAAAAAAGAAACATTGAATATTCGTGATTCGGAGAGATCTGATTAGTTCTAGTGAAAGCCTTATGAAAATTGACTTTCAACGTAGTCTTAACATTGAAGGAAGGTTGATGGACCTGCAATAGAAGTAATGAAAAAGTTTTTTAACCTCTCTCCACTTGTTTTGTTATCTCTCATATGAATGCAAAATATCGATCGTTCTGCGTTGCGGTTCTATGTTTCAATTGAATTTAAAACAACAGAATGTGTTTTTCCTTATATTCAATAATTTTGGTAGCATTTCAATTAAATATTCAATAGAGTTAGGCCAGCACACAATGTCGGTGTAAAATTCTTGACCAATACGCGTTTCTGCAGTTTCTCAAGTTTTACGTTATTGCTGCACATAAGCTAACCTAACGCTGTGTGTATATTAAAATTTCGTTGAACTGCGTTTCTCATCTGCGTTCTCCGTTCGTTTCTTTGTTTTTGTTGGCAGCACTTTTAGCATTTGTTATGAATTTTATTAAAAAACTTATTTTCCGTAATTCGTTTTCTGTTGCTGCTGCTGCTGCTGCTGCTGCTGTTACTGCGTACTTATATAAACGTGTGTTTTTGATAAGAAAAGCTCTCCGCATACAGTGCCTTCTGAAAAGTAACGAAAACTTACAATGAAATGTGAGTTCAAAGTGAAGTTAAATGTTTAGTTTGCAAAATCAAAAAAAAAAAAAAAAAACAAAAAAATGAAAACATAAAAGGAAAAAGAAAAAAAGAAGAAAGAACATACTAACGCTCATTGCGTTTAATTTGAAAATATTTTCAAAGCCTACAAAGCTACAACAATAAAAATAAACTCAGTAACAAAATGTTGCAAAAGTTTTTCTATAGAAGCGACTCCATATTTTACCTTCTCTGAGTTATGTGTTTGTGTGTTTGTGTGTTTATGTAGTATGCGTTTTTCTCTCTGTTTTTTTTTGTTTTTGCGTTTGTTTGTTTGTATTTGAACTGAGGATAAATTCCTTAAGCAATTTCATAATGTCGATATTATTACTGTTGTATTTGTTATTGTGCAGTTTTTGTTGGCTATTTGAAAAGCAACGAGTTTTTTCTACTGCCTGTGTGTGTGTATGTGTGTGCGCAAAAGAATTTTTTTTTTTCTGTTTGTCAAAGTGCTCTCTTTATGTAAAAATTTTTATAGTAAGCAAAAGAAACTTTTTCAATATTTAGTTGTTTCGAACTAAAAAAACTAATCATAAATAATAAAAAACTTGTTAAGCAAATGTTGCGAAAAATAAGCGTTTTGCGTGAGGTTTATTTTTTTCGCATTTTAATTTTTGTCTTTACATCTGAATTGTTTTCAGGAAGAATCAAATAAAGTGAAACAAAATAAAATCAAACATGGAAAATATAATAATAAAAAATGCATTTCATTCAGATTAGTTGGACCCTTAAAACTCTGGAGTATGAATGTTGTGTGAGCTGCGGTTTTAGCGAGTTGGAAGATGTTCTTTCCGTTATCTATTTTTTCATTCTATTTTATTTTATTTTATTCGTTTTATCCACATAGCTAGCTAATGTTTTTGTGTGAATAAAACTTTTAATAAGTCCTCTCATTAGAAGAGATGTTAAATGCCACAAAACTTTGAGAAACTATTGTGGAAACAGTAAAGTTATTTTTTTTTTTTTTTTTTTTTTTTGAATATATATACATGTATACATGTATATGCGAATGTGAGGGTTGGTCGAAATCAAAATGAGTATTTGAGACTAAATGTCAGCGCAAATGTGTTTGTTTCTTTCAGCCATTTTTATCACAGTATATATATGTGTGTGCACGTGTGTGTTGTGTTGTAAGCATGAGACTGGTATTCCCTTAGGAGTGCTTTTTACCACAAAATGTCATTTGGCCTTAAAGTGGCGTAAACTCAGCTGACCAAAGTACAGACATAATTGAAAAGATCATTAAGCTGAATACGCTGTCACTATCGCTGTATATATACATATATACATGTATATATAAATATGTAACTAGAAATGAGTGTGTCTGCGGTTAGTGTGTCAATTCTCTCAAAACTTCTTTACTTTCGAAGCCAGTAAAAAACATCTAAGGCTTACGGCGGATCTTGTATACCTACCATTTAGTTTGAAAAAATGTTTCTTTGTTAAAAAACAAAGAAATAAAAAACTTACTGTAACGCTACGAACGCTGAAGTGCACGCTAACTAATCTAAATATATATGTTCGACAAAAAAAGAAAAAGAGGGAGATATAACGCGTATATAACGCGATTATATTCCGATCATTTTGTTAGAAATGTAAAAAAAAAACTAAATTAAAATCTTACGTATGTTTATAGGGGATTTGTGGATTTATTTGCAGACCCATTGCGCTCACTTTTGCCATCATCCTTTCGCATGTTTTCGCACAGTAATTAAGCATATTGAAATTGAAAAGATAATATTAAGCGATCAGAAGATTTTTTTCATATGCTTTCCGTAGTTCCATACGCCATTCAATCTCTGCTATGCATTTCACCAACGAAACAGAAAACTAAGCATGCTTCGTGTTACAGACGCAAAAAAAAGGACTAAAAAATTACTTTTCTTCAAGGATAATGTTATGCTGTGACTGAAAACCATAATCTGCCAGAACAAATAGCTGAAATCTGTTAAAATTATGAAAGCTTAACAATTGCAATAAGTTTCTCATCTAAATGAAATTTTAAGACTAAATTTTGCCCTTCTTATGTTTTTTTTGTAACTTTACGATTAGTCAATGTTCAAGAATAGGAACAGGAAACATAAAGAAACTACATGATACAACCCATGCTTGCATTGGGCAATATTTTCTCTTTTCTACACATCATTGCATGTTTTACTAATTTGGCAAAAACGCTGGGAAAGTGCATAGATTTTGAAAGATACTTGAAAAAGGGGCATAATTAGTATAATGCTTCTTAGAGCAATGTTTCTCCCTCCTAATCCTTCAGTAAGTGAATACAATATAGTTTTTTGATCTTTGTCGACTTACGTGTCAAAGATTGCAATTTGGAGGAAATCTTAGTTTCCCATTTAAATCAAAGAAAACCAAAGATTGCTGTCATTATTGAACATTATCGATGGATGCATGTGGGGACTCGTGTCGACGCTGTAGGAATACGGCGACAATAAAATTTGAAGATGAGGAATTGGAGATTATGCTCAAAGTGGGATCATTCCAAAGACAAGAATAAATAATTTGCAAAATCCATAAGAGTTCAGCAAGCAAAAGTTTTGCAGGCTATATAGGAAATGGAAATCAGTAATCAGTAAGTGTATTGGGTGCCTTATCAACTGAAGACGAGGGATATTGGAATGAAAAACTTAATACATTAAATCTTGCTTCAAAGACCGAAAAGAAAACTTTTTCGGCATATCGTAAAATATGAAAATGTGGTAGAAAATTTTTACGATACCGTATACTAGCGTACACTGTGTTCAGAAAATAAGACCAATTTAATTTTATTCATTTTAAATCGGTTTATTACTTCAGATCTACTTCGTTGTCTTCAAAGTGATCACTCTTAGATACTATGCACTTATGCCTACGCAAGGTCATTAAGTATAAATTGTCGGGTTTTGAATTTTTGATTTCTTGCAAGTGAATTTTATGGGTAGGGGATGATGATCGCCCAGGGCGCTCTTTGTCTTCAACTCGTTCCCGACCTTCTTTGAAATGTTTACACCTCTTGTAAACATTACGTTCGAGCAAAGTCTGCCCACTAAAGGTCAGGATCAATATTAGATTTTGTAAAAATCGGAAAAAATACTTTCTGGGTCGCACAAAACCAAGCGCACTTGGAACACTAATGACTTTTAAGATGTACAATTTGGTGACAGATATCTGCTTACAATTTAGAAAAAAATATTTCTGATCTTCGATATATCAGAGTAATTTAGATTCAATATTGGTCTTACTTTTTAACCACAATATTAAACATCTTGAAAATCTACAAACAACACAAGTCATGTTAGTTAGGTTTCGTTTTCTGTTGTTCTGTCTTTTGTTGTCGAAAACCTTGAAACGTTAAAGTTATAAAGTAAATAATATCGCAAAGCGAAAAAAGCAGATCGGGTGAACAAATGAGATCGAACGGCAACGCTGAATATTTGTCGCGTCAAGCTCATGCTCGTGCTGACGAGAATGAGGTTAAGTAAATGTAGTATATGAGAAACTATCTAACTCAGTGATAGCTTCACTCAGCGTAGCTAACAGAGCTAACATCCATTACATGCTGAAAAGCGTGATAAAGTGATTTTTTATCTTGACAATCACCAGCCATTTATTGAGAAACCCTTCGAAGCAATAAACAGGGATATAATACTCCCTCATACACCAATCGATGGTCCTTCTAACTGATGACATAACTAAGATCTCTTGACGTGGGGTTTATATGTTTTCAGAAAGATGGAAGAACTAGTGCCTGACGATGGATAGTATTTTGGATGGTAAATTTGAAATCGATAGTTTTCACAACGAAGACACTTTTATTTTCGGAATTAATGTAAAACCGTTCGATAATCTGCTCTTGAAAATGTATTGAGGCTCTAATAGATCGGAGTTCAATTTACATTTAGTTTGATAGCAACTTTCTACGACTAAGTTACGACAGTAGATGAAATTCCACAGGCAAGACAACAGAGCAAATGGTTGTTTGAAGGTTGTTAAGTGAATGTTCTTAAAATCTATTTTATCAATTTTTGAAGATCTGTTCACCGATCTGGAATTGGAGTTGTACCCCGTTAATAAAAAATCTCCTATTGACGAGTTGCCCTAATAGTCAACAATGAAGATATGAGTTAAATGCTCTATTTAGCGACGGCAGGTCATATACATATCGTCGGAGATACGTATGTATCTCTTAGTTAACATTCGTTCGCGACGTAGTCTACAATTGCTAAACGTTTTTGCTTGCGTCACGCAAGACTTTGTTGTCATTCTCGTTGCTATCATTCATGTCGAATGACAAATCAGAGAAAAGAAGCAAATTTTTGTTCATATTTATTTGGTGCTGCCGAAATCCAAAGGATAACAGCTAGTTCTACCGGTTGACGAAATAAGAGAAAAAAGAAATGGCAAAATGCATAAGTATTTTCAACTTTTAGTGTACGGAGCCGTGATTCATAAATTTTGTAAAGATTTAAACAAAACGAAAATTACACATCGTGAAAAAGCTACTGCAGCAGTAGCCGCAGCTACTATGAAAGCTGTCAAAGATCACCAACTTATATCAACCAAAGCAGCAGTAAGTACAAAACAACAAACAATTTGTTTGTTTTTTTCTTAGATTTTCACTGTGCATTAAAAACCATTATATGAAGGACTTAAAAATACCAGACAAAATATGATATGGTCAGGTCAGCTTCAAAGAAATAAGTACGTGAACTCCTGCGTTTCATTGAAGGCCATTGAGAAATAAATTATGGAATAGACTGAGTCGCCTGACGATGACATGCCAAATATAGTTGAGGAATGAAAGTAAGCACACATCTATCGTTTATTATTCAAAAAGTTGAAAAAGGGTTTTCTTTGTTACGCGCGACTTGCAAAATGAAGATCAAAAATAGAAGGCGCCTTCTGACATGCTTCAGCGTCGCTTCAGAAGCAAATCGATAAAGAAAGACGCTCCTGCATTCAACAAGAGCGCAAAACTGAAAGCTGAAAAGGGAAAAGGGAAAAGAACGGTTTCCTCCTTCGGCAGATCCCACCTGATTTTGAAGATAACGACGATTAGTTAGTTTAATGAAACGATTTATGTTTTCACTCTATTTTAGTTCAGAAGAAGACCAAGAAAATTTCGTTTAAATTTCTTCACTTTTCTAATTTTTTCATTTCTTTAGGTTGACAAATTTTAAACTTTGAATCGTCTTCTTTTTGTTTATGTATTACTTATATAATGTGAAATGTATTAATAAAATGGAATTAAGAAAATATGCTGAGAAATAAAAATTTCAACTCGAAATGCTGAAGACATAATATTCGTCCAAAGTCGTTGCTAAACTGACTGCCAGCGGTGTATATGTTGCCTTCAAAGCATCGTAGAGTTCAATTTCACTTTGGCGTGATGGCAGCCCACAGCACATACCTCACATTCTTGTCTTTGCTACTAAAGGCGGGCGATCTTCACGCTTGGTTCGCGCTTATGCTAATTGTTTAGTTTACGTATATACTCTTTTTCAATTTGCATTTTGCTTAGTTCAAATATATGTCTTTACTCAATTTGTATTTTTATTTGTACATTCATGCTTACGCACTCATTAACATAACAATGTTCGATTGTTCATGCACTTGCATTTACATATTCATGTTTCTGTGTTGGTCTGTTTTAGCATAATTGACCATAGGCAACGATACCGCAAATTACATAATCCAGACCTCGATGTGTGTCGTCGTTGTTTACATTAATTTGCTTATGTTGCATTTTTGTGGCACACTTCAAGCTGTTCATATTTCTGGAGTAGACAAACGCAAAAGTGCAAGTGCATCATTTTATATATATGGGCCTTATTGTAGTATAATTCTAAGTTAGTTTGTAACAATCGTGATTTATATATTCATATTTTTATCAATGAAATTCGTCTTTGTGGAAGACATCGATCGTTATTTATTCATAGCGTTTCTTCCAGTTACAAGTACTGGCAGAAGCAAATGAACCAGATGCACCATTTGGTGGGGTTCTAGCAACTGAGTTAGGTTTTCATACAAACACAGCCATTTTACCGTTCAGTAAGACTGCACAAACCAGGATTGAGTAGGCTATAGTCACCCACTAGTGGAATTGATAATTGAACGATATTGAAAGAATGACAAAACTAAACGAAAATAGAAAAGGCAAACGTGAATAAAAAAAGAGATCACACTTGATGTTATGAAAAATAAAAATAAAAAAATTGATTGCTACTACTTACCATATAACGCGTGTATGTTGTTGCCAAAAAGCTGCAATACACAAAGAGTGTTATAAAAAATGTTGTCGAATGTACTCAAGTGCAGATTTTTGGTATGTTTTAAAGCACCCTAAACCCTATTAGAAAAGTCTGACTTCGTTACGAACTCCCTTCTTTATCTGGACTTGAGTAAATTTGTTAAAATTTTTTATAATTCATTTAGTGTCCTGTGTATATGTATATGTAAGGCATACTTGGAGCGATTTCGGCGGTGATAAAAAAGAGATTTAGTGATAGAGTTAGGATTTTCTGATGGGTCTCTGACGAGATTCGGTCCCTGTGGAATATAACTTTCTTAATTTTTTAATTTTAGTACTTATTTTATTTGTTTTTTTTCTACTTTGCGATAAATCGTAAGCCAGTAAAGACATTTTAGCAAAGAGATGTCCTTGAAAACCGTGGACTATTTTGGGGGTATCTTCACTTCAGTAATTTCTCGTAATACGTATTCAAAACCCGGAATTCGAAACATTTGCTGAAATCTACACACAAAAATATAAATGTATATATATATATATACATATATATATATATATATATATATATAAGTTCTTCATGAATATATCAAAAAGGATATTCACAGATTATCAAGTAGTGCACGGGAACTCTAAACACATCGCAGGGCCTTGTTCCATCTCGGTAGGAATTTGCCTCGCGAAGTTCGATCATCCTCCATCAGATGACATTAAATGATGTGTCGAAGCATTCTGGCTAAATTCTATGTATTGATGGTCACTAAGTGATTATTTATTAATCGTTAACAATATAATTTTTACCTTTCATGAATTAAAAATTTTTTTGATTTTATTTGTTAATTAAAGTTCCTTTTTTTGTTTTTAGATATATAGTATAAGTAGGGACAAAGGCCAATGGGACGAAGCTTATAAGTGTTTGTACAACTTCAGTGTTTCGGACTTAAACGTATGACTTCGGATTTTAAACCAGTAAAAGCTTAAAGTTTGTCAGTAAAATGAGTTATTTATTTATTCTATGCGCCATTTGAATACCGAGTAAACGACGAATTTATTGATGTTTTTATTTGTCAACTACAGTTGTTTTTTTCTTATAAACGCAATTTTGAACAACCAATACTAAAGCAAAACGTGAACTATTTAGTTTGCGTTTAACCTAACAGCTATAAGGGACTATGTTTATCAGTGAAAAAAGAAAAGAAAGAAAGTCGCTAAACAATATTGAATGTTGTCGCACATGTAATGCAATACCGGTTGGAGAACGAAAGCGTAAGGTAAGTTTCATATGGGGGGTATCTGATCGTATGTACATCAGTTTGTGTTTCGTTCATACCATTCTAGTATGCTACACTATGTTTATTATTGAATTCATCGTTGCTTGGACTACGAGCGCTTTGCAGCAATTGTCGATTTCCTTTGCATAATTTTCACAATTCGTCATCAACCACTTGAGAAACTGCTTAATGTTCAACTTATTAGCAGAAATTTTCCGATAGAAAGAAATCTAACCGGCTAAAGTTTTTTTTATTATCCAAAAAAAAATGCAGCATCTTTTGATGCTAAACGCTTAGAGCGTTCGCGATGCTGTGAATAGTAACGTTTTGTTTTGTTCGCAAAGTCATTCCTGACTTGTGATTTCGGATTGGCCGTCCATTACAAGGATTTTCTCAAACATCGATATTGTGAGAAGTACTTTTTCCACCTGTCATGCTGCGTCCCAGTGTCCTAACGTCTGAGAAATTAAGTTACTTGCATGCACAGCAGATACCGTTGTGTTGAACGTCCACTTTAATTAACACCAAATAGTCGTATTTTCGCAGCAGGAAAAAGGGGGTAATTAATTCATTATTTATGTTTGCTTACGTGATTTTTACAAATTTTTAATCTTAAAATTTGTTGCTATATCCTTTAAAATCATTTCGGATATTATAAAAATAGTTGCTAATATTTTTTTTGCGATTTACTCTCGTCTGGCCTTTTTTTGTTTTTTTTGTTTTTTTGTTTTTTATAAATTCTCTGTGTAAGCGTTTTAAATATAAATAACATACACGTCTACATATAAATTGTTGGCCCTTTGAAAATTGTTTTATAACATCGGGTAGCTGCCGGTAGTTTGGTTTTTTTCTTTTTTTTTGCGTTTTTTCTTTATTTGGAAGGAGCTTTAGTCTGGCGTGTACAAGAAATATTTTTGGCTGGATTGTTGGTGTTGGTAGCGGTGGTGGTTGTGACACAAAAAATGGTCAATTATTTTCGGTTGCCTAGCTTTGGCCACCGGTAGGTGTATATTAAACCATAAATATTTCTCCAACTGGTGGCACCAGCATCACCAATGCCATCAACAGCAAGTGTTCGTTGGCGCTGGTGGCGGTAGTGATGGTTACTTGGTTGGTTATTGCTGTTACTGCTTTACAAGTGGTTTCCACAATTAAAGTAATTTTTCTAAAAGGTATACATAAAACCCTACTGCCATCTAAGCTTAAAACTAGCTGTGCATGTAAAGAGTCGGAATTTTCAAATCAAAAAAAAAAAAAAAAAATAAAAAGAGAGGTGACTAAGAAACTATGTTACATTTAAAGCGAATCTTAAGCTCCTACCAGTTCGATTTGCTGGTTGGATGACTCTTACTATGCCTTGTTCACGGTTTCTACTTCAATGATATGGACTATGAATGCCATAATGTGGAAATATGTAAAATATTTATCTTCAGGAGATATCGTGAACTTGCTCAAGTTTCGGAGATCACGATATGTCGCTAGGCAATTAACGAGAAGCACGCTCCTTTGTCGATTCCGTAATTTTCAATAATTTGCGAACGGAACGACTTATTTAGTAAACCACCGTTCCCTGGTCGATTATATAATAAATAAATAAAATTTTCTTGGGCATCATCAACAGTAACACGAGCTTCTGTTGGGTAGAACAGTAATCTCACTACTCTGTGAGTTGTATTTCGCTTATATACATGTACATATTATCCTCTCATATACATATTATATATATTATATATGGAAAATATTTTTATTTTCTCTTCTTTCTTTCTTTCGTTTTCTAGTGTTTTCTTCTCCATTTTATTTTGTATGTTCAAGTATTTCATGTTTTTGCTTTGTTTATGGTCTTTGAACCGTCTATGTATACTTTGTTATGCTGGTTATAGTTGTAGTTGTAGTTGCTATTGTTGTTGTTATATTTTGTTATTGTTGTTTTTGCTATTATAATCTATGCTTTGACATTTTTATTATTGCTGCTAAAGTTTCAGTTACTGCTGTTATTGTTGTTGTCGGTGACATTGTTTTATGGCAAATTTCAAGTACATTTCTCAAAAACTGTACATTGGATTTATTATGTTGCCTCAGTTACTATAGTTATTATTGTAGTTATTGTTGTTTTTTGTTGTTGTTGTTATTATTATTATTATTAGTATTGTTAAAGTTGTTGTTGTAGTTTTTTTTTATTTTTTTATTTTCATTTTTATTATTATTATTGTTGTTGTTGCAACCTTATAATTCGGTTTTCAGTCTCTGTAAAACAGATGGTAAGTTTATCGTCTTTTGTTTTATTAGAAACAAAAAGAAAAAAAAATAATAGGAGAAGAAGCTAAGCTGAAAGTAGTAAATTAATAAATGAACTTAAATAAATTAAGAAAAACAACCAGTGAGATAATTGTATTTGTTTAATAGTAAATCTCACATATCCATCAATTAGTTGCGAAATAATTGCTAAGCAAACTCAATTCATTGCGTACAATGCTTGGCTTTTTGGACATAATTCGGTCAAAAAGAAATGCACAGAAAACGTACGTCTATCTATACACATATACATAAGTAAACACATACACATACGTTCGCGTATGTATGGAGTACAATGTAGACTTTATAAATCAGTAAATGCTTAAATGCCAGTTAACCAGTACTCATGATTATATTTGCTTTCAGCCGTTGTAGTCATTTTTTCCTCGCAAGTCATTACATTTATGAGATTGCAAATAAGGCTGCAAGAATCGTAAATTCAATCGATGATTGCTTATATTGTGGAATGCAGGAGAATGGAAAGCCGGGATCAATCAATGTTTTATAAGGCCCCGATGCCAAATAATACAAAAATTACGTCAAAATTCTTACGTGCGCTATTTGGTAAAGGGATGCTCCCAGGTACCTCCAAAAAAAAAAAAAAAAAAAATCAAACTAAAATCGTTTACTTTACTCTTTGTCTTTGATTATTTATAACAACCAGTCTACGGAATATTCGATGGTGTTTCTAATGAAGAGATGAGAGAGGACATAAGAAAATGTCGAATTTAAAGAGAGGAAACCTGTTTCTCGTTATATTCTTTATAAATTTAAAGTACATTTCGCAAATTGCTGTTAAGCGTTTGTGCAAACTGTATTCTTGTTCGAAACTACTTACGCGCATATATAATTTCATGTCCGCCCCGCAGCATATGTCCGCCTAAAACTTTTAATTCTTGCATGAACTGCGGTTCATTTCGTTTTTTAGAGCCTAAAATTCATTAATTTTGATAGAGAGTTTGTCACGTATGCGGTTGCAATGATTATATTATGTGTTTAGCATCATTATATTACGTATTAAGAAAATTATTTTTATAGCCACCATTGCGAGACATGATTTTGTAGCAATTTTTCCATTTCATTTACAGTACCTCCAAGCACGTTTCAAATTGGTTCCCCATTTTCATTTCATATTCGTACGATTTGAAGGAACTGAAACCACTTCGTCCTAATTGAAGTCACATTCCTCGATTGTGACTCAACCAGACGCTTATACGTAGCCGATTATCGCCACCTAAGCAAGTAATGAGCGTTTTTGTTTGCCATTACTGTTTATAAATATAAGTTCAAGGATGGGAAAACAGGGCTGGGGATGACAGGTGCAGGAAAAAGATAGCTTAACAACCTCATACAATCCTTATATAAAGAAGAAGATAGATTTTTCCCGTTTCGGCGCTTGCTCTCGCCTTTTGACAAATGGTCAAACAATTGGCAAACAAGAAAAAATCAATTTGTAAGCAGCAAAAATTGCAAAAATCAGCGCTGACTATGATATGAGCGTAAAACTCAAGACGCCAACTGTTTGCGTTCTCTCTAATGCACTTATTGACGTATCATCGTTTAAATATTAGGAAAATCAATCAACGTTTATTTCAATCAAATCAATTGCTGTACATTTCTGTTTTAAATGCATACTTACGTATGCTTGTATGTATGTATGTATGTATGTATGTATGTAGGGATGGATGTGTATGTGCGTGTGCGTGTGTAAGATGTACAGCAGATATGCTTGTAAAGTTATCGATTATTTACAAATGTCCTAAAGTATAATGTAATTGAAGTTTATAATTGCTCTACAAGAATTAAAAATAAAAAAAAAAATTAATGTTTATCCACTCAAGCAAACAAAAAAAAAACAAAAAAAAAAAGATAAATAAATAAATAAAAATTAAGTACGAAAAATACATAAAAAGTGTTCGCAAAATCATTAGGATTTTATTCCGACTCTTCAGCACAAGCTATTTGTTTGGTGCAAACATTGTATAGAAATTTCTCTGAGAATAACCATAAAGTTGTGGCCATTATTATTTCATTTGTATTTGAACAGCGTACCAGTATTACTGCTAGCCATATATAGGGTGGGCCATCTGTTAGGTATACTTCTTCTTAAAAATTTTTATTAAAGAAAATTAAAAGTTGCATTTATTTCCTAGAGACGTCTTCGCATTGCATAAATGTTTATTTTAGCGTCCTGTGTCACCCATAGGATCGTCGCGTTGAAAACGCAGTACATTTGTACCCACTTCCACTGAGTTCGGTGAAAAAGAAAAAAAAGTGAAAATACTTTACAATGACTGTCGCTCTGATTATGATTTTTCGATATGTAAGTTTTATGAATTTTATTTTAATTCTTGAATTGCCTTGTTTTGCTTTTTAACGCAGCGCGGATTAAAGTGGACAGAAATTATGTTAGACGCTTATGCGTTTCTCATGAAATTATGGGAGTAAATAAAACCAACAGATGTCCCACTCTTTGCACCATATACATATATATATATATATATAAACATATATAATATTGTGTATATATGTATATACAAGTCCATACGTACAAATGTGCGCAATTGTAGGTTCATTAGGAATAAAGGAGAGCGAGAGAGAGAGATAGAGCGGCTGAACCACGATGGCCGAGTATTGGCGCCGTCGACGACGAAGTTAACCGCAAAAACTAGCGAATATCCCCACACAACTATAATTCATTTCGCATCTAAGTAGCTATTGTGACTGTGCGAGTACTTGTGTTGCAAATTAGTGCAATTACCAAAGTGCGATAGCAAAGGAACCAAGAGTAACTAAATGAAATGGAATTTTTATTGCATAGCACTTGAAAAATTGAAAAGAATCTCCATTGCCTCTGTAAACTTTCGCTTGATTTCAATTTCAAGCAGAGACCAGAACGACAAAAAAAACAAAAATATATAAAAGAAATTATTATTGAATAATTAAAAAATTATTATGGTTTATTACATAAACTAAGACAATAAAATGAAAAAAAAGAAATCAAACGAAAAAACCTTATACGAGGTTTGCTCAAAAAAAAAAAATTCTTTTTATTTTTCTTGAAAAATATTTGTCTATTCATTAATATCTACTTTGTACCCTTCAAAGTAACCCCCTTAGATATGGTACACTTGTAGCGGCGCGATTTTCGATCTTCGTAGCACTTTGCGCTTTTTGGTATAGCCTTGAGCTTTTCCAGCGATGCGGTCTTCATCTGCTTATCAGTTTTGAGAATAGGATAAAAAGCTTGGTGGCCAACTTCTATGAAGACCGTAGTTGAGACATGACTATGGTATTGTTTTTGAACAAAAAATCGCGAAAACTTGGTTGCCACACCTTTTATGCCCAAAACGTTCCAAATAATTGCATGGCATGAGCCAACCGATATGTCGACGTTCTCAGCGACTTTTCTAGTAGTGATTCGACGGTTATTCATAACAATTGCCTTCACTGCTTCAACGTTTTACCGGCTACTCACATGCTGGGCCGTCCAGGGCGCAATTAACTTCCTCTCAGCCTTCTGTGAAGGCCTTGTACCGTTTGTGAACGTTTGATTTTGCTCAAAGTTGACTCGTCCTTCTCCATAGCTAATATCTGAACTGAGCAAAAAATCGCCAAAACACCAAAGCACGTTTAACCTTTATTTCCGTCAAAAATAAATGCAAAATGGCTGATAATGTCGAAATACGTTGGGGACGCGTGTACCAACATAACAAAAAAAATTCAAAATCGAATGTTCGTAGCTCATGAAATTTGAAAACCCAGTCTTTTTTGAACACACCTCGTATATGTTTTATCTAATGACGAATGATCTTAACCGCATAAAAGTATGAAGACGTATTCAATAAAAAAAATTCTCATTCAAATTATCTTATGTACAATGACCATGTAATCAATTCCTACTTATCCTGCAATACATTTTCCTTACCGTCTGCTTTTTGCAGTTTGCTTATCTATATTTCCAAATTTTTAAAAAGTTTAAATCTTATATTTTAAGTTGTGTTTTGTCAGAAAACTTGCGGGAGTTTTCAGAAACAAAATATAAAGCGAAATATAAGATGAGCTTTCTTTCTTATAACCGAAAAACGGACACGACGATACATTTCTTATTGGAAATTTACGAGATTGTGATGAATCTCTTCCTTCAGTTTCTTTTCGTGATACAGTAGAGTTCGGATCAAAATGCGGATATTGCGAGCGCAAGAGGCAAGGAAAACTTTGATAAGGACTCATGACAACGGAGGGTTTTTCCGGTAACGTTTTTAAAAACAAACATTCCTTTTACGCAAATTCCGATTATTTCGAAGAAGTTGCCTGCAGTACGCAGCATCGTCATTGAAACTCCCACCAAATTGGCGCTTTCGATTCTAAGTGTTGAGAGCGATAACTTAATATCGTTTGTAATAAAAAAAAAATTGCATTGTTCTTAGAAAGTGCCAACAATTAAGCGATGCCGCTCATTCAGTGGCGCTACTTATTTTACTTCAATATATTTTTTTATTTCACGAATTTCGTGTCGTCATTAAATATTCCTTTTTGATAGGAAAGAGCTCGGTTCAAACTCCGTATTGAAACATGAAAAAATCCTAAAAATTATTTTCGATAATCGGAAAAGTTAACTTAAAAGTAAGGCATAGTTAACATCCTAACAATGTGTGTTCTCTGCTATTTATGAAAATTTGAGCATAAGGAACGTGCTTTAAAAATTTGCACCTCTTTTACTCACAGTCGAACAAATGCATTGCGTCACAATTCGATGACTAAAATATTAAAATTAGATGAATTGAAATTTGCTTTGCCGGACAAACTACCGCATTTTCTGGATGCAAATGCTTTGGGGAGAAAGATCGTTAACAGGACGTTACAACTGATTGTATCTAAAATGTTCTGTTTTTCTTGTTCAGCATCGGGACCTATCGACCGATGTATTATGTCATATATAATACAAATAACTTGAGTTATTTCTCTCTAATTTATTTATTTATCGAGTGTTATCGCTTTCAGTTTATCGATGTTTTGGTTGCCGGGTAACGCAGATTACAGACCAGGGCAGGTCCTTGACTACTTGTGTGCTTTTTAGAAAGCTGTTTTACAATTTTTATGAACAACAACAATTTTTGTGAACTGAGAACGCCTCTATTTTCCAAAAAAAAAAAAAACAAAATTGTCTTTTTACTGCTTGGTCACAAATTACAGCAGATATATGTATATTTTGTGGCGATGCTATACTACCTGTCCAAGATTTCAAAACATTTTTAACAGCGAAAGCTAACCTTCAAAAACATTATTAAGTCTATATATTCTTGACCAGTATGAAATTCGCAATGCACCTTAACATATCAGTTTGTTCGTCAGTGCATCTGTCCATTTGCCTAGCTGTTTACCCCTTTTCGTAAAAAAAAGAAAACATCGTCTTTGAATTCTCAAAAGAGCTTGGAAATGATCTAAATCATCCAAAGGGTACGCCTACAATCCAACACAACGTGAGAATGCCGTTGGTTTCCATATTTTTTTGCTTGATATTAATCATCTATTATACACATAAACGATATAAATTTCTATTTTTATTCCACAAGAATAGAGAAAATTCTGTTCTGCTGTTCTGATTACGGATGTTGATTAACATGAGCGGATACAATAAAACTCTTCGGTTGTAAGCGCTTCATTATATTGGTTATCTTAGTTCCATAAGCCGATTATCTTTTGATTGCGATTGGCTTTTCACTCTCGAAAAATTGAGTGGCTTTATTGGACGACAAGAATGACTTTATATTAAAGAGAGCGTACGATTGTACAAAAACTGCTTCTTTTTTTGTTATTTCAAATCAATTTGGTCTTGATGGATCCATATTTCAGGAATCTTTATCGTATGTTGGAAACTTCTCTCAGATTGCTTTCAAATAAGCTTGGAAAAGAGGGACTCATGCCAAGTTTGCTAGGAAAAGCTAACAAGTTCAGTATCCAAGTCTTCTTATTTGTTTTATTTATGCATTAGAAATATACGGCACGTATTTAAATTTTTTAAGCTTTTAAGCTGACAAAAAATTTAAACTTTAGAATGAGCAAAAATGAATATATAACTTGGAACCCATTTATTATTGTCCTTCTTAATATATTTCTAAACCATTTCGTCATTGAACTCAAGTTTTTCTTTTTCAGTCAAAGTGACTCCCTCGTTAAGCTGTTGATTCTTATTGTGCCTTTTAAAAAACTGCACTGTAAAAAAATATAAGGAGAGAAGAAGTATATTTCTCATAATAATTACGGTAAGAACAACTTAATAAAAATTGGTTTGACTTCTTCTCTGATATAACATAAATGTGCCGTTCCTGCATAAAAAGCGAGCATTAAGAAAAACATGTCGCAGTAGACTCGCTTTACGCAGCTACAACGATATGTGTTAAAAAGCGCAGCATTCGAAAACTCAACTCCAACCTTTTAAAAGTTTATCTTTAATGAAGAAAACGACATCATTGGAACATTTTAATAATTAATTGGACTTGCAATACGATGACAAACCGTAATCAGATATGACTCGAATCTAATGGGCCGAAATATTTTAAGAATATTTTAATTTGAAAATGCATTTTCGTATTCACTAATGCGCGATCTGTCGCGACGCACTAAAGGTCCCAATTTGGAACAATCTGAACAAGTGTATTAAGGAAAAAATGGTTAAGATGTTATGATTTTCTTGATATCATTTTTCACTTGCCTTGATTCCATTTATTTTAAAATTTAGATTTTTAAAGCCATTTCCCTAGGCATCTTTTGTTTTATTTATGTCTTCATTTTATTTGATCGTTAAATGCATGATTTTTTATTTGGAAATTTAAACGATCCTTTTTTATAGGATATATACGAATGTAGTCATAGGTTATGTGAAAAGGAAATTAAAAAATATAGGTAATAATATTGATTAATATAGTATTTGTTTTGAAAAAAGTTGTTTGTTGACTTTTGGGAACAATATGAATTGGCAGCAAAATGCTATTTATCACTGCATTGTCAATAACAGAGAAGTCTTCAAAGTAAACCAATTAAGGTAGATATAGGAAAATGACTGGCAACAGTACAAATATGACGGAATACGTTTCGTACCGGTTATATAATATGTTTATTTGAATTTTAAAATTGTTGCACTCGACAAAGTGACTGCAATTATTGAATTAAGCCTTGAAGCTTTAGTTTTTATGCGAATATTGACTGTATTTCCCGTATGAATTTTTATTAAAATTCATAATTCACACAATTATTATGATTTAAATGCATTTTTCATTTTGTTTTTATATTGAACACACTGCCATTCACGGACTTTAAAAGCTTGTAAGTATATTTGCAGTTCCCCAGTCTTCTGTCCAGCGACACGGACAATGAATATCTCGAATATGAGCCATGAAAGTTGAAATAAATGTAAACATTTATATATATATACATTTATATATGTGCATATATATGTGTTTATATATATATATATATATATAATATATTTGTGTTCGTAGTTTCACAGTTTTTTAAATCACTAACAATTTGGAATTCATGGAGCTGCAATACGAAGGCAATGGCAAACATACTCATCTACACGCCAATACAGATCCACGCATATTTTTACACACATGTATACATATACATGTGCGTATATTGACATCATGGTCGGTCAGGCTGAATTTAACTGGCAACCGCCCTTAAAATAAGCGCGCAATAGGTAATTTTTATATATATGCTATAATGATAGTGTGCGTAGGTGATTGTTGAACACTGGATAAGTATATATGTGCAGATCTACGTTTGTGACTTTATTCATTTGTGTTTATATGTGGGTGTATACTGTAAAATTTTAATTGGCAGTTTGTTTATGTGGTTGTTAAAGAAATCCTTTCCCGTCCATTCTGGACCTTCATTGTATTCTTTTTTGTTTTTTTTAATTTTTGTCAATATTCGTCTTATTTAGTCAGGCTCTACAGCGTACATTTGTTGCTATTACCACTGTTAACTGCCTGCCAGTCAGTTCATATTGCACATGTTTATGTAAATGTAGATGTGTATGTAGGTATATATATATATATATATATATTCATGTGTACGAGTATCTGTAATGGCATTCTGATGGTTATTACGTAGCCGGTTGGGATTTTTACAGCTTAAACCGCAAATGTTGCCAATGAATGTTTCGACCAAATGCGTTAGTTTTTCCTTTTTTGGTGAATGACAGTATGTCCGTCCATGTATTGATGCAAGTCTAGCAAAATTGCTGTCGTAAACAAAGACATACACACGAGTTTGCATGTGCGTGAAAATGTATTCTTTTGTAAGTTTGTGCGTATCCTATTAACAATAAATAGGGATTGACATAATAATATGCTATAACCAATCATAGGCTGCCCCAGACCATTTTAAACGAAGGTATGATGACAACGACGCCGACAACAACTCTTCCACAAAAGACAAAATTCGAATAACAAAAAAAAAAAAAGAAAAAAGAAACCAACAATAAACAAATGAAATAAAGGTATATGTGTATATATAAATATATACATATATATAAAATTGAGGTCAATTCATATAAATAATATTCACGCACAAACTTATAGATAGATAGATACAAAGATGCATAAGTGCAGAGACAATCACCCGTACAGACAATAATATGACCGCATGTACAAACAACAGTAAAAACAAAAGCAACAATACCGACAAACAGACAGACAAAGTAACGTAAAATTGTTGACCACACACGCACGAAACGAACCAAGGGACGACATACCTCAGAATTCATTGAAAAAATTAAAATTGACAAGAGCTCAATCGCAAACAACAACAACAACAGCAAATACAATATTTTGTAAAAATCTCATCTTATTCCTTGTGATGGCAACTTGTGCGGCCGTGTGTATGTTATTTTTATTTAATTTTAACATCATTTAACCGAGCAATATTGGCTGTTTTATGCCGAATCATTTTAAATAACAACAGTAATAATAAATTGATTTAAGAATGCGATAAATTATTTATCACGCGGACAGGCGGGGCAGACATTTACTTCCGATCCCACATTACTTTCTTTATTTTACGGGTCTAATTGTCGCGACAATATCAAAATTTAATCAATATTTAAGTTCAACTTTGTACGCCTGTCAGTGAAAGAAATTTTGCATTCACTGAAGGCATTTCGGTCTTCGTCGAATCCTGACTTTGAATATGAGCAGATCTCTGAATCTGATCGCCATTGTCGTTGCGTCTGTTTAGTAATGTCAGGCGTAGAACATCCTCATAGTGACCATGTTCTATTGCTTGTTCCTTTTAAGGTCATGTTGGGACATTTGCTGATTCTTTTTCATATCCACCACTGAAGGACGGGCGGTGCACTGATTTTATCATAACAAAAGAAAGCTCCAGAGACGCTATAAAGTGGCAATAGTCCTGATCAACATGGAATTCTGAATTGAGTAAACCATGTCTGTCTGTCTATCTGTTCGGTGTGTTTTATTGACACTCTCCTGGTCGCAGAAATTAAAGCATTCGACTTCAAATTTGGTAGAAACATACGAGGTTTTGTACGCAGATTGGTATTTAAAAAGAGGCAAATTGGTCAGAGCACAAGCCCGCAGTGAAGTGTAAATGAACGCAATTCCGTTTTTCTAAACAAGAAGTTGAACTTTACGAGAGACTCTACTATTTATGTGCGAAAGTGGAAAACGTCGGTCATGCACACATAAAGTTACAAGTGATTAAACTTTGCTGGGACTTTGCACTTTGTTGGAATTTTATGCTTATTTACCATAACATAAGCAGACAGTCTGTTGGGACCTATTTTGTGGATTCCTCAAATGAAATGATTCATTATCTGCCTAGGATGCAGGTTAACAACCGCGGCTTTCCGATTACTGTTGAAATTCAGGAATTGGACATCTTTTAAACCAACTTATTTACTATTTGTTGTGAAATGGAACGACATGAATCTCCGCAAGGACAGTAGCGTTTGCCCGCGGAAGAATCGAACATCAACGACGAGCATATACACAAATATCCACTCGCTTAGAGCATGTGAATAGAGTGAGTTGTTTAGGATGCTTGGAAATCCGCTAATAGGTAAGTTCTAGATGTTTGAAGAATACGAAACTCGGAGTAAGCCTCACGTCTCTCTTAGATCAAAGCACAAGTCAACACTAAGTAGTATTTGTTTTTGGTGGTAGTCAGTTTCTATTACCATCGTTGCACTTTTAGTTTTTCTTCTTAGCATCTTTACTTTAGCATGTTGATTTTTCCAAAATTACAAATTTAAAGATAAAGAGCGAAGGAAAAGATTAGCAATTTTGCGAAGAATACTTGTTTTCGAACAACTAACATAAATAGGCTTAGTAATAATTAGTGTCGGCGTTGCAAGGTTTCTGCTCTGAGCTAAAAAAGACTTATGCTCAGTAGGCACAATGGCAGTACGTCCATCTCAATGAGAATGTTATGCTTAGGAGATTAGCCATGCTCCAGGCCCTGCATGCGTTTATTGGAAAACCGATGATAGTTAGTTAATTCTCGTCGTATAGTCAAAACATTTGCATTAGTTACGCGAGCAACTTCGCTAAAAATGTAATCAACACTTGTTTATTGCTAAGTGATGATAGTATGGTGATTTAAATATTTGTGTTTTCGATTTTTATGTTAATTTTATATATTTTGATAGTTTCTCGTTAAATCACGAATTTTGTTTTTTTTTTTTTTGTAACGACTAAAATGGCAATATTTTGAAAATATCTCATTAAAATTGAGAAAGACACGTTGTATAGTAAACGATAACAATGGACACTTGCGAAAGTGATATATAAATAAATAAGAATAAAATGGCAACGAGAACAATGAGAGTTAAACGAGAGCTTAAAAGTCATCAATACGATGTGACAGTAATGCAAAAAACTTAAAAAAATTCATAACATCGCTGTAAACGATTTAGTTGGAAATCCATTGCAGTGCAGAGGATTTGCCTGATAATTTTTAACTTAAATTTTATCGTCTTTTTATGATAGACTTTCGTTATCTTTCCAATACATTCAGATCATTTATCTATGTATACTTATGGCATCTTCATCTTTATTTTATAGTTTAAACAGCACATTAAAGAATTTCCGTTAACATCCTTAGATCTATAAATGTATGTAGCCATATATGTGGGCATTTGCGTGTGCGTTTATCATTTTGAGTATGCAAATTATATCACGTAAAAAGAAACTTATACACTTGAACGTGCTTGTTGATGACTTTTACAGTGGTGACACTGTGTGATAGTGGTATGATAGTGGTCATGGTCGTGGTGCCGGTAATGGTAATGGTAATCGTAATGGTTGTGTTATGTGGTCAACACAGTTCGGGTTGTTAGGTAAAAATGGGGAAAATAAAAATTTTTAAAAATTAAAAAGAATAAAATGTTATAATAAAAGAAAATATCTCTGTATGTGATTTAAATTAAGTTACCTTTGCTTCACATGCAGCAGTACACACAAATCCACACACATACGGAGTGAGAGTAGCACACCGTTTTATGAAAATGGAAACTTTTTCAACTTTTTAATGGTTTTAAAAATGTTTAATCACTTCGCATTTAGTTTGGCACAATGCACACAAACACACACACACACATACATACACCTATATAGATATATATATATATATATATATATATATACATACAGATTTTGTGCTATTTATACATGGAAATATGCGTATCTATCAAAGTTTAGTTCTCTTTACACATTTTTCATTCGCTTTTAAAACACAGAGGGGCGGATGAGTGATGCGAAAGTATAGCAAATGAGGTTTAAACAATATTATAGTTTTTTTTTTGGTAGAGTCTAACATGGTTGCACAGTTTAAATATTTTTAACCAATTAAGCGATTGCAGGAAGAGGGTTTGTGCTCAAGTATGGGTTATAATCTATACTGGAACGAGGGGAATAAGTTTTGTAACGAAAACAAGTGACATAATGACAACGGCAACGGCAACGTATTAATGCATATGTGCGTATTTGCGCGCGTGTATATTTGTTTACGTTGTTATGCCAGTTAAGCTCTTACATGGTAGGTACGTACACATGGCAGCAGGTATTTAATAACTTTTTAGTTGGCAACATTTATGGTTTCAAAAAATGCTCTCCGATCTCGATGCAAAGGTAGAAACCATAAATGTCAAGTTAAGGTAAGTGAGTGACTGTGCAGCAATTGACGTTTCGAGTTTATATGCGCGCGTGGTTGGATGTGTGTGCTCGCTGCCTGTTGTTTGTTCTTGTTGTTGTTAATTTTTTTTTCTTTTTTTAAACTGCTAACATAATCATGCCTAAAAAGTCAACTAGCAACGAAACAACGAACAACTGCAACAACCATTAAGCAAGACCAACTTAACATAACTAATGGCTCGAATGTGATGGAATTTGTTTTTCCTTGTTTCTGTTTTGCTCCTCTGTTTTTTTTTTTCGATTTAAAGAGAGGGAATAAATTGAAAAGTGTTGCAATATTTTAAGCCGCTTAAGGCTGTTGAGGACATGATTGCATTGTTAAAACTTTGTTAGTTATAAACTATTTCAATGCAAATAGCACACATAAACACATACACGGATATAACTTTTAAAATTATCTTAAACAATTTAATGTGATTTTAAGCGGCAAATTTAGTTCTAAGATAAATTTTATTAAACATTTAACACAAAAACTTAAATTAAATGTAAATTAAAATTGCCATGCGTTAGTTTATAAAACTAATTAACAGATTTTTCGTTAACTAATGTATTGAAAAGATAACAATCTTAACTTCGAGTTTATTTATACTGTTATGAGTGTTGTTGTTATTACTTATCTTGGTATTGTTGTTGTTTTCGTTTGTTATGAAGCAAACGCATATCGAATGCGAAAATAAATTATTTAATTATTGATAATATAACATGTGTGCATGCTTATGATTTCGTCAAACATTCTCTTATTCTTCACTGCATTTTGCCTGCTTTTATAAGGACTACAAATACTTAGACTCACACATATTGCTGTACACGGTAGCTATTGTCTCCGCAAAGGAATTAAGATTTGCTTTCACATGATGCAGAGCTACTCGTAAGCGTAAGGCTTAATATAATTAACTTCACAAAACTTTAAACATTTTATGGGAATTTACTACGTAGTAATAATAGGCCCAGATATTAGTTACTATTAGTTACTTGCATAGATTTTTATCATTTTTTCTCCTGAAAAAAGCATTTATTGAGAAAAATTAGTATAACACATATTAGCCAAAATATTTTCCATCATTTTCTACAAATTTTCCCCATCTTTCTGCCAACAGGGCGATACCGTGACGAAAGCACGTTATTTGGTTTGGCAGCAATCCAATTATCGATGCACTTTCGCACTTCTCGACTTGAACTTCTTGACATATTCACCAACAGATGTCGCTAATCAAAACACATGCAATCACCTATTAAATATTTATCATTTTTGTCAACAAAATTTTTGTCATTTTTCTGATAAACCCATTATGTCATCATCATAGGACCTCTGAAATTCCTGGACGATGAACTCAATTATGTGATTTTTATAAGCCACTTTTGAATGTAGCTGTGAACAATGCAAAGCGCTATGAAGAGAACGAAAGAAACGGTGATCGGACAGAGTATGGTGAATAGAGCAAAACTTAATAGCTAAGTTCCCGCAATTTTTGTACAATTATTTGTATTAGTAGTAGTTTTGAGGGCGAAATCAGTCGCTTGGCTAATGAAGAGTAGCTCATGAAGCACGATTCCCTTACAATCCCAATACGCACGCAGCTTCACTTTAGGTAGATTCAGTCTGGACTTTGCGTTTCTTCAACTTCATCCATCTTAAGCCATAACGTATTTCAGACGTTATTGTCGTACGTGATTGTTTTGTCGTCTTCCGTTCTCAATCGTTTCTGAAAAGGTTCAAATCTGTTTCATCCCAAGAAGTTTCGCAGATGGAAATACGCTCTATTAAGTGTTTCGTCGCTAATTCACGTTCGAATATCGAATTTCTCTTTGTATCTTTGCGCAAACAGCTTGAAAAATTGTTGGTTAATGGTTGGTGACGCAGCGATGTGATAAAATGTGCCGGGTTTCCCGGTTGATCGACCAGACAACTAGCCAACGAGTCTTCAGTATATACACCACCGCAACAGAAACGAACTCGTTTTTTGGAGGCGGCTGGTTCAGATAAAACATCTTCATAAGAAATGTTGTGTAAAAATCGTTTATCTTAAAAATGTTTTCTTTTTTTTTTTATGTGACCCATTATTCAGGGAATGCGCCTAACCTTGGATCGAGGTAAGGTCAGAAAGAAGTGAGTGAAGACAAAGAAATAGGGAGATGGTGGCTACAGCGTAGTGGATGTGTGTCCAATCGGCTGGTGTTATGATTTCGCCAATTGAACGTTCGCTATAGCTACGATGTAACTTCTATCACACCCGAGATTTGAATGCGCAAATGCTGACTTGGTGGTCGCGTATTCTCACCTGCTGGCCTACTCATGGGGATTAAGTAGATGGATAAACATAAATTAAATAGAAGATGACAAAGACCCTCATCCGGACTTATATATTGAACATTTTAAAATTAAATTATCTTTTTATCCATTTTCGTCTGTTGTCAGATTGAAAAACATGCCTTAAGACCTTCTCATTCTTAGTCTGTGGATATACAAGATAATTATTTTAGTTTTTATGCCTTTGAGAAGATTAACGAAAAAGAGAATTTTTTTTTTTTTTAGTCAAACAAACATATATTCGATTTTTTACAGTTCACCAAAAGAAGCAGCCAACAAAAGCAAGCAATCGACAACAAAAAAACAGCAAATTCCAAAAATCGAAATACTGTTGAAACCATTATTGTCACCACCATCGCCGAAATTACTTGACGTCATCGAAGTGTGGTGTGCTCTCGTGTTCGAGTTTCTGCCAGAAAGCAATTGACACTTGGGAAACTCGATTCTTTTGTTTTTTTTTTTTTTTGTTTTTATTGTTATTAAAAGTGTTGAGATACGGTAGCAATTTGCGTATTGTTGTTATTGTTGCCTTTTTTTGTTCAGTTTCTTTACTTTACTTTGAAAACGTTCTTTGATTTTTAACTTTCTAAATGCGTTCCGTGCTTTAGCTCTAAGCAAACAAAAGACAAGTAAGAAAACACTTGAAAGATTCCTCATTTCTCAGTAAACCCACCCACTTCATGTTAACCATTTCAACCATAACCATCAACGTGTTCTGCCTTTAATATTCTTGAGCTATTTTAAGGAATTTTGTTGAATCGTCGACGAAAGACAACTATCTGGTTGACTTACAAGTGCTCTACTTGTGCACGCGTGCCTTGGTGCGTGTATGCGAGAATTTATATGCGTGTAAATTGTTTATGTATTCATGTTCATCAGATGGGCGTCTTGAAGCATCGGGTTTCCGGAAGAGCGCATTAAAAGCGACTTCGGCTACATATGTCCTGAATGGGATGGGGATTTTAAGCCGCACTTGCTTAAGTCCGAAAGACCGATTATCAATTTGCCCGACTGTTTTTTTTTTTGTGTCCCCTTTATGCGGGTGTGTTGACCCACCTGTCTGCCGTTGCAATTCCGAATATCGTAAAATTACTTTTTGGATTTAATTTCATGGATTAAGTCTTAAAATGACCACATCCCGTTATGTTTGGTTTATAATTCCACGCTAAGCGGCAAGTTAAATTCAATATATAATCGTAGTTGTGTAGTCTCTCGCTGCTATATTTATACTTTTAATAAGACGTAATGGCCATTAAGTAAGCTGATGCAGCTTGCATTTAATATTGCCAGTGCACATTGAAATTTGAGTCAATTTATTGCATACTCTATAGGGAATATCATATATATATATATACGCATATATATATGTATACATATATAAATGTATTTGTATCCATGTAAGCACGTGTGTACGTAAGTAACCGTATGCGCTACAGATATTTAGGAATTTAGGAAATTAGTACATGAAAAGGCTTTTATGAAAAAAAAAATTTTTCTTCTTGAAAGTTTCGGAAGTTATACAGTCAGTCCTCCTTTCAAAATTCTTCTTCTTTTAAATTCCTTGTTCGATTATTAGGGAGAAATGTTATTTCTCGGTTACAAATGGTTTAATAAAACTAATACATACATATTTTCTCAAGTTAAGTATTAAAACAACAAATAGAATCAACTCTCGTTTAGAACAACTTGAAATCTTAGATTTTGAAAAATTTTCTAGAAACAAGCACACGATTTCATACACACAAGCTAAGCTAAGACCATGCATTGCAAGAGTTGCATAGTTAACGAAACCTAAGTATTCTTCTATACATATATATGTATATATATTAGACGTGTATATATATATATATATATACTTGAAGCAGAGATATATACACGAGGAAATAAAAATAAAAATTCACACAACCTCTTAAAAACACATAAAGAATATAAAATAGTATGTGACAAGCAATGCATTTTATGTACATACGCGTGTATATACGCTAAGCAGCGATACGCTCTTATTGTTTCTATTGTTGTTTCCTGGTGGTGTAAAGGGGAAAGTTTTTAGTTTTAAGTATAAAGAAGTTTTTAAACAACCACACCAGCACACTCACTAGTAAAACAATGCTGTTCACACAAAACTAGAAGCCAACTGATTTTTAAGCGTGCTTAAGAAGAACGTGCAAATACGTGTATACGTATATGCGTATATATGTATATATGTATGTATGTGTGTGGCTGCGTGTGGTGATACGATCATAACTTAATTATATAAAGGGAGAACAGCGATAACAATTATTTGGCAAGAATTTCAGTAAGTTTTGTTGTGGCTATTGCGATTAATTGACTTGATGCGCTATAATGGCGGAAAAAATCATTTACTTCCTCGTCGAATGGAAATGTGTTTATGAATTTAAAACATTAACTATGTGACATTTTTTCACATTAAAGCAGTTTGAAAGCAGTCCTATAAACAGTATAGTACATGCAGGATTCCGGTGACATATCCCGAATTGTTACTATCTTATGACGTATTCTGTGGCAAATTGGAGACTGATGTTAGCCTTGGTGCGAATGTGGGGTATTTTAACCAAATAAAAAAACATAATGTAATAAATGCTAAGAGCTAATCAAGCAATCGCAGCTATTTCTGCATTCAAATTTTAAATGACCATAATATGCATGTGTGAAGTTTCAGTGAAAATGTTGCACTTTTTAGTTTCTTCTTCAACTCCATTAGGAATTGCCAGTGAGAGAGCCATCTTCAAACTTGAATTTAATTTCGTTATGTAACCTGGAGGCGGGCTTATGATTGTCGATGTCGAAGGAGCTCGACACTCGAACTTTTGTGTTTGAAATCATAGTTGTCGATTCGCGACTCGATCCATCGAGCAATGAGAAACTCGGATCACTATTCCATTTCTGCATGCTTTCGCCAATTTTCGCCACGTTCCTTCGCCAGCCCAGAAACCTGATATTTTCTCGAATGTGCGCAGGGCCCAATAATTTTTTCATGCATTTTATTCGGAAGCTATGCTTCCTAAATAATAACGTCAATGCAGCCGCAGAAATGATACAAAATGTAATAAAACATGGAATGTGAACATACATTCCATTCGAAAATTCTTCGATTGGTCCCAAAGATAAATGCTGGTTTAATCAGCAGTCAAGTCGAGAGAGGAAGCGTTTAAAGTTCGACACCTTTGCTTAAACGACAAAACTAGTTTGCTACGCAAACAGTCTAGGAATATGTGCAACTAGGTATTTCGCTGTGAAAAAGCTTTACATGAGCAGCGGCTGCCAAACTTCTTGTCGCTTCAGAAATCAGCAAGAGCTTTTGGCCTTTCGTGAAAAGATTTTGAAACCAGTCGAACTACTACTTATTACACAGTAATCAACCACGGGCATCTCTTGAAGTACTATTTTTATTAACATGCTGGAGCTGTTCTGCCTGTGGAAGTCTCTTGCCCTACGTAGTGATGGATGTGTAAACACAAGAAGAAAAAAATTCAATTATGCTTTCGAGCCGCGATTGCGTGCGACGGACTTTGCTATGCAGCTTTTGTTGCAATATAGGTAAACGGAATTCTTGCACATTTTTATTGAAAACATTTAATTTAAATTCTTCTCTGCCTGAACGTGTCTATTGGCTTGCAAAGGCTACTTTCTGTCTGTCTATCGAAACTAGATGCAGAAATTATCCTACTTTGACAGCGGAGCAAATTCTACCATTTCGTGGTTTTTTTGGGAAAGAATTGAATTAAAATGATTGTTTGTTTTGCTTTACTAGTTTTTTTCAGTTCAAGCGTTGAATTGTCATATCATGTAATGTCACGCTACTATGAAATAACTTTATTTTTGCATGTACTTCACTTAGTTCGCTTACTATTTTCAATAAGTAGTTTATTGCAATAGTTTATCTTAAAGTGTTTGACATGATTTTTCTTATTTTAGCGATCGCTTACTTTTAATTTATTTTATAAAATCTTAATTTTACTAATCTTTTTTTGCTACTAGTAAAGGATTTGCAGTAAATATCTTACATGGCTATAGCCTACTGAGTGTCTGCTTTCACTTAAAATTACCAAACATTCTCCTACACTTGATTAAACATTTTGCTCATGCTATACCTCGAGGCTGATCTGAGACTGTTCGGGACTTTGAATTTGAACCACGGCATGCATTAGTTTTGAACATAGCACACGGCCTAATTAATTGGTTGAAATGTGGACCGTCGACTTGCATGGCTGGCGAGCCTTCGCTTTGTGGTCTCCCTTGTGTTATCGTTGTATATATATACTTATATATGTGTGTGTGTACCTGTCTGTATAATATGAGCTGAAAATAGGCGATCCTGACATCATACACACTATCTAACATAGAATATGTCTTGTAAGCCCCAATCGTGGTTTTTTTAAAAAAAAAAAAATTTCATAGACATATATACATTTATTCTGTTTGGGATTTTATATACCAAAAGCTCGTCTAGGTGCTGCTCAACACCAGTGCTCACCTTTCTACAGTTAAGAAAATAAAATTATTCATTAAATCCAAACAAACAATATGAGTGCGATTGTTCAATAGCTAGCAATTAGCATGCAAATTTCCGCCAGTCAGTCAGTAATTAAGTGAACGTGGATTATGGTGTTGTAAAGATTCAAAAAGCAAGCGACGAAGACAATACTGATATTGGTCTTGTCTTTCGTTGTGGCGTTCTAGCGTCTCTTTCATTTTGGCGCATTTGGTTATATAGTTGTTAGATAATCAAGAGCTTAAATAACTATTTTACCTTTTAGTATAAGAGAACGAATACATATATCTTCTGCACAATTATTGTGTCATACAGGAATATATGCATATGTTACGTATATGCACATATATGTATTTCGATTGGAATAAATCACACTGTCCGAGCTTGTGAGTGTAATGAATACAAGCTTGCTGCATATATTTATGTGCTTACATTATATACCCTTATATATATGTGTATTTATATAATGGAAAAGACGTTTTGATTTTCTTACTTAAGAATTCTCTTTATTGAAATCATATCTATTTATTTTACGGACATGTCAAGGCAGACTTCCTTTCCCCCCTCCTTTCAAGACAATTAAGAAGATGTCATATAATGCGATACAATACATAGTAAATGTGTTCGTGATTTCTGTTCCACTTTGCTTTGTTTCTCTCTATAGATTTCAGAATGTGTAAATGTCTATTTCATACTAAGATGGCTCCAGTAATGGAGTGCAAAAAAAAAAAAAAAAAAAAAAAACAGTTCTAAAAAAACATAGAGACAGAAAGCAAAAAAGAAATTATGTAAGAAAGTGAAAAGTAGTAGTAGTAGTCTTCCTCTTGTATTTGTTGTTTGGTTGTAAAATTCTCTGAAAGAAAAATAATATAAAATCTTTAAAAATGTATTAAAAAATACAATCTTGTTGGAAGACATCTTCTTAAAAGCCAACAGTTTTTTGTTGTTTGGTTTTTTTTTGTTTCGTTTTGCTGTGAAATTGTTCGTTTGCCTTTATTGGCTTCTTGGTAATGATTTAAAGTGATTTCTTCTTTTATTTCGTATTTTGGTCTTTCTCTTATTTCTCTCATATAATTTTAATTTCGATTTAAAAATTTGTTCTTCATACAGCTCTGCTGAGAATTTTTTCTTTTTATCTTTGCAGCTCGGCGCACGGTGCGCTTTTGTATTGACAATAATAACAATATATTTTCTAGTTTATAATGCCAAAGCATTATTTGTTGTGTGTATTATGTGTTTCGTTTAATACAAAGATACGTACGAGTACTCGTACACTAAAATACCGAACATTTGCAATAAACTTTAAATCCAATTACGCGCACCATTTAATAGCGAATATGTTTGTTATGTTATGTACGTGCGTTATTACTGCCATTGTACTGTATGTACATGTGTTTAGGTAAGTGTGCGATTACTTGGATGTTTTTTTTTCTTTTTTTTTTTTGGATTGTTATTGTTGTTATTATATACTAACAAAATTTGCTTCACATAGAAACGTTTGTTTTTAAATTTATATCACAGTTCACTGTGTTAGCTGTTGGTGTAAGCTTGATATTGTGTTTTGCTTGCTGCTTTTTTCCTTTTGCCTCGCTTTCGAGTTTTGTATTTAAAGTTTAATGATAATGAATACATATATATATATATATATACGAATATATTTTAGAAATATTTCTTTTCTAAGCAATTTAAAGGCTTTTCAAACAAAATAGCTAAACCAACTCAAGTAGCCTTCATCAACATTTTTGTTTGAATACCAACTAACGAGAAGAAATTATGAGCTTTTTTAACTTTTTGCGTATAGCAATTATGTGTAATTGCCATTAGAAGCAAGCAAGATATTAAGAATATTTGCCTTAAATGGAGAACCTGGGATACCCTAAATATTGAAAGTACCTAATAATTTTAGCGTAAAATTGCGCGTAAACAAACCCGCAAACACGAAAACGTGAAAGTGATTTTATTTAGCAAATCCAAAATTCCATTTAATAACTAGGACATTAATAAGCAAAAATATCTATCAAAATCAAAACGAGCAAGAGGCTATATGTAGTAAGTCTTGGAAACTTGTATTCATTTCAAAAATATTCATTTGCGATGCATATGCGTTACGAAAGATCGCAAAAGAAACGATAAAGTAACACTTTACTTATACGAAGATGGGCGTAAAAGTCCAACTTTCTAAAATATTATCTTTTTTCATCGCTTTTCTTTCCTGGCCGCGCACATAATCAATAGATTCGTTTGCTTACTGTTAACTTTACACAAGACGAACAAATTAGAACATTTACAGTTATTACTGCACACATTTGTTGAGTATGCAAGTGTACCTTTGTGTATGAGTAAAGGCATTAGAATGCATACATGTATATGTATGAGAGAAAACGAAAGCGGGAGAAGAGAAGAAAGCGAAACAGTGAGAGGGAGAGAGAGAGAGTGAGAGAGAGAGAGAGAGAGAGGGGAGGAGTGTGAGATATGAAAGGAAAGATTTTCTTAACCACATAATAAACCATACTTATGCTGGTATGTTTCCTGATGGTCAAGTCAAATGATTACTACTGCAGTGTGTGTGCAAAGCAATCAGCAAAAGGTGTTGGGTGGTTACTGCGGTGGTGAGGTTGCTTTATGCTGAACGTGCAATTCACTCCTGTGAGTAGTATATTTTGTTATACTGCAGTGTACAACAAATGTATTATAAAATGCTATTAAAATTGTTACAAAAAAAAAAAAAAAAAAAAAAAAAAAAAATAATAATAATAAAAAAAGAAAAAAAAGAAAAAGAAAGGAAAAAACAAAAAAATAAAAAAACGGAACCTATATGTACATATATGAATGAAGACACATTTGCAGAGTTGGCAAAAATCTTTGGTTTGAATGTTGATGCTGATGAAGACATATGGTTATAAACGAATATATATGAATACATTTTTGTGAATCTGTAAATGCTTGAATTGGTATGTATGTGCATGTGTGCATGTGTGTGCAATGGTTTTTCTATAAGTAATACCAAAATTGGATAGTTGGTAAAATAAGTTCGATTATAAATTGAAATAATTTTGTGAAACTTTTCAATAGAAAATCCATTTACCGTGTGAATATTCGCTTGCCAAAAAGATTTCTATCTTCCTCTTTCTCTTTTTCTCTTTTTCTCTTATTCTCTCTTCGTACATCTCGCTTTCGCTCTTTATAATCTTGAATATAATTTGTTTCAAATTTTTTACATTTATCTATTTGACCAGTAGTTAGCTAACAGATTTTCTGTTGTGTGAAATCAATTACATTTGAGTTCATTTTCTAAATGAAATTTTGAAGAAATATTTGAATTTATATTTCCGAGGTAAAGCATTTTATTAGACATCGAATTGAACAAAATTCAAAAGGAATACAGTTAAAGGGAAAACATTAAGACGCAACCCTTAAGAGAAATCTTAAAAATTAGTTGTTTCTTCTTTGAGCCCCATCCACTCAGGCTGTGTCTCCTATAGTTGTAGGCGCGTCAAGTTCGAATCTATGACACTCTTCCAATATTCTTTTAGTATTTTAGGGTGTTTTAGCTTCTCTAAGGAGAATTATAAAACGATAAGATCTATTCTCAAGACCATCGCAAAACAAAAATATACGCGACGTGTGTCAGATAGGTCTTCCAATATATACGATTTTTTTCGCATTGAAAACAAACGAATGGAGCCCCATTTGTCGAGCGGGTCGCTTATCTCAATTCGGAGGTCACTGGATACCTTTGCGAATTGCAAACGCAAAAACAAAAACTCGTTTTTGTCGGTGGCGAGGCGAGTAAAAGAAAATGTAACGAAAAGTTTTTCCCCTTTTTCTAATCATGTAAAACTTAGATTTAATACGTTAAATAAAAGCTGCATAAAGTAGAAAATGGATTCACTTTTGTACTCGACTCCTTGACTGCCTGTCTGCTTGCTTGTCCAATTCGTCAGAAAAAAAATAAAAAAAAAATAAAGGAAAGAAAACCAAACAATTGTTGCCCAGAATTTCATGATATTTAATTTAAAATGCAAATTTTGTCATTTGTATGCGTTGAGTGTTTTTTGTTGTTGCATCGCTCTTGTTGTTGAATGGCGATTGCAGTATCGCCAGCTGACTCGGCTTGCTTGTTGGTGACATTAAGATTTACCGTTTGTCACTTTATGTACTGCGGCACGCGGCAGTAGAGAAAATGTAAAAATTGAATTCAATTAAATTTTCACTTCTATACCGTAACCGTTTACCGTATCGAAAATCTTAGTAAATCTATTTGCTTGCGCGCCTTTTTCGTGTAATGGTTTCTATTGCTCATCGTTTTCGTGTGTTTTTTCTTCCTCTTTTTTATGCATTTTTCTTTTTCCCTTTCTTCATTTATATCTATTTTTATTGTCCTTTTTATGTGAGAATATTGTAATTTCCCGTTTTTTACACTTTTATTATAAACTTCAAGTTGGTCAAAATATTTTTTATACATGAAATAGTCTTTTTCGCCAGCATATGCAAACGGTGTCGTCGCTGCTACGGGTGCTGCTTTTATTGTTGGTGTTGTTGTTGTTGTTGTTGTTGTTGCTACTGTTGTTATTGTTATGATGGTGCAAGAGGAATACAAAATTACAGTTTTCTTCCGCATTGTGTAACATTTTAATGACTTTTTACTTCCTTGAGCGCTTTACAGCTGTCTCCAGTCTCTACAGTAATTTTTCTTCATATCTCCTTTGCTGTATTCAGACTGTTTGTCTCTTTTTTTTGTGCCTCATTGTCCCTTCCTCTATGGTAATGCCAGCATTATAATCTTATTCTTTTTTTTTATTTTTCATTTCTTTGCATATAAAAATATATGCATTCATAAACACACACACATACGTACATAAATATATACATGCATGTATGTATGTAGGTATGTATGTATACATACAGCCTAGTAGTCATTTCGTATTTCCCCAAAGCACAACTATTTTTATTATATCGTGTAAGCGCGTGTGTCTTTTAATAAAAACGAAAGAAATATCAAAATTTTTAATCACATTTTATACTTCATCTCCTTCTATTTCTTTTTCAGTTATTTCACTATTTTGTTGGCTTTGTGTGTTTGTTTACTTTCCCGAAAAACAGAAACGTCAAAGCCAGCGGATGACGTTACTGGGTATTATGATAATGTGTTGTATTTCATATAATAAAAATAAAATAAAGATTGCGCACTAGTCCTCATTCAAATATATGAAGCAGCAGTTGATGCTCTAAATGGGTATCGTAAAGAAAGAAGAAACAATTAACTAAAAAAATTCTTCACGGCTTCCGCGTAAACTTCGATTTAGACATATTTTCTATAAATCTACCGCTACTATATATGTGTGCGTTGAGTTTCAAAACATTCGCATAGTAAACAAAAATGTTTTGTCCTGTACAGTCCTCTGCTGTTTTCAAAGAAGTTGCTTGCCTTGTTTCCTCTACCGATCACTTATATTAATGTAACAAGTAATGTAACAAGATCGGCTGGGGCCGAATTTTGTACACGCACCACCATTCGTTTACCATCCTACGAAATAAGTAGATTATTATTACAGTGTTTTCGAAGTTTTAGACAAACATTTTCAAAGACGAACAGTAATGATATCTATAAGGTAAATGTAGAAGACTTCAGCGTTCTATCTTTCATAACTTATGGGCAATGAGCAAATGCCCAGAGATTTTCGCTTAAAAAACAGACTTGTGTTCAGTTTACGATTTACCATAGACGTGTGCTTTAATCAATTTAGTCGATTTTCAATATCAATCAGCGTGCAAGGTTGTCTAATGTTTTTACTAAATTTGGAGCCGATATGCTAACTTTTGTGACCAGGACAGTGCCAATAGCGTACACCGCGCAGACTCGTAAAAAGACGTACTTTGTTTAAATCAATTCAGAATTTTACGCTGGTCAAGTATATATATATATATATATATATATATATCCTTTGCGTCCGTGAGGATCCATGATGTTTCTTTGAGAATGTTGCAAACATTATGACGTCATCGTTCAGTGTTGGATTGTAGGAGGATAGTATTTTAAATTCTAAATACTCGGTTTTCGCTGGTTTTGGCCGTAGACCCATATTACTACTGCTTTGAGGGCATTGTATAACTTCTTAAGTGCAAACACCAAGATAAGCAATATAAAAGTATTTTTGGTGCTCGGGGATAAAACGAACATATATATAAAAACGGCCTCTTTCCTTGATACCATGTTTCTTGAGCTTGCCGTATCATTGCCTCTTCAAATTTTCATATGTTTGGCTTGAATTTTCGAAATCTGCAATTGACTGAGCATTTCCAAAACATTAAATTCTTCACTTTTTATTGTCCGCTTCCGAGAGATTTTAAAGCTTAGGTCGTCACCATTCTTTTTTTTACTTGCATTTTTTCAAAAACCTCAAGATGCTCATGAGATTTTGAGGAAATTCTTAGATTTTCTGTTAGAGAAATAGAGCGGTAAAGAACCTCAAAACAAAAAAACAAAAGATTCTACGTTCAATGCAGCCAAGCTCTCAATGGAAAGATCATATGAGGTGCACCATTTGCGGGTCGCAGCAAACCATATAATTGTTTTGTATTTTTTTTTTTGTATTTATGAAATATATACATATATAACAAATATGCACATAAATATTTTGAAACTATAAATTTTGAAAAAAGAAAAAAACGAAATGCAGAATACTCCCCTCTGTAAACGCCATTGCATCCAGTGTTAGTGTTAATTAACTTAAACAAATGGTCGTCTCGTAGAAATGACGTTGATAATGTATTGAAAACGGTATCCGCCACAAGGAATGCGTTAAGCACTTTTCTAAATTTTGTAGAATAAAACCATCAATAAAACATCTCATGTGGATGTGTACAATTCATTGCTTTTATAGAGCACAAATTCTCAAATTGTGACCTATTGTGCAGCTTGACGGTAATTCTATTAGATTTTTGGAGACAAAGAAAGCAAATTCACAAACCACAAACCCTATCATAAGTGTTTGCATATTTACAATATTTCGGCTATAAGTAAAGGGTCATCCATAAATGGGAATAACGCAAGTTGACCAGGGAAATATAAGTTTATAAATCATATCATGTCGATGATAATATAATAGGTGTTCTCTATGTTCAAATTAAGTACTTTATAAAATCTATCTGTCGCGTTCATTTCCACAACTTCGACATTAACGTTTGGACACTGAATATTTCGGTTTTTTAGAGCCGTGCCTCAATGTGCCTGAAAGTGTAAAGAGTTGGATGGCATTGCATTTTACTCAGAAATGAGTAAGAAAATGGATTGGAAAGAAAAAGGATTAACCCACGAAATATAATAGGTAGTGGTGTAGTAGTGTACGTGATTATGGTGAAAAAATTTTCGGCTTCCAGACGATGAATGCTGGTATCCGTCCGTTCGTCCCTACAAAAGTAACCCTGTAAGTGATATCCAAGTTGGGCTACATACTTCCCTCAATTGCGGGATTGCTCTCCAGATCTGTCGCCTTTTGATTAGCACTGGTTCAGATAGATGCAAACATTTTTTGCCGATCAGCACATTACAAAATAAGTCAATGATTATTTCCCCCCCAAATTATGAAGTTTCTACAGTGAGAGGATCCGCAAGCCGACCGATAAAGAGCAAAAGACCATGCCTAGTGATGGCGAATATTGTGATTATTAAACCTTGTAATAAGTATTTTTTCCTTAGATTTGATTTTTATCAAACAAAGTACAGAGCATTTATTTGCTTGCCTTTGTAATTCGCTCATATATATATTGAAATTTTCGTTTTGTTTGTGTTTTGAAGTCTTTATTTTATTCGCTACAGCGAGTGCGCCTCTAAGCAGATCGCTCTTAATTTCGCGGCTCATCTGTAACGTTAAACGAGAGTGTTCGGGTTAAGTTTTACCTTTCGATCGCGGTCTTTCCAGCAGATTGATTGTTGCTAAAAGTTTGATTGAATAGATAGACGAGCGTTAAGAGTCTTGCACTGATCGCAAATAGGCACCATATGATGGCCCATTGGTGAGTTCTACATTCAATTATCAGTAATGCATTTCAAATTTGTACGGTGACAACAATGGTATTTATTGTGCTTTTTATTGTTGTCTTCTTTTACTTTTATTTACACACTTTTTATTTATTGCTATGGAAGCATGCCTTCACATTATTTACATATTAGCTTTAATTCGTTTTCTCTTCCATTGCTGTTGCAATACAATCTATTTACGTATTACATGCACTGATTTTGAAAAATGAATGAAATATATATATATAAATATATATACATATATTTATATAATATATTCATAAAAAATAGATTTAGCCAAGACTCTTAGTAAATGCTTTTAAAGAAATTCAAACTTTTTATTTCGTTATTATTTACTTTCTTAATAAAATTATATTTTTTAAAGTTATTTTTAATTGGCTCAGTGAACAGAGTAGAACATAAACAAGCTTACATGCATTTATATTACATTTAACATAATTGAATTTTGTTTCATTTCAAATTTGAAAAATTATTTTCGCAATTTTATTTGAAGCAAATAAGACACATCATCGTTTCGTTCAAAATGTAATTACAAAAGAAACTAAATAATTTGACAAAGAAACTAAATAAACGAACAAAGGAATCTGTGTTCGGTATAAAGGGAACGGGGGCCATTAACCAACTAAGAATAAAGTCGTTTTATTAAATGTTTTCTATCGAAGGTATAACACTTGGTTACTTCGTATTAATGCATCATTTGAATGTATGACACCTATAGCGATAAGCAACAAATTGTTTTATTATTGATGTCTGTCATTATTAGTCGGCAATGCTTTCCCATAAATTGAATGAAGTGTTTGTATTCGACATGTCGTTGCGAGAAGACACTGAATACGCTGTCGTATAACACTTAGCAGAACTATTGAACTTGAATTTAGGCTTTACGTCCGCCTTTTATTGCTAAAGAGCCTTATTTTCTTGCTTCTTCTTATTGGTGCTTATACGGCTTCGAAAAATTCATTTAACGACTATAGAGTGACTCTCCACTCCCATTCAAAGTTTAAAGTTTTAGCGAAGCATAGATGCATTTTACTTGTGATAGTTCCGGTAAATATTCCACTATGTAACAGACAATACGGTAAAATGAATATATCTTTCTATTCCGGAGTAATTGGCAAAAAAAAAACAGAAGCAAGAGGCGGACAAAGTGAGGAAAATCTGTCCCATAGCCATCATCGTTGTGTTTGTGAAAAAAAATCTACTAAATGCAATTTTTAATACTTATCTTGAAAAAAACATTATAAATTTAACACACAAACACACGCACGCACGTAAAGACGTACACATGAGGCCTTGTAAGCACACAATTCTGCCAACCAATGGCTTGATATCGTGTGTATGGTATAAATGGACTAAAGGAGAACAGGCAGATACGCAGGCAAGCAAGCAGGCTGGCAGGGTGACATGAGTTGAATAAATTGCTAAAATGAAAGCACAAAAAAAAAAAATATATAAAGAATTTTTTTTTTCTACGTAACAAAGAAATATACATCACATAATATTTATGGGTGTATATATAATTGCATACACATACATTGACTTTAGAATGTATAAGTATAAATAACGCACACATGCACATAGGCATCCACGTATGTTTACATGTAAAGAAAAAGCAAGAACACCCAATTGCAATTACCCTTAAGCATTACTTAATTACGAAACAAAGCACTGACCACAATGTCTGTGCAATATACAGCAAAAGCACCAGCAACTGCAAGAGCGGTAGCTGCAGCAGCAACAGCTAAGGCAACAATAAAATCAGTATAACTTTATACTGAAAATAAAACAACAGCAAATACAGCAAAACAAGCAACAGAAGAATGTATGAATATGAAACCACCATAACATTAAACATGAGTTTACTGTACATTACACATACGCATACTAACACGTACGCAGACAAAAGAATTGTTCATTGTGTGCGGATGAGTGATGTATTATGTATGCATTTGTGAGAATGAGTGCAGTTATACGTAAACACATACAAATTTAAAATATATGTGCATATATAGGCATTTACACACACACACACACACACAAACGCACGCGCCCATACACACTTACACTTATAAATCTATATATATATGTACATATATACATACGTTGCATTGCACATTGTTTATTCGTTTGTGCATATGTGTATACAAACACATGAAATTATTTTCTGTATATATATGTAGAAAGTTGATTTATTTTTCCCTTATTTTTATTCCTCTTCCAAATACATAGTGCGATACAAGCACATATACCCTCATATTGTTGTGCTTGTATATACATTGCAGTAAAATCTCTTACTTTTTTTTTTCTCTGTGTTTATCTTTACAGATGTGTGAATTTTTGTATTTAGAAAATGTTTGATATGTTATTTTGACCGAAAAATTAACTAACTAAGGTAAAACTTTCCTAGTCGTAAATATAAAAAATTGGAAGAAAAAAAAACTCTTTGCCGTAGAAAAGATTTTTTTTTTTTTTTAATTCAAGCAAGCAAAAGGAAAGTACGGAAACTTTATTTAAGATTTAATTTAAATTTTAAAATAGGCAAATATTCGAAAACTCTTTAACCTCCAGTTTGTATCGTAATGTCTTTCCAAAGACCAGTAGGTACACATCGGCCAGTAGTAAATTCACATATAAACTGTTGCACACAATTACATAAGAAAAGTTTTTCTGCCATTTGTACTTCAAAGACAAAAATACACACGTACAATATTTCATACTCATGTTGTACTTACTTATATACATAAGCACATATACACAAATACACAAATACACACCCGCTCATACCCATTCACAGAATATATACACACGCAAACAAATCCATATATCCATTTAGAAAAAAGAAATCCGAAATGTCCTGGTCTTTTACTACTGCTTTGGCTGTTTGCAAAATTGTCAACATTTGGACAAGTGTCGGGGAGAAAGCAACAAAAAGTAAAACAATTGTATGCGCCTTTGGTCGATTCTTATGCACACATCATTTAAAATGTTATTACAGAAGAATATTGGCTTTTTTCGTTCGTTTTCGATTAACATTTCAGCCGAAATGGATAATCGATTTTTGTCTTTATGGACCATCTTTTCTTATTTGCAAGCTTCCTATATGTTACTATTTAAGTTCTTAACTCCATTCTTAGATGTAGCTAAGTGTTAGTTTGGAGTCGTACGTTAATCAAGCATATAAATGTTTTCTCTTGTATTCAATAAGATTGGTGCTCTCGGAGTGTTACAAACGGAATGCTAGAATTTATCTATTCGTAAGCTCTAAGCAGGGGTGTAAAAAGAGAGCAGTGTGAAAACGATAATCTCCGTAAGGCGAAGATTGGGTTCCCATCGTCAAAGATCAAAATGTTCGTTAGCTTGTTAGTATTAAGTACTTCAATATAGTTAGATATGTGCTCGTATGTTCAGAAGACTTGAGCATCACACATTTCCACAGAAAACTTTGTAAACTAGTTTCTTTTCAAGTTCGCAAACGGTACACGCCCGCTATCGTGTAACAGCCTTGCTTGCAACAATAAAATAGAGTGCATAAAATTTATGATAGCTCGCGATCTTAATTTGTGTGCATGTTGAGTTTGTGAGATTATTAAATGTAAAAAGTTTAGGCCAATTTTTTTTTAGCACAACCTGTCTACAACACCGTCAGCTATTATTATTATTGCAGTTCGGGTTTCTATTTAGGTTTTGGTTGACGTAAAGTCGTAATTGCAGTATGCATTGATTAAAAGTGTTTCGTAGAAGATGTCCATGTTTTGCGAGATCTCTGATGATTTCGTTAAGTGTTACAAACGGAATAATAATTCCACTATATCCTCCTTTCATCAGGGGGAAGCTATAAAAACAACTTTTCACAACTTTTATGCTTCGCAATTTAACTGAGCTTTTTTTCTCTGTAATCTTGACTGTTTTTCTTTTTTTCTCTCTTCCATTTTCTGTCCATTCGCTTTGTGTACAGAGACAGAGAATGACGGACGGATGGCAACAGCCATGGCATTATAACCAAATCATGGCTGTTCATATATAGTCAGTCTCGGCTAGGAATTGCTAAAGATTTACATTAACAAAAAAAAAAGAAAGAAAAATATAAGAAAAAAAAAACACGATTTTTCGCTTTTCCTTTTTCCATCTTTCAGACGTATTTTAATATTTTATATAGTTTAACTTTTGGCTATTATTATTCCTACTTTAGAGTTTGGCTAACTTGTTTCTTCTCTCTCGTTTTCTTCGTGTGTACGCTCTCTCTTCCATTTCATTCATTCACTCTTTGCTTTGTTCGCTCGTTAGAGCTCTTTTGGTTGCTTGCAAATGTAAGCAACTATTTTGCAATTTAAATAAATCTCATTTAGGGTCGTTTGCTGTAAAACTCCTCGTTTAACATGAATTGAAATTTCGGCTCATTATGTATTGTACGGTGCGCTGAGAAGATATTCCATGCATTTACATCTATATATATATTAGTAATTTTTGTATACAATGAAACTATTTGTATCCAAAAAGAAATTGCGACTCTTAGAATATTAAATGAAAATGTATTAATTAAACATTAGTTATATGGAAAAAGATGTTCTCCAGCAAAGTAGAAAATTTGAAAGGATATTCATTTTACTAACGTGACATCTTACCATAAAGCTCCCACATATGATTGTAAATCATTTATAAATTTTTCGTATTTCACCTGCACGCGAGGTGCGATGTTCTCGCTTTAGGAAAAATTGATTCAATCACTAATTTCCGAAAATAAGGCAAACTTTTTTAAACGGATCGTCGCAGCAGTTATATAAACAAGTTCTTATCAGCTTCTTAACATAATATTTGTTAAATTGTGATTATTTTCCACTTTAAAGCAACATGTCCAACATTTTTGCAATAGCGAAGTGAGTTTTGATAATTCCGTGTCTAGGTATTATTTTTCTTGCTTAATTTGTCGGAAAATACTGCTGACGAGCTAGAGAAAATTGAAGCCACGTAATATCGGAAGGCCAAGAACCAGTAGTGCAGGTCAAGTGCTTACATCGGTAGTCTTGAAACACCAGTTATCTTTTTGGCATGTGGATGCGCAGTATGTCCGAAAGATGGAAGAAATATGCAGCTAGGATGAGCGATACTTTCATTTATTTACTTATCTAAATTTATTTACGGTTTTAAGTATGGTTTTAAGGGCTGCCGAATAACTTAGATCATATGTTTGAATGTGCGATCATTAGGTTGCTAGTTGCGATCCTTTGTCTAGTCAGTTACCCATGCGAATGGACAATACTTTGAATAAAATGTTTTTATCTCTCTCTTCTGTTCACAAAATACGCCCTCGAACTTGTTTTTACATCTAGTAATATATGTATTAAACCTAACGCAGAGACAAATATCGAAGCACGATGTGGTTGGAGTGGTTAGGACTAATTTGTTATCTCTTATTATTAGAGTCTATTTGGGCCCAGAAGAAACCTTGAGAGACTCTGTGAAGTATATATAATTCATATTCTCGATCAAGGTCATAATCTGAACTGATCTAGGGGTGTTCATCCTACCGTCCGTCTTTGTTCCCGTCGCGTGATACGTATACACGAAGACGTAAAAATTAAGATATCGGCGCCAAATTTGGCAAAAAGACTGGAAATTGTTGCGCATTGCAGGCAAATTTGTATTGAAAATGGACACAATCGAAAAACATAAGCTGAGAAAATTTTTGTTTTAAAAAACAAAAGAATTCTTTTTTTTTCATTATTGCTAAACTACGACATATATCACGCTAAAAATGTGCACCTTTATTTCGCGCCTGGTCTAATAGTAGCTCTACAAAAATGAAAAATATTGCTGTAGTTCACATTCATAGATTATCGAGTCCATTTTTTTCATATAGGCAGTTTCCTTATTTGTTCCTTATTATAGTCCACTGTACTTGTGGCAAAGGGCATATTAAGTTTGAGCGGATGTATGTAACAGCCAGAATGACTTAAGATTTATCTACTTTTTATTACAGCAATCGATTCAAAACTATTTTCTTGGATCGAGCTAAACTTGTTTGTCCGTCTTACGTGTTCCTATGTATATATCATTCAGCCTACAGATCGCAATTTTTGAGATATTTGAACGAAATTTGGTGCACGAACGCACTTTGGCCCAAGGATAAACTCTGCAAATTGAACCATTTTTTCGGCGACTCCTTATATAAAGTCTAATTTTGAAAAAGTCGTTACATGAAGAAAAGTTCCAATATTCAAAATTTCTCGGCAAAATTTCATAAATATTGCTACTCTAACATTCTATGATGATGTGAAAAGTTTGGTTCGGATGAGGCAGTTTTTGAGTCCTCTCTTACATACCGTTCCTACATATTAACTGTATGAAGGTTGGATCAAGTAATTCGATTTTTTCGGGCACCACACAATATGCAGCCACATCCGACCATCATATTTTTACTTGTTTGATGCGAAAAATGTGCAAGCGTTCAGAAAATGAACACAGCAACAAACCACACCGTTCTTATCTCCCTGTTTCGGCAGAGAAGACGTTAGACATCAAAGTAGTGATCTTATGTGTATCAACTCATCAACTTATAGTCTTCACATACACGCATTCCGTGATTAGATATAGATAAGATTAGTTTGATTAATATATATATATATATGTAAACGTATGTTACATGTATATGTATGTTAACATCATAGAGCATTGGATGGAATGTAAAAGCGAAAAGTATAATAGAAAGGATCTGCATTTGACAGAGAATTTTCCAAGGCTCTGTAGTTCAAAAGATGCGATAAAATTGATTGAAATGTAACTGATTGATTGACAAGAAATAAAAAGAAGAAAACGCGACAAAAAGTTCTTCTCAAGAAATCTTATAGGAAGGGAATAGGTCGGCTTTTTGATACGGTGCTTTGTATTTTCTGCATTTATTTTGAATGCTTATTACTTCGTTTGCCAAAGGATATATGCTTGTAAGCTTTTCGTCAAAATAATTACGCCTTAGTCCGATTATAGCAATTTTAGGCAAATTTTCGAAAATATTGTGAACTCTTTGACTAGTTTATCGTACGTATATAATTATAAATATCATAATAGGTTGACATTACATGGAGGATAGGAAATTAGTTGCATCAATTTGTGATACTCATGATTGATTTTCTTTAACTTTGCTGCTATATATATGTATACATATACGCAAGTTACATAAAGACTTCTTTTCGTTTTTCATGCAACTTAGTCTGTAGTAAACTTCTTGAGTTTTCCTCTTTTTTATATCATATTTCTAAAAATATATTATGTATGGGAGCATGGGAGTGTTGCTGCCAAATGCGACTATATATGGGAGTATGAAAAGAAATAAATACAACAATAATTGAAAGAAACAGGAAAAGGAGAGAATTTACAAACGCATGCACACAACACTGGAACTTATAACCGCTCTCAGGACTTCAACGTTAAACGTTTTTGCTAAATCAGCCTCTTATTGGGAACGAGAGTAGAATATCTTTGAATGATGATGGAGCTAACATTGGCTTTTATGAAAATTGCCTGGAAGGTGTCAACACACTTAAAGCAAGAACGACACTCACACATTATTTCAGTTGAGAAAAATCAATGTTTTTAAAGTTGGCACTCACAATTATTAAAGAAGATGTCTTTGTTCTTATTGAGAGAAGAAAAGCGGCCTTAATTCGGGAAGAGTTCCCCATTGTGGTATAAAAATGCGAATGCATTATGTCACCGCGTTACTAAACAATTTTGATATTTTTTTTTATTTTTTGTTAAATATTCTGCTCTTTTTTTTTTTCTTTTTGATTGCTTGCCAGCAATTTGAAATGTTTATGGATGTTTTACAATTGTCTTTTAACTCTTTGTATAATATTTTCTTTCTGTTGACTTCTTCGGCATCATCATATGAAAGACATAGTATCCTTATTTGTTGTTGTGTATACATATATATACATAATTGGTGCATTTTTTGCTTTTTTGTCATGAAGGTAAAGATTTCTTTTTCACTTATCTTTCCATATGCTCAGCGTTCATGTTGCTTTTATTTAGGTAAAGACGTCATTAAGAGCAATTAAATCTACAACAAACACAATTGTGTGACAACTGAAAACAACATTATGACGTTGCTGCACTAAGCTCGTCGTATTGTTTTTGTTGTATTGTAGAATAGTAATAGCAGCAGCAGCGGCAATAGCAGCAGTTGTTAGGCTTGTTGCATAATCAGCCAAGTGTATAATTATCTTGTTTGGTTTTATCTCTGCTGTTGTGTCTCCTTCAGGTCTTAACTGTACAGCGTCTATAGTGTATTACCCGCCATTGCTTGCACAGCACCGAATCAGTTGAGTATACAGCCAGTCACTTTTAGTCAGTTTGTCAGTTTGTCAGTTTGTCAGTCAATTTATGCAATGTGAGTGTGCAGATGTGGGTGCATAAAAGTTTTTCTCGTTTACATATACATGCTTCTGTGTACACAGATAATGTATTAAATTACTTCCTTTCTTAAAAATGTTAAATTTGTTAGGATAAGAATGACAACGATAATGCGATGTTGAAGATAGTATAAGATGATTGGAGTCCTAGCGGAGATAGCGATAGAGAGAGAGATAGAGAGAGAGAGAGGGGAGAAGAAAATGTTTCTGACAATGACTAAAATATTATAACTAACGGTCTTGCCACAATGTGACAGCCATTGCAAACCGTTAATGTCTTTCAAGAAGACGTATATTGCAAAACTCAGTAACTCTTAGTTTAATAAATAAATAAATAACTAAATATATATGAAATTTACTTGCTACTTTGCCGCCGCATTAAAATGAAACAAATCGAAAAAACCCCAATCCCCAAACCTTTTCTATAGGAATATTGTATAAAACAAAGTAATAAAAGATAAAGTTGTTTAAGAAAATTTTTTTGAAAAATCCTTTCATTCATTTTCAACATTTTGCTTGGAAGAATTTTTAGAAAATTTCCTAATCGTGTTTTTCTAAAGTGTTTTCCATATAGAAATAATTTTCTTTCCTTACACCTATGACTTCCTTTGTGTTCGTTTTTATTATGTTACAAATCTTCGTCGACTTGAAAATGGAACGTCGTAAGTCAACAGAATCCACACTCCTGGGCGCATATTGACCATATCAGCATCACATAAACGAATATAGAAATCTAAACGTATATTGTGCACAAGTTTAGACACAGATTTAAAAGAGCCACAAACCGATGATATCTTTTTTAAGACTTCAAAGTTTCATTCATAAAACAGAACTTTGCGATATTGTTAACTTTTACATGTATACATATTCCATTTTTTATGTATAACGCGTTTATAATATGAAAGGCATTTAATAGAACACACCAGGCAAGCAGCAATAATTTCAGATAATTTTTTTATCCAAAAAATGACTGTTGCAAAGGGACGATTGGCGTACAGTCAATCAAGATGTTAAGATGTTTTTCACACATTTATTCTATCTTCTTGATAAAATTACAATTCAGTTCAATAAGGAGATGAGTCTTATGAAGTTACCTAAGGAAGCACTCCTTTGGCATAAGATTCGATTTATTCCAGTTGAGATAACCTACATTGTCGCAGACGGCTTACAAGATACCATTTTCGTCAGGATAAATCACGATTTAACATACAGACAAAGTAAACTAACGGCGAATCTCACAACAACCAGTAATGATTTATTTATATACCCCGTGTGTGTACAAGAAAAAGCGAAGATCGCATACTCATAATATGCACTAGACGATCAAATTAATACTATATGCTTTTTAAATGTCGTACCTTTTACTTCCGATCAGAATTGACATTTGAGCTTGGTATTGCATGCTATATCTCCGTGGAGAAATAGAAATTGGTAAAATTGGTTCTTTGACTTGCTTGAGCCATTTTAACATTCGTTTGCAAAGTTTTAAGCGATATCCCTTTCTTACGAACGGGAGATAGTGTACCACAGATACTACGCAGCTTGGTAGACGAACTAACAGCCGGAGAGACGAGTAGATGAACATGCTTAAGTGCGTTCCGAATTTGAAACTGGACAAGATTTATATGCTTGTTGATGAAATTATTAAAATTATATTTTGATACACTGTACAATATTGAGAGGCGTGGATGAGAATATACATGCAAATTTTTGTATTGATTTGATATGTTATTTGGTATTTTCAATACCTATCTGCGTGCAAGAATATGCAATATTTCTGCCGAATCTCAAGTCGATAGCTTCATTGTTGTTTGATGCTCATCAAGAATGTATATCATTTGCGGGGCATCTGAAGCTTCCTTCTGGGCGGTGCAAGTGTTTTAACAAAGTGAATATACCTCCCATCCTTCGGTGATGGGCATACAATGCTGATCGTATACGATGTCAATATACATTGTTTTCAAAGGTACATTGCAACACTTGAAAACTAGTTTGTATGTAATTTTCTTTATGGCCAGTTTCTGTTGTCAGGAAAATCAGAATAACTATACCGTCCGATTTCCAATACCTATAATGCATTTTTAAGATCATATTTAATAATTGGGCACATTTATTAAGCTTACAATTGGCCAATACTAATGCAGTATGACAATAAAGGCGATGGCATTCGTTACCATAGGCAAATATTCCTTATGTACTATAAATAAATGGAAACAAGTGAAAAAGAAATTTGTGAACAAGAGTCAAATTTAATTGTTAAGGACATTAATCATCGATTGTGTGACTTCTTTTCTCTTCTCTTTTCTTCAATTTCATTTTTATTTATTTTTTGTCTTTGTCTGAGAGATTTGTATGAGTATGGATACCAATATGCACAAACGTAATAATAGCGTTCATTATCTCGCATTTGCAATATATTTTACAGTTACGAAAATGTACATATGATGCATAAATCATTTCTGATTTTTTCTCCTCTTCCTTCTGATTGTGTTGGTTAATGTTTTCTCAAACAATAGTTATTACACCTGGTTTCCGTATGTATTTAAAGTCACAATTCAAATTGAATTCGTATGCATTCTAATAGAAAAAGAAAATAAGTGCAATTGTGATGTAACTTGAACATTGCAACATTTCTAAAGAATTGAGAATCTCTAGCAAAAGCATTCAATTAGGACATCGGCTTCGACAGCTGGCCATAGATATTTTACAGATAAATAGCCTTTAATGCGTTGTGTAGAAAATAGTAGATGTTAAGAGGGAATCAGAGAAGTAAAGGGGATGAGGAAATACATATACATATATACCAATACGCTAGGATATTGTGAAGTTATCAAACATTTTTAATGTCAAAATAACCACTTTGATTTGACCATTGAACAATTCATGCTGACATTTAGGGCTAAGTGCAACACTATCTCGCATAATGCACTATTCAGCATAATCCTTTTTAATCTACCCAATATTATAGGCACACACATGCACAAAATAACCATTACTGTTTATTACAAGTTGCCATGAATGCGGATCTGATTGTAGGTAAGTGTCGGAGAGAAAACATGTAACAGGTTATTAAGGAGCATGACGCACAAATGAGAAATTAATATTCATAATAATTATAATCAAGATAACTGAAAGATGAAATTTTTATACCACAAACTCATTCGACTTGAATCATTAAACTAAAAGCCAAAGCTAATATTAAGTCCATTATCAAATATCTATTAAATTCAATACACATTAATTAAAGTGTATGAGCATTTCTGATTACAGATTTTATGTTTTTATGAGATACGAGGATGTACTGATCAAAAGGAGAAAGAAAAGCAAATACATTTTAATAAAAATTTAAGCTTTGTTTGTTGCAAAGTGAGTTCACAGTTTTCAATTAACTTTTTATGCTTAAGTCGATATGGCTAAAGGATTTTATCTAACCAGTCAAACACTAAATACAGGATGATTTTAAATGAACTCTTCAGTGAGAGTGGTACGATATACTGTACATGTGCTTTATTTTGTAACGTTCAAGGATTGTCTGGTTTTTATGGACGGAAAGCTCACGGTCTTGGAAACTGAAATGGAAAGTTGAAACTTGATAAATTCACTCTTAGGCAGAAAGCAAGTATAGGTCAGATTTAAAGTGATGAATCCCCCATAAACTCGCTTAAGGTGGTCCATATCAATTCATAGTTGATGATGGGCTGAAAGTCGTGACAGGCCTCTACGAAAAGCACTAAGAAATACAGTGTGTCTGATTCGCCTATAATAAATAAAAAAGCGATGTGTAGTTATATGGCATCGGCATGGCAGTGGCGGACGTCAAAGATTCACTCCAAGGCGAATATAAATTTCTTACATCTTTTTGAATGAGAGGCTATATGGCGATTCCCTCGTATAAATTTGAAGATGAAATTGATAAAAATTTGCGAACGTCAAAGGGTATTGTAGACAATTAAGACCCGGAAGGAATGGAAAAGTTTAGGCACAAAGGTTGTTGAACATTTTGTCTTTGTTCGTTTGGCTGTACAAAGGACGAATGCAGTGTTACTGCAGAAAGATAATTTGTCTTATGCTCACTTGGTCTCCAATATTAACCGCTTCTATTGAAATGTACATATATATACGAGTATATACATCATCTCTTCTGTACATATATATAACATATATATGTGTATATGCATTATCTGTTATGCTTTATGTAAAGGTCCCGACCTTAGGAAATCTACGCTAAGCTCTATTTTGATTTTCGCTGTTAAGAACATATATGTAAAACGTAAGCAAAGATTAATAATATAAAAGTTTCTTATCTCTAAGCGGTTTGCAGTAGCATCGTCGATCTCCGTTAGAGAGAAGAAAAATAAACTTTGGAAACTCGATTTTATAAGTAGTGAAATTTGAGCTAAGCGAGTTTAGGGACGATTTAGATAGAGAAGACAAATATTTCTTTCTTTAATGGGAAAAAATGAAAAGAAACTCAAAGCAAACGCTTTTGTAATGGAAGCAATTTGTTTGTACATGTTCCCAGGTTTGACCTGGTCGACGTTTTTATCAAATATCCTCTATTCTATCTATAAATGAGTATGAGAAGACGGTTTGCTGAGCACATTGGGTTTATAAGTGACATCATTTAATTTTATACTCACACGAGTACCCTCTGAAAAGCATTCGTGACACACGTATCGTTCGTTGTATATTATATGTTACATTAATGTTGTTGTGGTGCACACAAAGTTTATGTTTCATAACAACAATATCCGAGAGTATCATTAACTTTTAGTTTAATGGTTTTTACCATATAAACAAACACAAACACGCAAATACACACAGACACACACACACTATCTCAATTGCTCTTATTTCATATACATTGTTGGGTTATTTTAAAAAATGTATGCACCACCAGACACACACAACAGAACGTTATAATATTATATATACTAGATAAATAAATTAAAAATATAAACATACTTGAAAGTACATAATATACAGTTAGTTGGTCGGAGTGCTCTGCTACTAAAGCACACAATACTCTTAAACAGTGTGTCACTTTGTCGGAAGTTTGAGCGCTTGCAGTGTTGGTCTGTAAAGCAAACATTGATATAAAAATGAAGTGTCAAATTGTATTACGGATATTTCCTTAAATTACTTGCACTACATCAGAAGCCCTTAAAATTATTATTATTTTAAAAGTTTGAGCACATTTTTTCTATCAGTTTCATTGAGAGGGAATTATAAGGGCATTAGTAGAAAGTTTAACAAGAAAATTGACTCTTTAATCTTATTTTCTTCAAATTTTTCAAAATGCTATAAAGTGCGAAATTATGGCCGAGCAGGATGTTACAGTGTCCCTACTATATTTTTTAAAAATTTTCCTTCGCCCCGCAACTGAGTTAATTCATTCATATCTGCATGTAGTTTGCTTGGCATTTTTTCTAATATCCTTAAATTTAAGCCTTAGCGATAAAAAAAAAAGTTTAATGAAAAACTTAATTCTTCATATACATAGATGGAGATATATGGCGATATTATTAATATTTACGTTTCTCAAACTGTAACAACAGCCTCCTCTTAAATTCTATTTATAGATAGAAGAAGAATGTTTAGGGTGAGATGCCCGACTCACTATATAAACGGTTATGCAGCTTATGATGTAAATTATTAGATCAACTTTTTTTTATTAATCGCTACTTCTTCATATTCTTGACCGTTTCAAGTTCAAAATGCAGAACTCAATAAATCAATACAATGCTCACGCATTATGCGAAGTTTCTTCTGCTAAACATTAATATTTATGTGACAGTTTTTAATAATTTTTCCATTCTCCGCTTTTGTATAACAAAGATTTAATGCAATAAAATGCATGATTTTCTTTTTATTGTCATATTTCTCGAGCCATCTCGAGCTGCCATGGACGATTCTATTGAGTAACTTCTAAATATAATGCTCGCAACGTTATGTGAGCTTAAGATAATTTCATCCTCTTTAAGAAAACAAAACAGCTGCATACAGAAAATGTGAGCAGCTCGATTGTCTCTTTTCTACTTTGCGTCCTTATAAACTTATTATAATTCAATCACATGCAATTCTCCTTTCCTTTAAACGAAAGTGCAACAGTAGTCGGTCAGTTTGCCCTCCTTAAACTGTTTTTTTTTTTTTTTTGAAATTATTGATAAGTTAAGTTTTTTAAATACATGTTTACATACGAACGAGCGTCTGATAGCCGCTGCAGAGTGTACTTTGAAGAATTGCTGAGGGGAAATAGTGAATTATGTTTACGGTAACAAATGCGATTTTTTTTCTTCACTGTATTTTCCTTTAGTTTAACAAATTCTTTTCCTTCTTTTAGTACGTTGTCCAAGGAGGGATTTTTTAAAAGCTTTCCCACATATCTACGGATGGCTGCTGCAAGTTCATTTTTTAACAGAAAGGATTTACACTGGACAAAACTTTTTTATCCTAAATTCGACTTTCTATATATTTATTATGTAGGAGGTTGCTCTGAAAAGAAAAACGAATCCATTCAATATTCATTCCAAATGACTTTAGGAGAGGCTAGTGCACTCTAAAATAGGGTAGTGTCTTCACGGCTAAGACAGGGTGGAGTAACGTAGTGGAACATAGCGTAGCATGTAGTACGCCACAGTAGGGTAAGGAGGATAAACGTGCGAACACCGTGAGAACTAATAGCCTCAGCCACATATGTGAAGTCCATAAGTGTGGAATAACAATTTTTTTCATAAAACAAAAAATGCCTTCAATTTGGAAGAATGCTTATTGAAAGCATGCTCCTCTGCTAACTACGTTTAGGCGAATAGCACCTTAAAAATGTTTCCCTTCTGCCACGATCTGTTTGCCAATCTCGATGTTTTGCATTTTTGTCCGAACCAAAACGCTGTTCAACATGTGCGTGAGCTACCAATACAAACCATTGAAAATTAAAAAGACTTGGGTCTGTTGAGTAAGCATTATGCGCTAGCGCTTTCCAGTTGAGTGCTTTCAATATACCGCGGACCTATGTTCGCTTATGGGTGTATGGATGTGTGTCATATGGAAAAATTGTTTTGATCGTTTATTGAATAGCTGCAGCTGTAAAGAGCGTTTGGCGTTACCCGTTCCGTGAGAGTCTGACAGCTAATATAAGGATATGGCCTTCTAGTCCCACCAAACGCAGCGCATCGTCTTCCTGTCAGAGCAATTCAGTGTTGCGGTCGACGTCGACGGTATGCCTGGATAAACTCAAGACTTTGTGCGCTTGCAACTCTCAAAACAAAATTCAACTTCAATCCCAGTGATGACACGAGCAAAAAAATGCTAACTCTTATACCCTTCGGGCAAAGAGAAATTGCTCTCCTCCTTTGCTCCTTTCAGTGTATAAGACCCGACATCTTTGTTGTTAGACAGAATATATTAGCGTTTAGATATGGTATCACGGTTAGTTATTGTTGCCAGGTGCCCATAGTGTAAAACATACATGTCCTCTACGCATCGTATTACCCGTTTGCTTCTCAAATCATCCTTTTATACTCGCTCTATACTCGCTCTATACTGATAAGTAAGTGACTAAAACCTGCTTCAGAAAAAAAAGAAGCAAACCGACATTGATAACGGATAGGAGGTTGTTATGGTAGCGTGATTGTTATTTGTGATTGAAGAATACATTTCAACGCGGGGTTCGATTTAGTACTATGACATACTATAGTATTGAGGAAGCGTGGCCTATGTGGCAGTCAGGAGAATGTTTCAACAGACCTTATATAGAGGACACACAGATGGACAGGCGGATAGATAGACATGCTTAAATCGATTCAGAATTTGATGTTGACCAAGAATATATACTGAGCTTTGCAAACGTTTTGATAAATTGAATATACCTTTCACCCTTCCGCGGTGAATGTAAAAAATATATGATATGCAAATCTCAACTTTTTACAATACATTCCAAGACGTAATAGAATGAATGATAGATATATATTGGAGAAGTATGTCTTCAGACCTTAGGATACATGCGTTTTACTTGAAAAATTACATTGAGTCATCAAGTAAGCATAGAGAGTAGAAATCTTCAATGGAAATTGAACGTGAATGGTAAACCATTTTCATTTACTATTTTCCTTCGTTTTTGTTTCCCTCTTGCTTTTCACACAAAACACAAATCTAAATACAAATCGAAGCAAACGCACGCACGAGCACGCTCTACACTCTTTCTACTATAACGGTAACATATACATGCACACGTCTAGTCTACTTCTGCATACTAGATCCTATGCTCTACTAGCCATAGTGCGTAGGGTTCGCTCATATATGCACGTCGCATAAATATCAATAATTGGGCTCATTTCAATTTTTTTCGCTGACGAGATGTTCCATCTTATAATGCAGTAAATCGTGTTATACGAAACTCGAAATTAATTCAACCGAGAAACAGTGCCCTGCAGCAGCCACGTTAAGAGAAACATAGATTTAACCTTTGCATTCCTACGCCGGCTTTGCCTCGACATTGTATTTCTTACATCATTTCCTATATCGACATGAAATTAATAATTAAGCAATTAGTGGTAGGGAGAACAAGAAATACGGAGGGCAAACAGTTAAGACGAATCACATTAAATTATAGAACATTATATACGGAGACACCTGTCGCATTATAGGAAACTGAGAATAAGCGCAAATTCAACGAATTCGTCCCACGTTGTATAGAATCTCAGAAGCAAATTTTTGCAAAATTTCGCATAAAGCGGACCTGTTCAGGCTTATACAAACACTGTATTCCCTTAGTATAAAGTTGTGAGTGATACGATTACCAAAAAAATGTTATTATAGATATCGGGGATTTTAGATTATTTTCGTAATCGTTTTCAAATATTAGCAGCCTACAGTTTCCTTTTCTTTCGGCAAGATTTTCACACTCAAGTCTGTTTTAAACTGTGTACAGTCCTCCAATCACATCGTCAAAGATGGTTTACTCTCCATCAAATGAATGAGCCGCGTAAGAGTAACGCACTTCACGGCGGGCAAGGTATCATTCGCAGTAGTTATCCTATTTTGTTCTCATTTATATGTAAAACCTTAAGATGGTGGATTGAGTCAATTTTTGTTGGATATTGACGCAAAGGATATTTCTTCTCCATCCTTAAGATGATTTAAATCCTGATTTCAATTGGAAGAGACGTAAAGTTTTTCTTTAACCGATTCCTACCTTTATTTATTTTGGCCATTTTGCAAACCTATCGATAATTGTTCAACTATAAGATATTTCCACCAAGAAAAGCCTTTATATAGATGTCCTCTAATGTCCTATGATGACACCTAAACTTGTGGATATTAAACAAGTGAATGCAAGTTTATTACTTCAACACATTTAAAGTTAATCTAAGAACAAATTCAGATACAAGAATGCTTTCTTATTCGCTTGCTTCTACGGAAATTCCCTGAGAACTGAAATTGGAAGTAACTCATAAATGTCAACAGCAAAATTTTGATACACCGAATAAGTGCAGCCATAGGTGCAATGAGTTTTTGTATGTTTGAGTTGTTCGAGAGTTCTTGTATGAAACACACATGATGAGATCGGTCGCAATTTACGCTCCGCGTTATATGCAAATGATGTTACAAAAACTCACTTTGCTTAGTTAAGAAGTGCATTATTGATTGATAAATGAAGAAAGCAAGTAAAGCTCGTCTTAAACCAAAGATAATTTTTTTACTTGATGCAAGTTTAAATAGAATCTTAAGGATATCAAAAAACGAATAGTAGAAAAGCATTTTAAAAAACTTTAGGAGAAGGTTGCATCTTGCCTAACTTTCTGAAACAAGTGGTTCGATTCTGTGAATCGGCGGTCATGCAAAGCAAAATAAATGCCAGTTTAATGTTGGATAGAGAGTAAGACTAAGTCTTTTTGTCTTATTATCGTTGGTCGACTCACACTTGTTACCTTTGTTTAAGTATGTATTAAAGCCAAGTCCGTTCCATATTTAAGTTCCTGTAGAGGAGAAACTAGAGTGCCGTGCAAGTAAAGGTATGCATGTACGACGAGATGATCATTCTGAGGTTAGTCATCAATTTATTTAATATTGATTGGAATTGGAATAATGGTTCGTAATTCTGTGAATTCTGTGCGGTATTTCTAAGTGTGAAGCAGACTGAAGAATAACGTTTGTGCGGACCTATCGCGCTGGCAGTGAATAAAACAAAAAATAATTTCACATAATTTTCTTTTAGAAAAGTTTTTGGTGGCACAATATCCAACAGTTTGCCATTATTATGTGAAAGTTTTTTCTGTGTAATTTAAACAATAATAAATTTGTCAGTTATGTAGAATTGAAATCTCAGTTGCTCTCGCTCTCATTTAGTGTATACACATTTAGTTGAACATAGTTTGGTACGAGCACATGGAAAACAAGTTTATTAAAACAAATGAAAAGTTTTGCTTTGGGACGGAATACTATGAAAACACACATATACAAAGGCAAAGAAAAAACTCTTTGCCAAAAGTTTTCTCTATGAAAATTGCAACAGAATGAAGTGATTTTCTTAAGAAATACCATTTCACTCACAGGCAAAATTTTGCGATAATAACGTATGGAGTAGATTTTCCTTAGAAACGAATTCTTTTTCAATTTAACGTCTAAATATTAATATTTGAAAGATGCCTGCGAACAATATCTGTTTATGGAAGACCACTTATGCATAACACTCTAACAAAATGACATAAGGTTTATGGCTAATAAAATAGTAGATTAAGGAAAAAGTTCATGATGTGTCTTTGATTAAAATTTAAAATTATTTCTCTTTTAAATCAAATTGTGTTCTTTTGATTAATAAACTTTTGCTAATTTTCTGGAAAACTGTAGTGCCGTAAATTTCTGTAAAATGTCTAAGGTCTCTTTCGAAAGACACACTGAACCCATCATCACATGGCGAATGCATTAAAACCAATTGTTTTAAGTTACTACTGAGTGAAGAGCGGCAAAGCTACTCAAATGCAGATGATAAAACTCAAAAGTTAAGCTTGGAATCCTCAACTGAATCTAATAAACATAATGGGTAAAATTATTTTAATGCGCCTCAGAGAAAGAATGTTATATGTTGTTTTCACAAGTATTGAGATAAGATGAGCAGATTCTGTAAATCAGTAAATGTAGAAAGATGATGCATTTATAGGGTAACAGGGCTGTAGGTTTTTTGAAAAAAAATTTTAATTTGTGTGCTTAATCCTCTATGCTTTGAATCCTCTAGAACATGTGGAAAAAGTTTATTATCCGCAAAAAAATGTACACTCGAATTGGTTTCGCGCTTTTCCGTGAAGAGACCGACTGCGTCATAAGGTCGTCTGCCTAATCTTTCATCGTTTCTGGACAAACAAATGTTATGGTGGTTTGATCAAGATGACTTTTCAGAAGATATGAGCCTGAAAGCGACACGAAAGCCTTCGCTCGAAGTTTTCGCTTTCGCTTTCGGTTGAAGTTTTTGTTGTTGATTATAAATTTGAGTGCATTTTGTTGTCAGCAGGTGGAGTGTAAAATATACGATTTCGTCTTTGACATATGCAGCGAAACGAGCACCTTCAGGCATAAAATGGCCGATAAAAGAAAATAAAGAATAATAAGTGATCACGAGAGGATTTTTGTGATAACACGGGAAAAAAATAAAACTAAATTTATTGTGGGAACGAAACGGATATATATCTTCAACACATTCCAAAACTTTAAACGCGTCTTTTTTGCAACACGATTCCTCAAACTCGTAAGCGGCATAATTTTAACAATTTTCGTCAATAAAACGTTTTCTAGTGAAATTCCTAGAAACTTTTTTGTAAGTTAACTCCCCCCGTCACACAAAAAGCAATATTTTCCAAAAAAATTCTGCGTATTACACTAGGTAACGGAACGTGGATTAAGTGACTTTTGTCTTTTCCCCTTAAGTTCAAAATTGCTCCAGTTAGGCTGCTTGCCGTAGAGGCCCATACGCAAGAATGGCGCAGGGGGTTTGTTATATTACCAATATACGTCTAATAATATGCCCGAATATTATTATTCTGCTACCTTTCCTTCTGTTACGGTGGTGTTTCTTCTTAACGTAAACCAACTTGAGTTTTTTGCATATTACGTTTTTTTCAATTTCTTTTGAAATTATGTTCGTACAAGTGAATTGTTATTTTTAGGCTGGTATAGGTTTTATTAACAATTCTCCTCGGCTCTACACTTATACTTAGAACGACTGCTCTGGTCTTGTCGGTTTGAATGTCATTCTAAAATTCCCTGGGTTTGATTTCCGCAAGTGTATTGGTTATAAGCCCTGTTACGTATCTTCATCGTGATATTTTTATGTTCATCTCTTTTTCTGCTAAATGTGCTTCTAACCCTTGTTAATCTTTTCACCAATCGTCGGCTGCATGAGGCAGATAAAACGTTAGGAATGTGCTTACTTTTTGTTTTTCGGTTCTCACTTCCTTTGGAAATTTGGTTTCTTAAAAAAATCGACTAACTTTCGTGAACACGCAAATCATCAAGAATGGAATTTTCGTAACAATGTTAATGTATGTACACAAGCATAGAATTGCACGTATATTTTGAATCGTACTATTTAAATGTTTCTGGTATGACGATGATGACGATAATACATGGATGAAAAGATTTGTTAATTTCTCGAGATCTCTTTTCTTCTTTTGTTATAAATAAAAAGCCTAAGTCGCCTCAATCGAATCCGGCCAGTGAAAATCAATTCATTCCGGTGTTTCAATTTTTTCAACTTTGAAAATTTCATCCACAAGCGTATATCCGTACAGTTTAGGTTAAGTCTAAATCTTATGTTGATTGGAAGTATATATACATTGCGGTATTTGAAATGGTTGCATTTGCTAGGTGTTATCAGGAAAATTAATATCAGTGTACTCTCATTGTCCGGGATGGATATAAAAATAATGATAAAGGAACGAATGTTTGAGTGCGTGCCTGTGTGTTCATGTATGCATACACAATTGCATGCTTTATCATAATTTTGTGGTTTCACATGTGTAGTTTGTGATTTGTGGTGGATATACATGAGTGTACACCGTTATCCGCATACTGGCAGTCATTGCTGCTGTTATAGGCCTGCATCATCATTATCATCAAATCATGGAGATATTTAAGAGAATGCGAGTATAATGATGTTGTCATTGCTTGACTTGAACTCATTATTGATGTTGGTGTTGTTCCTGTTATTGTTCCTGTTGTTGTATTTTACCATGAAAATCGTATGCGAGTGCATAACTAAAGTTTGCTGCTCGTATTCAAATTAGGAATGCTTGTAAACCACACAAAACAACTATTGACTTGATAGACAATCAAGAAACGACCTTAACAAACCAACATACATGCATCAATATAGGCAAACAAACAGTGCACCAACTGCAGTACGCTTAAGTATACGTATGTAATGCATATAATGTCACATGATGTAAACGTTAGGAAAGTTCTTTTTGCTCTTAATTCAATGTACAACTCCATCTGTCGTAGGGTACGCGTGTAATTGAAGAAAACCAATCTGTTCCTCATCAAACAGATGAAGAGTGTGATGAGATTTCTTGTCTGCGTTCTATAACTATTGACAATAGCAACAGTAACTGCTATATCGTGTTGCATTGTGTGATGACGGTCGGGGACTGTATAATCTCAGCACAATTTAACGTCAGCTCGTGTAGCAATTTGTCGAAGAAAAAAGCAGGAGCAACATTGAAGCAGGCAGTAAAACATCGTTTTGCTTGTTTTCTTTGCTTTTGATTGAAAAAACCCAAAAGTAAAACTTTACAAGTTCTTCAGCAACAATAACAATAATTCTTTTGTATACTTTATAAACATCTTTAAGTCTTAGGTATATTTACAAGCATTGTTGTACGTTACGTCAGTACAACTCAGCTTAACAAGAAAAGACTTCCCAAAAGAATCGAGCTGTGTAACTTTGAAGCGACGAATATTTAAAGTCAGCAATAGGTGAAAGGATGACGAACATATTGAACACGCGGCGCATCTGGTGAAGACATGTCAATTGGTTTCGAATAGCATGACATACAAAACTTTAAAGGAATGCATTTAGGGAAAACTTGACGATAATTCTTAATAATTTACTTAAATTTGATTTTTTTAGTCAACAGTAACTAGTTGTCGGAAAAATCAACATTTTCCTGACATAATTGCGAGAATATGTCCTCCGTAAATCACATATTTTCTATTGATTGTAAAATACTCTACATGCAAGTAACATTAACAGTAGGGAGAAATAAATCTTTTAATAACATTAATATTATCAACAGTAAACCTGTACAAAGACTAAGATACAAGATACAAGTGATGTTTATTTCTGCAAATCTCTTAAAAAGTTTATTTAACATATCAATGTACCTCCACGTCGGCCTCCTCGAAGTTACTTAAGTCAACGCACTAAAAGTGATCATATTCCCGATATGGACGTACGCTGAATTTTTCCCCGCATCCTGTGTTCGTGTGTAAAGAAAATCAGCTTGTTAGGATGACATCATACTAAGGCGGGTTGCCTATCACAATAGCATTGCCCTCCCTGCAACATCTGATCTTAAAGGGTAAAAGTCTATCGGGCCGAGTGCGCAGGTTAAGCATATGATTTGCTACGAAAAGATAAAAACAAAAAAGTGCGATTAGCTCCGATTTGCTTTGAAATGGTATTTTTTAGTGTATCTTGCGACTTTCGCCACTCTTTTGCTATGACTTGTAATAGTTTGTTCATCGGGATTGCAAAAAACCTATTATTCTGGTATGCGTTAGACTTTGCTGAATCTGTCCCAGTGCGAAGCGATTGTCATATTTCGTACGTTTCTCTCCATATTCCTAATATTGTTCAAATGAAGTTTTGATGGAATGATAGTTAGACATGTTTAACTTGATGGGTGATGAGTATGAGTATTTCGAGCTGTCCTGCACACATATGACCACAATTATGTTATGCGTGGCAAATGAAATAATTAAGTTAAACTTGGATGTGTGCATGGGAAGGGTGAAAGTTAGGTAAACATCTGCAATTTCATTCCTCTCTCACGAAATTATTGCATAAATTGAACAAAATAAGGAGTAAATTCAAACAAATCGTTTATTTCTGTGTTAAAGTATCATTTGCTATTTGTTAACTGTCGGTTGAATTGTTCTTTTTCATGTTGGGAAACAAATATAGACTTTCCCTGTGGCCTTTGGCCAATATTTGAATTGCAAATCGCTCTTATAATGGAAGGCTCAGCAACCATTCATGTACACACTGTTCGACGTGCTTGTGTGCTTGGTCGAGCTGATGGTCAGAGGCGAAGCAATCTTAAGGCAAACAATAAAAAGAACAAAAATAAATACAAAATGTACAAAAGCAAAATTTGCTGATAAAGCAAAACAACAAAAAAAAGAAAAAAAATCTTTTTTCGATCAACAACTATTACTTGTATATTGGTAGGAAAATGACATTATTTGTTTAGAAAGGTGACTGTCGGTCAATTCAATCTGTCACAGTTAACAAGGTGATAAGCCATTAATCTTATATGGACTTCACGAAATGACTTAGCAGTACGGTTACAAATGTTAATTTCATGCTATTAGTTGAACGTACATTATTGGGTAAATTTAGTTGCAAACTACATACATAATGTATATACCTTTGTATATGTACACGTAATAATAAATTTGTAAACATACATATAAATATACATGTCATTCAATTTAAATTTGTGTGACGAATGTCACAACTAATGAATTTATGATAAGATTATCTACAGTAAGCTGCTCTCTACTCGAAGTTAATACTACATACAATAGTAATGCGTGTCGGTGTGTCTCGTGTCTCGAGCCTCGAATCTCGAGTCTCGAGTATCGTATCTCGTGTGTCTGTGACACAGAGTGTGAGTATAAGATAAGTATTAAAATTACCGAGTGAGCAATAATTTCGAAAGTGAAGTCATTTCATTTGCATACATATTTATATAATAGATGTGCAAAGCAATTCCGTCACTTGAAATTGATTGGTTCATAAAACATACACGACGCTTTCAATTTTTCCGAAATTTTAAGTGTAAATATTGAACGAGTTCGTACGGTATAAATTGTCGTTCCATGTACAAAAAAAGTGTAATCAGATGGATGTCATTTATGTCGTTGATTCTTTCTGCTTAAATTGGAAAAATGAGCCGCTGACAGTGGATTGCAAGGTTTTGTTCTAAAAGTTTTCGTCCTGAAAACGATGAATGCCTTCCAGAAAAAGCAACCCAGGAAGTGATCTTAAAGTTGCGCTGGGAACTTCTCTTAACCGCACGGTTACTCTTCACATCAGTCTACTTTTGATTAGCACTGCTTCAGATTGGCGCAGTACCACATTTAGCTGATCAGCAACTCACAAAAGTTGAAGCTGTGCGCAAACAGGCCCCGGAACGATAAAGTTTCTAGTGGGATGGCATCCGCAAGCTACCCAATCAAAAACAAAACACCATAGATAATGATGGCGAATGTTCCGATTATTAAGCTCTGTAATAAGTTAACTTGAAATGTGGAAAAAGTGATGGAATTCTTTTGCACACCTAATACATGTATTTTTCACTTACCTGTCTTACCTATGCATTAATGAATGTCATCATTATTAAATGATCGTTTCAAGGAAATTGCTTAAAGTTTCATTTATTCAATACGAAATTAAACGAATTTCGAGGAAATTCTGAATGCATCAAAATTTATGTTAATTTTCATTATTGTTATTATTTTTGTTATTGTTTATATGATAATGTTGACGTTTGTAAATAGTCGACCGCACAGAGACACTTGCTTATAAGTGGACGTCGAATGTAAAGGAATTTCATATATAAAGCATTTAATTTGATTACAAATGTATAAGGCCAGAGGGAAATCTATCAATTGCCAGTTTATGTTAGGCTTACCGTTCGTATCTGTTTGGGCATTAAATGCATTTAATTGCTTTTATGTTTGCCGTCTTCTGTCATAATTGAAATTGGTAACAAGACTCCAGGGTTTGCGAGATGTGTAATCAAATTTATTGAACACGAAAATGTTAGTCTAACAGGCTGAATATAATGACAATCATTTCCTATGGTTGCGTAAAATATTATTAACAATCAATTGTACTAACAAACACTTCTTCTATTTACATTTCAAAATGAAATTGGTATTCAAATTCAATTTTGTTCTGCGATAATCGAATCAAAAAAGGACCCCAAATATCCAAAACGTTCAGATTACTCTCCATACTAAATCTGTATTTCTTTCTCCGTATGATTTTCTCTTTCGAACGCACCTAACTCACGTTCGTTAGTTTTGTTAGTTGCTGCAAATGAACATTTTTGTCGGTTGTTGGTGGGAATATGAATACGGGACCAGTAACGATTAAGTGTTTAAGGCCGGACAACGAAAGGAAGCCTTGCATAAAATCTCTCAGCATTACCAAGTTCGCTATTAGTAACGAAGATGTTCTCAGAGCGATTGGAACAAATTCAACAAGATTTACTGAATTACATAAGCTACTTCCTTATGCAGAGTTGTTCATTTCGTGGTCCAGTTTTGGCAGCCCGATTTCCGCAGTGTGTGTAAAACAGAACTACCGCCCAGGGCATCATATGTTTAGTGTAATGTTTGCCATTCGACAACGGATCATTTAACAACCGCTGAATATGTTAAGAGAGCGTATAGTTTACCTGAAAAAATAGGAAACAGACAATATTCCCTAACTTGAATGCTTGGACAACGTCTTTGTATGAAAAAGTCTTCGCCATGAACTTGTAATTAATTTTATCAATATATTATGAAAGGTCTATTTGAAGTTGCTTTTAAGCCTTTTTATTGAAATGTGATACTAAAGCCGTTTCAATTTTAAAGAAATTTATATATACATCCTCGTCTCTTAGCTCAAGAATAAATTTTATTCGCCCCTTAATACTTTATTTTTACCAGATTTTTACGTTAACGCATAAATTTTATTGCCTTGCAAAAGCCATTATAATTAAAAAACCATTAGCGACAGTTTTGTACATTTTGTTTATATATATATATATATATATATATATTTTTTTTTTTTTTCTTTTTTCATACATTGGCCTGTTAGATGACACAAGCCTTTCAAGAAATACAATAAAAAGTTCAATTGCAGTTTCTCCATAATATTTAAAGTTTACAAATTTGAGAAATTTAATAATAAAAGGTAAGGAGAGAGTCATAGTAAGAAGTTATTGCAATAGATAATTTGGAGTTATTAATTAAAAAAGTTAATGTAAATGAAATTATTTTCTGCTCAAATTACATTTTTATTAGCACTTGATCCCTGCATTCAATAATCATCAGACATCATTAATTAATCTGACAACTCCAACAAGCTAATTATATAAACTATTCACAGAAGAAGCATAACATTATTTGTAACTTGGGAAATCACATTGCGTGACACATTTGCTAACTTCTTTGCATATTTCTCAAATCTATTACTTAATCACAGAATTGTTCGCTTTCCAACTACGTTCATAAATTGCTTCAATATGTTCTCTGTGAAAGCCTGCAAAAATCTCAACATTCTCCGTTTATTATGTCAGTTTTGTAAAATTTCGAGTTTTGTATATGTTCATCTTTAGCTGTAATTATTTAAAATTTTCTTTGATCTTCCTTATGCCCGTCACCTAAGGACGAGGAGTGTGTTCATTTTCTCAAAACGTTTACTACGCCCAATAGGAAGCTTCAGGGAAACCACAAAGTGTATACATTCTTGATCAGCATCAAATTCTGAATCGACTTAAGGGCGTCCGTCTGTCCGACTGCGTAATCTCTATTGTAAACATTCCCCTGGCCGCAAAGATAAAGCTAACGACTTCAAATTCACCAGAAACATTGGGTGCAGGCTGGTATTGAAAATGGCCAAAATCCGTGAAAGGCACACCTACAGTATTACGTAAAATGAAAACGTCTCTGTTTTTTAAAATAAATAAAAAAAACCGTTTTTTTCTCATTACTCATAAACTATAGCAGGTAACTCTACAAATGTTTGAACGTATATTTTATGAGAAACGTGGTAGCATCTGTAGAAAAACAAGAAAGTAGGCCATGCTTTCTCAATACTACAGCGTGTCACAATTTCATATTTTTCAAAACAATTATATAACGCACAAAAGCACGCTTCGAAACTCCGTAAAGTCTATTAATTCTTGGCCAGTTTTAAATTCGGTCGACTGTCCATCTGTCCATTTGGGTAACTTTATAGTATCTGTGGTAAACATTACCCCCTTCGCAAAAATAAAGAAATCGCTTACAAGCTTGCAAAAGAATTTCAAAATGAGCCAAATCGGGCAATAAACACGCCTTCAATGCGTACACGTCTATGTAACGAAAACTGCAAACGGCTTTGCTTTCCGTGTTTTCAGCGTCTTCCTCGTAAAGTACAACACATACACCATATAAAGTTGCACTTTTATTCTGAAAATAGAAAAAGTCAGCCGTGCCCACGCAACATCATAGAGTATGAAAATTTTGTTCCTTTCCTTTTTTTTGGATCATGGTGATAGGTGTTAAAGATTCGGTCACGAGCGAATATAATTTTCTTGCTTGTTTTTTTTCCACTTATTACATCAGCACTGGACTTGTTTCTAATGCGAGTTTCATAAACAGAAATTGCGAATTTTTCACTTTCAATAGTGGACAGCGTATCAGGCTACAATAAACTGACAGAGGCTAGTTTTGCAAAATCAAATGTAATAAAAATAAGATCAGAGTGAGAAATGATTTAACTGATGTCCAAAGGTAGCTTGTTAAACGAGAAGAACAAGAATTTCAATAATTTCGAATTTTAAAATTGTGAGTTTAATTTACGGACAGATAAGAAATGCAAAGTGTTCACCATATATTTGTATGGTGTGACGTATGCACGTATGCGTATAGGCTCAATATACACTGTAGTGATTTTCTTGTTTTTGATGAGGGGCAAAACGCTCGAAGTCTAATCAGTGTTGGAAGTTCCTTCACTAATATATACTCTAATGTCGGACAGTTTTTCTTCGACATGAAACCTTACTTCGGTGAAATATGGCATTAGGCATTAAAGAAATTAGAGAAGCCCTTGTATATGCAAGGAAGCCTGCTGTGCATTAGATCGTTGGCCATTCTTACGCATTTAGCAAAAATGATATTCTTCGGAGTTTTTTGTGCGGAGTTTATTTAATTTAAAATCGAGAACGGATAGCATTGTTGCAAGTGAGCTTTTACACATTTTTACATTAATAAAAAGACAATTTCAATTCCGTTTAACCAGTAAATGTTTAAATTTGAAAAACACTATTGAAGAAAACTTTTGCGTTCATAAAACTTTTAATAGATTCCATAAAATTGAAGCACTTGTTTAAGTTGAAGGAACATTACACGTTGCTTTGCTACGAACTGCCATCGCAGCCATCATCGTCATCGTTGATGGCAACGACGAGAACATCATCATTGCCATCATTGTTACGAACAGCAGCTAGAGAAGTAACAAGCAGCAGCAATAGTAGCAACAATAAGAGTAACATCAGCAGCAGCGACGAAAGCAGTAGTAACGTTAGTGAAACGTACGCTATTGCAGTTTTGTCTTAATGTAACTTAAATGCACAGTACTCGCATCTTTTAACACATTTCAATAGCGTATCAGTTTATTGCGATATTCGGTCAAAAAGGAGAAGAAGATGAAGAATACACAAACAAAAAGAAACATCGCAAAATTGAAATTTCATCTGAAATTGAAGAACTAACTGTAGAGAGTAAAATAACACTAGAGCGCCTTCATATGCGATTTGTCATTCTAGTTATGCGAGCGGGTGTGTAAGCGGAGCTTTCATTTATGTATTTGTAAGTCGATTATTGAATGAGTGCGTTTTTCATACTAACAGCATGTATGTGCGTGCGGGCATCAATAAGTTTCGTGTTCGAAGGATTTGATGACTTTTTAAGAACTTTAGTTTATATTGACTATGACAGTTTTACGCTACTTAACTTCGTACATATATACATATGCTATACGTACGTATGTACTCTATTTACTGTTAGTAAGGAACGATAAAAGTACTATATCTTTCGATTTCTTTTTTTCTCATTCTTTTTTTTTAAATGCTTTTATTTTATTTCACAATTCCAAGAATCCCTCCATCAATTCTCTTATACTTCCACAATTTTAAAGTTTGCGGAACTAAATTTCATAGAGTAACGTTAGCAAAAGTTTATTTTACGTTGTATTGTCGAAAGTTGGATATTTGTTGTTTCTTTTCTGTTTAGAGAGAGATAAGTAATAATAAGGAGAACGGAGAGATAAGAGAAAACCTTAAGCTACTTGTAAGTTTCAATGTTCGTCGAGAAAGTAATAATTACACCCTATAACACTTGTCTCATGCGGGGTATATTAAGTTAAGTAAGTAAAGATAAACCCATCTTTTAACACAACAATTGAGTGAGGGTCATTCTCTGCATAGTTTTTATCATATCTCTCCGTCTACCCATCGAAAGATTGTGTATATATAATTGTGGTCAACCTACCTACGCAACATTTGAGATATTGAATATTGATATTTTGAAATTTGGTGAACTGAACTGTTTTGTTCCAGGGACGAACTCTGTCAAAGGTGGGATGAATGCAGTCCTTTTTACTACGATTATTCCTCATGTGACGAAGAAAAATTGCAATTTACAAAATTCCTATATGAAAATCGCTAAGTATTTCGATATAATAAATTGATATCAAAAATTTGATCAAATGAGTCAGTTTTTAAGATCCCCATTTGTATAACTTTTCTGCGAAAACTAAGTTTCACTAAGACAGAACGATCTGACTTTTAATAGCTCGTAAGGCAAATTTGTTCACAAAAATAATTTGACATCAAAATGAACTGCAGATCACATTTTTTGATTCCCATCCTATTGAAGGGTTCTCGGGAAAAATACACTTTCACATGGCACCAAACTGAAAATTCTAACTTTATTACGAAAATAGGCGACGAAGTAAGTATTTTTGTTAAATTTGGACGATCACAAGACAGGTTTTGAAGACCCCTCCAAATAATGACTTTTACAACCATCACTTTTATCCTAAAAAGGACAAAAACGCGAATCAGAAGCTACCTACTTTATACTTTATAACATTAACATGTTTGTTGTAGTTAAAGAGCAATGAGCGAAAAAGAAAAATACCGTAGTAGATGTGTTCTCACTTTACACTGCACAGCGGACGTATCTTTGCAAGGCTGTGTAAGCACAATATGCTATATGCTTGTTATGAGTAAAATGTTTATCAAACACTTTACACTGACAAGCTGACTGACGGACTGAGGAACAGACAAAGAGAACTGCTTCGATTGAATCAGAATTTAATGCTGATCAAGAATATATATACTTTATGGGCTCCACGAAGCTTCACTCTGACTGTTGCGAACGTTTTGTCGAGCGGCACATACCTTCGTTTTGCAAAAATAAATACGAGCTCATGTTATATTAAATGGTGCAGGTATTTATGGTGCGACCTCGCCCAACTATAACAGTTTTACTTGCTTTAAATTGAAATGGGCTTGAAATATAAAAAAAAGAAATTAAGTTTAATGCTTTTTTTTTTTTTTTTTTTTTTTTTTAAACAAGAAATCTGTAAAAAGAAGAAGAGAAGTTACTTTTAATGCAGCTCTTGTCAATAAGTTATTTATAGTTCATAGTTGACACTATTTCCGTTCTTTTGTTTATGAGAACTTCACTTTAATGTTTGCTCTTTTTTATAAAATAAATGTTTGGCTGACTCTAAAAAGTATAATAAAATGGCTTTTTAGCTGCGCGCTGAGAACTGAAGCTCATGAAAATTTAAAAAAATTGTTTAATGAGTGGTTTACCGTCACAAACCGACCAATGGGTAGCTGCTGTTCTGTAAATAATTTTTCTGTTTTTTCTTTTTATTTTATAAATTTTAAAATTCATCTTTATTACATTTCACTCTTGCTCCTGCCACTCAAGCAGTTGCTGGTAAGAACGAAATGTGTATAACAAGTGGAAAAATTGTGAACGAATTTTGTTTACCCACCGAATCAGGCAAATCGCATAAATGTATGTATTGCAAATGTTTTCGGTTGTTCTAGGGGAAACCACGTTTCTATCGAACCTTTAGACGGCCCTGTTCTAAATCAATGCCTTCTGTAGAGTGCAGGTGTTATTAAAAGTCATATTTTGAGATTTCAGTTTCTTTTAGTTTTTTGCTTCTTTGCGATTGCCTCAGTTATACGTGTATTGATGATGCAACATATCAACCATCGAATTGTTGCATTGTTGCAAGCACCTTACGCCGACAAAGACCGTACGTACTTGCGGTGTAAGCCGTTTGATATGCATTTTTGACTGTTACAAACAATATGGAGAATTATTCTACCCCCTTTCTTACGTAGTGGGCATGAATGCGTACTAAAGATTCTCAGGGAACTTAAATCAAAAGAATAATAGAACAGTTGATACAATAAAGAAAATTATTTGCAAATTGGAAAGCTATGCAATCAAGGAAGGAAAAATAAAGAAACAAAACAAAAAGAAAGGAAATTAAGAAGTAAAAAAAAAAAAATCTATATTTGTCCTAAAGCGAATTTCAGATACTCATCATCCAGAAATCACTTATACTTACTTGCGTTGCGTAGCGTGCAGTCTAAGTATTTGAGGGTATGATGTGAAAAAGGGATAATTTCTAAGTATTACAGTGATTAAGTTGTAAGTTCAGGTTAAGTATAAATGTTAAAATACATTGTGTGCCGGTCTACCTATTGCTGTCAAATTTTTAAACATAAACACTTTCTAGTGTCAACAATCAAACAATCGAAATTGAAAGGTATCCATCGATCCGGAATATTCTTATACTTCCTTACAGACTGCCAAAACGATAGCATATGGAAGAGAAGGCCACGGTTTCTCGACCTCTTCTTCTTTTTCTTATGTTTTGCTAATAAAGAAGTAATTTAAAAAACAAAAACCAAAGGACAAAAATGAACGAAATTTTCTTGTAAAGCAAATATTACTCTGTTTTTTACTAAAACGTAAAGATGTTCGCTTCGATAAAGTATAAGGCGGTTTTAATGCCGATTGTTATAAAATTTTTGCTTCCTTTTAGGCTTCACTTTTCATTACAACAACAACAACAAAAAAACAGCGTTGCAGGAACTATGAGAAATAATGTATTTATAGATCTTACTCGTGTGGATTAACAAATATTTTTGTGCTCACTATGCCGAACGATGCATACAAGTTATGGTTGACGTTTGTTGCGTTTCCAAAGTATAAAATCAGCAAGCCAGATATATGTGAGTATCTGAACTGATCTGTATACGCGTGTCTACGTTTATCTGCCTTGACTACTAAAATGCCAACAACTAAAGAGGGAATAAAGTATTATTGAGATTAGATGCTAGCGATAATGACTTATGCGCTAATGTCGCCTTCAAACGGTTGGGTTTGATGTCAAAGTGTCTTTTCAAAGCTAAGATTAGAATGACGGGTGAATTTTTGATTCACGTTGAGTGCTTAATCATTCGGTGCATGCTAGTTCCTCTTATTGTGATTTCATTGTTTCTTATTCGTTGTTGTTGTAATTTTCATTTTCAATTTTTGTTACAAAAATTTATTTCTATTTCTGGAGAAAAATTAATGAAATTTTGTTTGGAATTTCTCCTACTCCCAATACTGTTTGTTCAGATATTGTGAAATGAACTGTGTCTGATGAAAATTGTTACTTTCACAAATAAATATATATGTATGTAGGACAATTCGTAAATTTATTTAAATTTTTATTACCTTACTTTTACAATTTTTTCTTCTTTTTAGTCTTTTAATTTGCCTGCGGACATCTGAGCTTATATATACATATACCGATGTTAGAGTCGTAGGGAGAAAGTCTGGTTTCGTGAACACTTTAAATTATTGTGTAGCAGATGTGGCTCTATTTATGAATGTTATATTGCAGGCATAGACCTAATAGATCCGTAAGGCGTACATGTTCACTTGTGCGTATCCATGTCGATGGGTACGCTTTTGGTAACGGAAACTTACTGTACTTATTATATAATCCGTGGATTGTTGCATTGTTGCTTATCAAGTTTAGTCTGTTTATCGTTTCAAGATTCTCCAATTAAATTAAAAAGTTAGTTAAAATGGTTCATCGACTTATGCATAATGTATAGTTCGTTCATAATATAAAAAGTTATGAGTCTATTCTTTAAGTTTCTTCTCTTCAGCTGAGTTTTCTTACCCTGATATTACTTACACTTACGTATTCGATAGTTTGCGCTTAAACATAAGCAATGTGCAGCTATCGGAAATGAACTTTCAGACGATGTAACGTTTGTGAAAATCTTTTGAATTTTTCATAACAGATTTTAATATAATATTTATAATACGATAAAACACATTCAAGCAATTTCGTATGGAGACTGGCATGAAAGTGTTCTGAGGTATTCCTTTTCTTTTGATATGGGAGAAGGGACATGCTTCTTGATATAAAAAAAAAAAAAAAAAAAACAATCCAAAGACAACGTTTTCGATACAAAGCTATTCATTTCCACTATCAGCTTTACTGAACAATGACAATTTGTTTGCGCGCGTGCGAATGTCGAAATTCGCTTTAGAACATTTTGTTTGACAAGATATTGTCGTCCATCTGGTTATTGTAATAATCAAGCGTTTACTATTAAGCGATTTGTTCGCACTTAAATGCAATAATTATATATTCTATATATATTTTATTCGTACAGTGTGTACTTACGTATGTGTGATTATTCTTTTGCTTTTTCCTTTTTATTTTTTGTAATTCTATTTGTAATTGAGTGAGGGGCGTGCACTCTTCGCACTACAGTAATTAAATGCGTTTGTCTGGTTATGTGTGAATAAAATTTATTTTTTTCATCTCCTAACTAAGAGCACAAGAAATGCGGTGCGGTACATGTGTCTGTCTGTTGAGTAATGACTTGTCAAAGAAGTGCGGGCTAGAAACATGAATTTAATGAGAGAGTATATGGTTTTTTGGGGTTAAGTATTGCAGCTTAACTGACAAACCACCACTTTTTATCATACACTTGACACATGTAATAGTTTCTTCTTGCTGCTACTTGTGCGTCTTCTCTCTTAAAAGATATCTGCTGCTTATAGCTTTAGTTAGAACTTAAACAGAGTTCAGAGTCATATGAAAAATGATTGCCATTTACGCAGTTACCAACAAAAAGCTCAAAACAATCAAGTTATATTATAGTGTAGAGTTATATTAAATAACACATCCCCACATACACATATAAAATGAAAATACACACACACCTATCACATGAACGCGCAACTTATTAAAAACAGAAGAAGCAGGATGAATAAGCCGAATTTGTGACACCCATCAAGCTGAATGATTTACACGTCTTTTCATATGAACATATTTTAGTTAGTTTCTTATATAAAGCTTGGGGAACCATTTTACGATTGTTTTTATAAAAGATGCTTGCGATAGCTCTCCTAATCATAAGCATCGTTTTTTTTTTTTTTTTTTTGACTTATAAGCAAACAATAGGTTCCGGAAAACTATATAAAAACTCCGTCTGCTGATAAAATTTTTCTCATATTTCATCCATAAATGTTAGTTAACATTATTGGTTTCATATAACGTACTGTATTTCAGGTTTCCCGCATTACTTCCTACGAATGTGACAACAGGCCAACAGGCCAACAGGCAGGGACGGAAAGTGTTTTGCGTAGAAGTTTATGCTATTATTTAATAAGATTTCGTATACATACGTATCTGTTGAAGGAAAGTAATAAACGATTTAATAAAATCATTATACTTTTACGCCGGATGGCGGTTATAAAAATTTCAACGGAAAACACAAGCGTATACAACTAACTACCAGAGCTTGTTCTGTATATTAATCTCTTCCTTCCATATACGTATATATGCAATTAGATAATTATGGCACAGAATCTGATTTACATAAACATCTATGCTAGAGCATAAGTGTTTTTTTCATTCATTGTATTTATTTATTTTTTATTTTTTTCTGAGCAAAAATCGTAATATAAAATTTTAGTATTTTTTAAAAGTTTCTTCTCTTTAATATTTTCCAAATATTATTTTACCATCTATCAAACAACTATTTGTGCAAATAATTGAGTAACTATCATTGCGAATTGCCGCATACGTATGTGTGTATGTATTTACTTTATATTCATGCTCAAGTGTATTTATCAAACTCATTCAATTTTTACCCGTTTATTGGTTTTTATTTGTTGCAAAAATTGGAAACAAAAAAACAAAAAAACAAAAAAAAAAGCAGAAAAAATCCATTAAAAGTTCAATTTATAATAATTGAAATTCACTTTTGTTATTCCATGTCATTCACGATATTTACTTTTTCGCATTTCGTTGCTGTTGCTGTTGCTGCTTTATCTTCCCTTGTTATAAATTTGGTGAATAGAATTTTTCTATACTCGTATCCGTTTGAGTTTTGGCAATAAACTTGATTATGAAAAATACTCATAATAGAGACTTGTTTCAATAAAGTCACTGCCAAAAGTACTTCATAAGCGTTAATGTCGGAGATAATTTATTTTTCATATAACTGGCATGAGAGTATGGTTTATATACAAAAACATTATAGTGCGTTTATATTATTTCAAAATGTGTCTGAACAGCTTCTTAAGTATAGAATATATTCCCGCGATCAATAAATTATGAGAGTTGCAAAGAAAGATTTAGTTTATCACAAGCATAAGAATGTTTTCAAGAACATTTTTGTATTCACTGAAAAGTGAATTCTCGATCTCTCCCTCTCAACGTTTAAGATGATGCCCGCAACGTGTCAGTGGACTTGCAAACGCCGCTTATATGAATCTGATAAGCGTAATAACTTAACTGAATCACTATATATATGTATATAAGTCTTAAAACCTCGTTAAAACGTCGCATTAACAACTTTTCATAACCGAAATGAAATGAAATGCCTACTGCTAGTGAACATTAAAGTTAAAAGTACTCTAGTTTTTTAGCATCTTCATCCCACATTGGTGTATTCAAGAGATACTGGTGTAACAGAGCATATTCAAGAATCCAATTAAATCTTGCTTTTTATAAGCACCCATTGCTCCTATATCTTCTTTTGTTTTCACATCGACTAGGTCTGTACGATTAAAATAGTTCATAAGCCACTGTTATCACGATTCTTACAATATCTATATACACCATAAGGTAGCTTGCGATTAGAATAGCTTGTCGTGTTAATGTGGTCTACACCGTTGACAAAGCATGGCGGTGAAGGGAGTTGATCGAAAATATGGAAAACAGCACTGCGCTTAACGGCATCTTATCGGCGAGTCAGTCCTCGAAAAGAAAATCCCCTATTGATGTCGTGGGATTTGAATCAAAGAGGTGGGGAGTTTTTTTACCATTTCAAAAATTCGATGTGAAGTGAGTAGCATTATGTTATGTTTCCACATCGTATATTAGAACAATAACTAGTTGTTAGCACATAAAAATCACTATCAGTTTTGCTTAACTTGTTGTAGCTAAGACACCTGTCGTATCCCTACAGTGCATTAAAGTATTTGTAAACATACATTTAGTATTCATAAAATTAATTACCGTCTGTATATCTCCCATTACTTATGCACTTAATACTGGGATATAATACGTAAGCTTTAAACATTTTCAGTATGCGGCGGATAAAGAGGCTTGGACTGAATCGCACTTAGTACGCATTATGCCAAATATCAGAGCACGTAGAACTGCTTTAGGAAAGGTCATAGCTACTGTACATTTGCCTTATTATACAAATATTCAGTCTGGGCTGGAGCCCACCTTACTGTAAAAACAACATACAGGACGATGGTGAGCATATACCGCCTCAGTGGAGATATGCGGCTTCCGCACAATCTTGGAACAAGCGACGGATTGATGTCCCGGCGGATGAGATGAGATATACCTACGGAAAGAAGCGAAGAGGACAGGCGCAAATGACCGTCCTCAAGGAGGAAGGAGAATAATTACGTGGCAACCGCGATAGAAGACGGCAAGGAAAACTAAATGTCCTTCCTTGCTCATCTGCGACGTGGCGAAAGCTGAAAGACATAGTGGTAAGGTAAACTATTACCTCATATAATTCTTAAGTAGCCATAGTTACTTCCGAAGTCTTCTACGTCGATTCGAACCTGAAAGGTCGCCAATACGTCCGAGCTGTGCAGAAGTCGAAGAAGCTGTGGAGCACGTGACGTTCAATTGCCGACAATTCGTACCATATGGTCGACCCAAGTCTTGTCTCCACGAGGCAGTGAAGAGCATGGCCGAAAGTTTTGAAGCATGTGACACCGTAAACGACTTCGTCACCACGGTGCTCCAGGAATTAAGGCAGCTAGAGAGACAGCGGTTGAAGACAAGAGGAAGTGGAACCCAATAGGGTGTTCCATTAAATTCCCGCCACTTGGAGTCCACTTGCAACCAGCTGACGTTGTAGTATCGAAGTAGTATCTAGCGACGGTTGCGTGGGGGAGAGTGGTCGACGAAGTGTGTACGAGGGATAGCTTTAGTACGTAGGAGCCATGGATGGTGATTCGTGCATGCTACTGATATGGGTAGTGTGTTTACAAGATTTCTACTTCCGACTCGCACAGCAAACAAAAAAAAAAAACAACAAAAACGTAGGATTGTTTATCCATTTTAATTGAGACGGCTTTTTTAAAGGAGATGTTTTCTTTTCTTATGCCTGCACTTCTCTAATTGCTGGATCGCTGTCAAATTTCTCGTTATAACCGTCAATAGTGTTAAAAAGATGAATTTTTCAGCTTTACCTTAAAAAGAATCTTACGATTTAATTGGAAGGATAATTGGAATATGGGAATGTGTACAAAGTCATGGGATCACTTAACGTTTCTGGTTAGCTCTCTGTAATTACTAAATACTTAACGCTTGACTTTTCTGACGAGATAGTTCACGCAAACCATCGCAGCGCGACCAGCGCTTTTGACATGATCAACATTTTTTCTGATTTCTTGTTCAATCAATCGAAAACTTGGTCTAGTCATCGCCACCAACAGCTCTTGTGAACATTTTCAAAGCCATAGTATCAGTTTCGAAAACAAATATATAATTTTTCTTAAAGAAAATTTCCTCCCTTTCAGCAACGATTTCATGACAGAAATTGAAAAGTATATTATTTCAATACTAAAGTAAACAAACGTATCCCATTAGCTGTTGCAGATATTGGCGTGAAAGTGGAGGCATTTGTCAACTGGTATGTTATCAAGGGAAGCAAAAAAAAAAAACAAACAAACTACTTTATCCTGTACGATTCAAAGAGAAAAGTTTTTCTTTTAGTTGTCTTTTTGTTACGTTAAAAAAACAAAACGAAAAAAAGAGCAGAAGGACAGCCGTAGATAGCAGAATTGGCTTCAAAGAAATTAAACATTTGCGTTTCGAAAAGTGGATCGGCTTTTTCTTAAACGCTTTTCCCAAATTCAAACACCATAGTGGGCCACGGGCCATCATTAAATGCCCTACACCATCCTAAAGTTATTCATAGGATGATTTTTTAAAATATAGCGTTATATGACAAGGGGTCGAAAATATGATTCGACCCGAGCCATATTAAAGAAGAAAAAACACGTCGCTGTACCAAATTTCGTCAAGACATCTCAAAATTTGAGCCTGTATGCTGAACACTAAAAAAAAAGACGGAAGGACGGACTTAGATTGATCCAAAAACTAAATGCATATCGATAGGTACAATAAAAGATGAGTACAAGGAAAGAGTAGACCTTCACTTTCCTCTTTGATTCGTTTGCTTTATTTTTAAACCCATCACCGAAGGATGAGTGGTATATTCATTCTGTCAAAACGTTTGCAACGCCCAAAAGGAAGCATCAGAGACCCCACAAAGTATCAGCATCAAATCCTAAATCGATTTAAACAAGTCCGTCTGTCCGTCTGTCCATCTGTGTAAAGTCTATTGTAAATATTGTCCTGGTGGCAAAAATTAAGCTATCGACTTCAAATTTGACAGAAATATTGAAAGTTCTTGCACGCAGGTTGGTATTGAAAATGGGCCAAATCGGTCCAAGGACACGTCCACAGCACCGCGTAAAATGAGAACACCTCTGTTTTTCAAATGGAAAGAAATATTGTTTTTTTGCTCATTACTCATAACTTATAGCAAAAATTTGAACGCATATTTTATGGGCGATGCTACACTATTTGTGTACAAAAATGGAGAAACTTGACCATTCCTATCAAAATTAAATTTTTTTTTACGATAACTTGATAAAGCGTAGAAATAAGCTTTAAAAGCCCCATAAAGTATACAAATTCTTGGCCAATTTCAAATTTCGACTGCACCTTAACATGTTTGCCTATTCGTCTGTCCATCTGTATGTTGGCGCAATTTTATAATATATGTTGTGAACATTCCCGTTAGCGAAAGTGAAGATCTCGGCTACAAATTTGGAATTGATCTAAACTTTTTAAAGGACCCGCCGACAACGCCCCCATGCCTATACACAAAATAGTTTATTTTGAAAATAGAAAAATCAACTGCAACTACTCCATATTATAAGGTATGAAAATTTGGTTGTTTTACTTCTTTTGTCTTTTTTACGATAACGGTGATGGGCATAATAGATTCGGTCCCGGTTAAATTTAATTTTCTTGTTTTTATTTCTTTTACGAACATAATAGATTTTTGTATTATAATTGCTCAGAAGAAGAATAAATGAAGAGGAAAGAAAACAAGCGCGTAGGAAAACAACCAGCAGGACAAGTGTACGATGCGTGACGTTTCCATATTTAATTCCCGAAACCGCCAGCTTCACCGTACCTTGCTGTTATAGATACCGTCTTAATGTTTTTATTGAGAAATTCATTGCCTTAATATATAACCTGCAACGATCGTATTTATTGTTGTCTGCATAATTGGCAGTCCTATTACAGGGAACAAGCAATCATCAACGTTCTGAAATAGTAAAAGAAGTAGTTACTTCCCACCTGACTGTCAATAAACAATTAAAAGAGAAATCTGTGGTCGCGTGCAGTTTTTATAGCTGTCGGTTGACCACACTCGCTATGCTGCTATGCAACTACTAAGGCATGTCCGAGAGATCTGAGGGAAAAATATCTAGTGGTGAATCTCTAACCTACAATGTACGTCTCTTCACATATGTAGGTTCTCCACCCAAAAACCTAAGCCGTTTTGTGCGTGTATGTATGAGTGCACATAAAACGGATTTTATCGTACGATAAGCGAATGTGAAAAGAGATCTATTTGATTAATAGGTTGTGAGAACTCAAATAGACCATACGTAGACCATACCAAAATAGAATATACGAGTGTGAGAGTGTATGTATATTATATAATTAGATAATGTGGAGATATGAAGATTAGATACTATCTAAAATGTACATAAAAAGTACAAGTTATATAAATGTTATATATGGAACAATATTACAATGCGAGTAGTAAAGGTTCTAAAGAGTATAGTGTAATCCAAAGTAGACTTATAGATGTGTAAGGTATATATGTGATGTGATGGGTAGATGTGATGGGTATAAAGCGCATATAAGAGTGTAATGGGTGTAACAAATGTGTATATGGGAATCTAAGAGATTTTATATAAATATATAATATAATACATACCTGTCAATGCTGTACATAGAAATATATCAACGACACGTTCATATACGTTCTTCAGCGTCGTGGAATAGAATGGAGGCTTTAGGAAGGAAGCAGTAACTTTCACACAATTTTCATAATATTTTTTAAACCACCTACGACGACTAGCAGTTCGTTATGAGTAACATGAATAACAAAAAAAAAATTCGAAAATCCGTCCTGCCTGCCAATAGACATATCTCTAATAAATAAGCAGCGTTTCAAGCAAATTTATGCAATTTTTACTTAAGAGCTCATTAAGCTCGTTAACTGATCAGTATAAATGTTCCATTGAAGATTTGGTAGCTTGTGCAAATAGGTGAGAATCGCGACTACCAACTCTGTGATCGCGGGCTCAAATCTCAATGCCGTGGAGTTTATGGGTTTTTGGTGGTAATTCTAATGAGCCCTCAGTTGTTAAAGGCATTGCACTTGCCAACAGGGTACATACCCACTAGGCTGCGGCCGGTTCCTTACCTGCTTCTCTTTCCTCACTTCTTTCCGGCCGGCATAGTAGGAGACATCCCCTGAGTGATTGGTCATATAATAAAAAAGAAAAAACAAATAGATATCTAATGTAGATTTTAAATTATAGTCTCTTGTCTGTGTGCTATTGCCTTCAACTAAGAGTGAGAACTTGAACATTGATAAAGCGGCTAAAATGTCACATCGATCAGAGAATATTTATATTTTATTGAACCTAAGTGCTGCAAATGAAATGAAAGATTAGTTCAGTTCTGCCTTCTGTTGATAACTTTTTCTTTTTTTCTCTTACATATATATAAGATTTATGACTTACGTGGTGGGTATCTAAGATTCGTTCTTAGGATAACGTAGCGTACTTATGTTACTTATTGTTTTGTAGTTGAAGTTTTGTTTATTTGTATGGTTGGCTTGTGTTTTATGCATTGTTGTCATTTGTAGCATTTATGATTTACTACGAAACGACCTACTTGTCCAATGACTTGAATTTTGATTTGGTAGAAAATTACTTTTCATCCTCATTATTTTCTCTCTATGCACATCAATTTTTTTCTTTTCTTCCATATATTTTTTTTCTTTTATTGTTTTTTTTTTTTTCTTTTTTTTTGCATTTACTCCTTAACATTTTTCAGTTCCTTTTGCTGTTTCGTTTCCAAGCAAAAGGAAAAATGTCAAATGTCTGCAATTCATTTCCTTCGACCTGGTTTCAATTATAATTCAGGTTTCAAAAAAAAAAAAAAAAAATGAATTTATGTATATATATATATATGCGAAAGTAATGTAGAGAAAAGGTATATTTGTTTTTTTAACGGATACAGGTTCTTTTTTCTAGTTTCTAAAGAAACGAACACTAATTACTTGTTGTTTTTAACTAAAGTTCAATTTTGTTAATGTGAAATATAATAACAATAATAAAAAAAAAGAAAAAAAATTAATAATAACAATAAAAAACAGGGAATAATTTCTAATGAAAAACAAGAACAATTTTAAAAATGACCTTCTACGGACACACAATCATGAAAAAGATTATGAGTAAAGAAAGAAAATTAAGCAAAAAAGAAATGAAAAAACAAAGAAGAATTTCTTCAATATAAAGCTAGCGAAACAATGACATACGTTGACAATTATAAGTAAAGTATGACAATTACAAAAGCACTTTTGCGCATCAACACTTAACGATGCACAAGCCGGCACACATCTGTTTTAAATAGCAAGCTAATGCTTCATTGTGTGCCATTGTACAACAACAATACAATAATAACAATTAAACAGCAACACAAGTATATAATAACAAACAATAGCAACAACAGTAATAACTACCAAATATGGTGGATTTTAATCTTAGTTTTTCATTCATTGTCAACCTACAAGCTGCGCAAGCAATTACTACTCTATGAAAACGATACATTTCAGGAAAATTTTCTTGCGGTGCTGACGATCCACTATTAACAAAGTCATCACGATTGTATGTGCGTAAGAGCCAAACCGTTCTCTCTCTTTCTCCCTCTCTTTTCCACCACACACCGTCTTCAAGCAGGAGATACAATAAGTATGTACTTTTGTACCTTTTTCTTTGAAGTGTGTATATATGTGCTTGCTAATAATTGTTAATGATTACCGCAATGGTTGTACAATCCCGTGAGGCTAGTAAAAGCCAAACAAAAAAAAAGAACAAAAATCCGAAAAAATATTGAGCAAAAAATGCTCCAGTGTGTTGTTAAAGCCATCAAACACATCGTAACGATGACTACATGAAGAGATTTTTACTATGTTTCGTTCACGCCTAAAAATCATAAAGACTTTCCCTATTCAACATGAAATGTATTGTATACAAAAATGCTTTACACAACAACAATAATAAGAATAACCAACGTAAGAAAGGCATGTTATTTATATTGTGCGCGTGATTGCTTTTCAAAAAATCTAAAACTGAAAAAATAAAAAGAAAACCATATCGATAGAAATCGACTTTCAAGCACCATTTCATCTTCGTTGGACTTCGCTTGCCGATGCATATCACACAATAAATAATAATTTAATTATACGAAAAAGCATATATGGAATATACGGTTTACGTTATTATTAAATACATTTCATTGAAAAGCAAATGTTATTGTTCGCGAAGCTATCAACCTAAAGAGGCGATAAAAAGAAATTAAAAAAGCTCGCATACATATATATACCTATACAAAATTATCTGATGCATATGAAAACAAAGTTAACTTAAATAGTAATACATAATGTGGGTTTGGTTCTGCCTCTTCCATGTGTTACACGTATAATTTCCTCACTAAAGAGTGTATATCCGCCTCGTGAAGATGAAGATAGGAAAACAAAGGAACAAAAGTAAAAATATGTCTTTTGTTTGTCCTTGGTTTTATTGTCAATTTCTCTCACATGCTTTTACACTTACATACAAATATATATATATATATATATATATATATATATATATATATATATATATATATATATATATATGTACATAGTTATATAGGAGTCCTATTCACCGCCGTTGTCCCCAGAAGAGTATTGCTCTTTTGGCATAACGATTGTACGTGCAGAAGCGTAAAAAAGACCAATAAATTACTTAAAATGGGAAAACGTGGAAAAGAAAACAAAAGAAAATAAATAAGCGTAAGATAATTTTCAATAGTTAATAGTGACGACATTTTAAAAAACGTATCTAAACGGACTTTTGAAATCGCAAATAAAAAAAACAAGCGATGGCAAAAACAGAAGCTCCATGAAACGTAGAAGTCCTTGCTTTTTTTAAAAGCTGGCGTTACCTTACGACCGCATTTGTTTTCATTGCAATCAGCATCGGCGAGTTACACTAATTTTATAATTTCGCTTCCAACAAGGAAAGAACAACTTCATTAACATTCTGCGCGTAAATTATTCTGATTATTACAAAAATTTCGATCTAAAACATCGGTATCAATTTGTACTTGTTCGATCGTGAGAAGTCTTCTTCCGATACGGTAACGGTAATATATCAGATTGTTTTCAGCATTTTTGTGAAAATTTATTCTGCCTATATACGCAACAGGAACGTGGCTAAAAATCGGAACTCAACAGATGACGGCGGACCTCACAAATCAAAGTCAACTGTTATTTTGCTATGCTATCCGTTACCTGCCTATTTTTTGACTAAAAGTAGAAGTCATTAAACTGTACAGTCAAATAGGCATACAGCCGAGTTGGCAGTAAACGGGGAAAGCCGTCCAAAATGGCCAAAAAAATGACCTCACTAACACAACTGTACCTTGTAAACTGATTGTCGGAATGTCGCGCAATATTTGATATGCATCGTTTGACGGTTGGTACTATCCACAAATCATTTGGGCATATCAACAGTGTTCCGATATTAGGTATTATGTGCTGAGAGTGCTGCGTAAAATCGACGAGTTTAATGGAAGATAAAGTCTATGAATAATTTTGATTTCAAGTTTAATTTCGTGAAATTGATAAGTATGCGTCAAGTTCCATTCCATTCTCTATTGACATTTTGGGATTGTGACGGTCCAAATAATTAGTTGGCCAACAAACAAATGGATCGACGTGGTCTTTTCTGCAAGCAAGATTTTCGAAAAGCCACTCATAAAGCTCATAATGCTTATTGGTGAGTTCTACATCTCGGTACTACGCTCACTAGGAAAAAAAAAAAAAGAGGAAAGGATGTAAAAAAGTACGAAAAGCTTCGATGTAAGGCAAATATAATTCTTCTTACTTTTCTTTCATCTGTTTTCTTGAAAGTATCCTTTAAGGAGAGCCACTTTTAAGAGAAACCTATCCTGTTAGTTAGCTTTGAGAAAAATTGTTCTATTTAATGACTGTAGAGTTTGAATAGCACCGTGCCTTCTTTCATCCAACACATGCGTCCGTGATAAGGGAGTGGAAATTCGTGCCTTTAATGCACTATTAATGGATTAATAAAAATGCGTAATTAACGTATATATATATATATAAGGCAGCATAATAGTGTTCGTCATGATGACGTTGACTATAATGCACGTCACTCTGTGATATATGGGGATATTAAAATTGTAGGGAGAAAACCAAACACACACATAATATTGTGTTTTTTCTTTCTCTTCTCTTCATCTCTTCTTTGTTGTTTGTTGATAAACAAAGTTTTGTGAGTTTGATATTTTAATTAAAATTTACTTACGATAAATATTAATAATATTTATCTTAATACGTAAGTAGATTATTATTTTATGTGAATAAGTAAAATAAATTAAAATGCTTTCACATACTCAATATTGTGGACAAAGGTGTAATTGAAATAAATTTTCCATGCTTTGCTTGCCAAGCCTATTATCTAAGGAAAGGGATACTTTATCGGTCCTGCATGAAGTGCATAAATCGTTGATCGGCGTGAATACCACTTCGCCTATTGTCACTATTATATACAGAATGGCAAAATATGTAAATATGAATTTTATTATTCGATTAAATTAAATTACGCTCACGATTGAATTTGTGAAGTATTGAATGGTCTCTGTAAAGCGAATGAATATATCTGTTATTTTATTACCCCAAATAACATACCATAGAAGATAAACTCATAAGTGGGCAGTGTATTCACCTGCCACATGATTGCTGAACCATACACTGATACGAGCGGTGACCAAAAGCGATTTATATATCTCGGTGTAATCGTTACGTGTAGTCAGGCCTTTCCTTTGGTGATGTGCAGTCAATGAAAGCCAATTTTCAGTATTTTTATGCGTTGTGTCGATCAATTATTCGTTTCGTTATCTTTGGCTGCAATTTGCGTTAGAATCAAAATAAAAGTCCTAAGCTTCTGTACACGCTTCTGGTTTTCCTTGGATGTAAACGTCGATTTATATTCACTGTCATATTTGCTTACCTACTAGTCGTAATGTTGCATAATCTTTTAATATATACCGTCTTTACATAGTGACAGACATCCGTGTAAACTAAACCTACTGTTTGAAAGTGTGGTACACGAATTTTTATGCCCATCACTAAAGGATCATGTATGCACTAATTTTGCGGTACAGTTTCCAGTGTCTATAAATGTGCATAAGAAATCCCATAAATGCACTTGGAATACTTGCTTGACTCTTTCATTTTCTTTGCCTACCTTTGAAACTATTATATATTCTAATATATAACTCTCGCTTTTTCTCTCTCTCTTTGAAGGTTTCTCAAAAGTTTATCATGAGATATGATCAAGATATGATCTTCATAATCGTCTTTAAAAATAAATGATGGAACAACGTGTAAAAAATTCGAATTTGCGGACATATGAAATGCTCCAAAATACATCCGCGTTAATGTGAAGTGCGGTTAAACGGATCTATCAATCGATGTACCGCTTTTATATATAGTTTATCGCAATCACGAATTGGAATTTGGATCGGTTCATTCGGATCGGTGTGCAGTGTAGTTTTAGTGCGCAGTCAATCAACTCTCTCGAGAAAGATAATAATTACCATCACGCACTTATTCTGATCGATGACGTATACTTTTGTCTTAATGGCCTCGCTGATGAACACTGGTCAAATCTCCCATCAAGTGTATTGACACGGACAGAAATGTACAGCCTGTCACGGCATTCATGCCCACAGCGCTATTGGATCGTATTTTTCTTGCAAAAAGAAAAAACCGCCATGCAGCAGCAGTGAAACGTGACCGCATCATGTTGAAAGAATCCAGCAACTTCAGTATATGATTGCGGAAAGACGAACTGACGAAAGAGCCGAAATTGTTGAAAGCTGTCTTAATAATATTTTAATAATGATACGCAAAGCTGCGTCTTTGCGATTTTATCCGAATACACATACGTAATAATAGTAATCTGTGATATTGTTTTCAGCAACCAGAAGTGCCTGCGTCCATTTTAGTCTCCTAGTTTGTGCATTTATGCATCCATCTACTTGGTACATGCCCGCCTTTTTGCCTACTCCTCCATTTGCTTGCCTGTCCCTTCTCCTATTCACTTCTGTGCCTTCGACATCCAGTAGTAGAGAATATTTGAAGATTTCTTTCAAATACTATGCAGCACTTGAAGTTAGGTAGAAAATCATGTTTTCAGAATATATATCTAAGTTCTGTCAGTCTGTTCACATACATATTCGGAGACGTCAAGCCAATAGCTAAATATGAGCACAGAAAACAATAATTTTCATTAAATAGACAATAGACGTAGACAATGAAGTCCTTGTAAAGGCATGAGAAATTTTCTGTTAATATCCTCCGGGAAATTTAAAGTTGCAGCGTTGCTGTTGTATTTAACACAAAATTTAGATAAAGAGAAGAAAGCACCAAAAAGTAAGGATATCTTGCAGCGTAGATTAAAATTTTCTAAAAAACTTATTATACACATTGTTTATGATTATTGTTGTTTTTCTACTTTAAACGACGCGTTTGTTTTTATAATGAATTCCAAAATTTCTTCTTTTTTTTCTTTTTGTAAACATTACAGCAAACAAGGAGTAAACTTTTGAAGCATTTTTCCGCCGGTCGTAACCAATTTGCTAAACACATTAAAATGCATTTAGAATTTCTGCAGGAAAGGAAAGGAAAGCAAAAAAGTAAAATGCAAACAACAAAATAAATGCGGATTATCTTACGTATCGCTAAATACCTTTGCGACATTTATATATAAACTCCTAACACTCTTTACGGCGAAACACATACGCAACAAAGTTTCAAAAAAAAAAACAAAGGAAGTAACGAAATTATATTCGATTGCGACCGAATCTTTTACACCCATCACCGTTCTCCTGCAAAGGATTTAAAAAATGGAAGTATATAAGTTTGTATATTCTATATTAATAAATGGGTGTGGCTGATTCTTGATTTTCTTGTAGAATAGTTTTGTGCAAACTTCTGTCAGGTATCTGTTATAGCTTATGAGTAATGGGGAAAGGGCACGGAAAACAAATTTGTTCTCAGTTTTGATTGTATAGATATGTGGGCGTGGACATGATTAGACAATTTTCAAACACTTTTGCAAATTTGTAGGCGATGTCTCCATTTTTGCGAACGGGAAATTGTGTATTACAGATACTACACAGTTGAACAGATGTACGGACGAACACGCAGACATGTTTAGGTGCATTATGGACTTAAAACTGGTCAAGAATTTATATGGGTTTATAAAGCTTGCTTGTGCGCATTATAAAGGAATCGAAAAAACACAAAATTTCGATGCACTATAATATTGGGTACGCGTCACCAAGTTTTCCCGTTTTTGTGCACGAATGCTACAGCATCGCTCATAAAATACGCGTTCAAATTTTTGTACATTTATTCGCTATAGTTTATGAACAATGTGCAAAAACCAATTTCGTATTCGTTTTGGAAATCAGAGATGTTCTCAGTTTGTATGCTACTGAAGGCGTGTCATCCGACTGATTTTGCCTGCTCAATAGCAATGTGCGTCTAATATTTTAGACAAATTTGAAGTCGATAGCTTCATTTTTGTGGCCAGGTGAATGTTTACAGCAAACATTACATAGACGGACAGACGGACAGACAGAAATGGTTATATCGATTCAGTATTTGTGCTGATAAAGAATATATATACTTTTGGGGGATTTCTGAAGTTTTCTTCTGGGTATGGCAAACGTTTTGGCAAATTGAATATATATCTCATCGAAAGGTTGAGGGGCATAAAAAAACTGCATTAACACGAAACGTCATAGTCACGTTCCTCCGCAGTAAGTATACTAAATACCTTTTTTCAAGAGTGGACTTGTATGTGTATGTATCTATGTGTGTGTGTGTGTGTGTGTGTGTGTGTGTGCGTGTGTACGTATGTATGTATGCATGCATTGGTATATAAAATTGCTGTAAGATATCAAAGCAACCTCACGTAATGCCAGTAACTGCTTAAAATATTGTTTCTTGTTGTTGTTGTGGGTGCTATTTGTTTGCAATTTTGTGTATAAATAATAATTAAAACTCACTTTTGGATTATCACAATGTACACTGAGTTGGCCTGTGTGTTTGTTTCCTTGGTGCGCACTCATAGAAATAATAACCGAACGACGTCAGAGCCGCACAAATATCGTTTATGAAGCTTTTTGTGTAAAATTCAATTTTGTCTTATAATCCATTAAGGGATTTTTTCTTTCGTCCTTCATCTTTGTGCCCGCATTTGTTAAATACCATGAATCCCATCTCCTTCCCCCACCACCAACGTTTACTAACCGCAACAAACTACACAAAGTTATTAAAATCAGATTTTGCACATTGTTAATGTACGATTTGTACGGGCGAGGAGCAACAACAGAACCAACAATACGTAAAAACAAAAACATAACAATAAAATTTTCATATTGTGAAAATTGTTGAATTCAGTAAAAAACAAGACAAAAAAAAAAACGTACAAAAGCAAAATGTGAGAAATAGCAAACGCATAAAAGGATTTAATTGAAAAAAGGAAAAAAAAAAAAATTTTTTTTTTTTTTGTATATGTACATATATACATCTACGTTATGTGAGTGCTTGCGCGGGACAGTTAAACGATTACAAGTAACAATTAAAGCTGTATCTGTAAAAACAACAGTAACCGCAAAGATATTAAATATTTCTTTGTTACTTGCTTTGAGATCACACACATTTCCCACGCACACAGTTGAAATAAAAAAATTGGCATAAGATTGAATGGTTTTTTAATTAAATAGATACTCAGTTAAGTGTAAAAGGGTAAACAATTTACAAAAATAAGAAGCAGAAAAAAGAAACGCAAATAAAATGCAAAGTAAAGCAAAATAAAAAAATAAATAAATAAAGTAAGAAACAATTTAAAATGCGACTTGAACCGAATTATTTCATAGCCAGCACACTTGCTTGTCTTGTTCGGTTCTCAATAAACTCATTTCGAAATTAAAAAGTGAATATAGTTTTCCAAAAGCCAATGACAATTATGTGAAGGTTGAATGCAACGTGAGCTTAAGCATCTTATTTTACTACAACAGCATTTGTATGCAAATTTCCTGCCATACGTAAGCTATTGTGCTTAGTTCGAAAACCTAAACCGCGAACGGGAAGCATTTTTTTGTCTACATTTTTTTTCTGTTTTAAAAGGGAAGGAAACGTAATACGAATGTAAAATGCAACGAGATTATTAGGCATTTACTTAAGTTTTAAAAAAACTGTTTACAAAAAATATTAAAGAGTGGCAACATCGGCGCCATTCTCGTGAGGCGTCCTTAATTTAAGTGGCACCGCGATCAATTACGTAGTTGGTGCAAATTGAAATGAACAAAAAAAAAAAAAATCATTTCGCTCACTCGCCTATCGTGAGTGAAACACGTGGGAAGATTTTAAAAATATTGCTTTTTGCTTGATTGGCCAGTAATTGAATGAAAATGTTGAGTATTCCTCCGAAAACAAAACAAGGCCTTGTTAACAAATAATGTTCAAATAAACTGTTTAACGAGAAAATGTTGTTTTGAAAACATTGCAAAACGTCCAAGAATGAAAAGAATGGAGCTTGTTCCATTCTGAGTTCTGTCGCGCATTAGGTCGGGTTTTTTCTTTTTTACTTACAAGAAACTTTTCATTATTTTCCGTTACTCAGTTAGTTAGCGACTATCTTCGGAGTGCTAAAGGGAATCACGAAATTTGAAGGAAAAAAATTGACTACAGATAGTGGATTCTTCGCCCACATTCCCTCGAACAGCCAAAGCAGCTATGCAGCAATTTTCCCTTTTAAGTAAAACAAACCCATTATGCATTGCGCAGACCTCTCATTAATTAATTGAACTGACGAATCCACTTTATTAATTTTAGTATCTGTTCGTGGGAAGCGTTCTATCCTGCATGCCTTGAATAAATTATGCAAGCAAATCGATCTAAAAGATTAGTAAGTTAGAAGTAGAGGTAGTTTTACTTGGATAGTCAGTGCCAAAGGGTTTTGTATGTAAATAAAAATGCTTGTTATAATTAATGCCCTTACTGTCTAATGAAATTTTCCATCTCGACTTTTATGCGTTACAGGCATGTAACAAATTTAATGTATACACACTATAAAAAAGCTGTTGGCTAGATTTAGCGATGAACTTTATATATCTACAATATGCTGTTTCATTCTCCTGGATCAGGATGCAGTATTTGAAATCCTAATTTAATTTGCAGCTTCATTTATGCTCACTATAGGTTGGAAGACATCTCTCATTTTCTTAAACTTCATATAAACAAACTAATTTTCAAATCCACAGATCATAGTTTGTCTCGATTCGGTAAAATCAGTTCGCATTGTGAACGAAGGCCCTATGAGCATTAATACGTAAAAGTTCAAGCAAGGCAATGTGAAAGGCGATAACTCTGCTAATGCATATATGTACTGTTTGATAGTTGGCATGCCTGAATGCAACATAAAGTCTTCTGCTGTAATTGAATTGAGAAAGAGCACGCGTTTCTTTAAATTGAGGAAAGGAATACAAAATAAGCACTAAAATTATCCTCCAATGGTTCCTACAGCTTTTTTATACATTTTTTGCTTTTATGAACTTTCCTATCTTCATATAGATTTTATACACCTTAAGATACTACCAAAGTTCATTAGCGCTTGTACAGCTGGATATAGTGAATTTTTTTGTCTTAGATTTAATGTATTGCAAAGCAAGTATAGTAGGTTGATATGTGGATGTGTAGTTAGTTGATAAGTGACTATATATGGAAAATAGGTTGAAATGTAAGGAGGAATAGAAAAGGTGGTGTCAAATTTAATCAATCAAAAGGTCGTTTTGCAAGCACAATCTGCTTAATAATATTATAAAAGCGTTTATTAATAATATAATTATATTATTTATAAAGAAAAAAGTCAAATACAAATTAGTAATCAAATCGATTGAATGTAAAGTTTAGGCGAAATTTGCAATTTATTATATTAACTTTCTCTCTTCTAAATAATAGCCTCGAGGGGTGCAAAGAGAAGGAAGGGGAAGAATTATGAATTTATTAACTTGTCCAGGATTATGTTATATGGAAAGGAAATTAAAAATCATTTTTCCTGATTGATGTTATTGCATATGTTTTTGCATATGTTGTTGCCTCAACCACTTTACAGTCAATATTTGCAAAATATTTCGTGCAAAGTTATCTTTTGGGCAATTAGAAAACAGCCTTAGGCTGGCAATTCACAATTGCATGAAATCTCTTTTTCAATTTCTATGGAAGCTTCTTAAATAAAATAATGAAATTTGTGGGCATTTATGCACAAGCATATGGACATGTTAATGCAGAAAAAGTTTAATTTCCTGAAATGAAACGAAATAGTACGTGTGCAGGCCAGTGTGCGGGTGTGCGTACAATACGTTTCAATGCATTTATCAAACATCATTTATTATGAACTTAATTTTGGATTTATTGTTTACTATATATAAAATGTGCGCATATACACATACACATACACATACACACACACACACACACACACACACAAAAGCTTAAATACAAATTCACATACGCATACAAACATTTCTAAAGAGACTTGTTTAAGTAATACACCGTATCCGGAGAGATTTCTTCAATGCATCAATAACGCAACAGTCTTGCAGATAAAATTGCTTATAATTGTTCTATTAACACTTTAAAATCACTATTTTTTCAAATAACTGTGAAAATTGAAATTTACCGAAAAAACAACTTCAATTGCAAGCATTAGTTAAATAGCAAACCACACATACTATACATATATGTATATATTTATTGTATTGTATATGTTCGAATGCATGCTTTTCTATGAACGGCTGTGTGTAGATGTTTTATTATAAAGCTGAACAAAACCGCTTTTACCAAAAGTATTATTTACGGCCAGAGCACGTGTAGTGTTTGCTAACTTTACACGCATGCATTTGCAATCGTGATCATCATCATTATCATTATTACCAGGCAACGCCACTGTATGGTTTACGGTAAACAGCAAAACATGTTGTTAACCATGGACGGATTTGCAGTTGTTGTAAAAGTAAGAGAGCGCTTTTGGCAAAGGGAGTCTAGGTGCAAAGTGAATAACCAGAGGTATTCGTAAAAGCAACATATTAAGTTGGCATTTGTACATTTGAAAACTTTTTGCGTTTGTTACAGTTAGATAATGCTGTTGTCGTTTGTTTTGGTTTTTTTTTTTTTTTTTCTCTCTATTTCTAAATACATCCTTCAAAGGGGGTTTATTAGATTTGCTTAACATTTTTAACGCCCAGAACTATGCGTAGAAGAACACACGATACATATATACAATATATATAGTTGATCGGCGTGAACGGCGCAGTCTGCAACTTGTTCGGATGTTGAAATCACACTTGCAACCACTAACCTTAGTTCGTAAAAACAGACTTGTTATACAGCTTTCTATTATTGCTTTTGCCAGACTCGGTTTAAAAATCAACTCAATTATCAAAAAATCTTTAATCATGGTTTCAAAGACGCAAAGCATTAATTTTCAATCTTTAAGTTCCCTAAAGAAGATTTGTGTAAGATTTAAAAAAAAAAAAGCTGAACGTTTTATTGAAAGATTTCTTGATTAATTCGAGAAGAAAAATATTGATATGCTAGAATAACGCACAGCGTGAAAAGTGATGACACAAGCCGGGCAAGCGACTCATCTCAACGTTAATGTCGAATATTTTTATCCATACTGCAACGGTAGCTCCTTCTTTGCAACAATTTATCGGTTGTTCTTCCCTTTTTCGCTGAACAAGATGAACATGGCTTTAGCTGCCTTCCTGCTTCTGCGCATTATTCTTCTTAATCACACATATCTCCTCAGAGTCGCGCGCTCACTGTTGCTACTATTTGCCTCTAATAGGCGTTAAATGTGTTTTAGTGTTTAAGCCGAAGCTTTTCGCGGTATATGGCAAATAAGATACGATGTACGACATATATCAAGCAAATCGATACTCATTCTATCGGAATCGTCTTGGGCTTCGGTTCAAACTGGATAAATTATCTTTTCCTAACTAACAACTCAATGGGTTCATGGACTCAACTCTGCAGGGCGGCGGAGATTTTCAACAAAACCTACAGCTTGATCATCTGCAAAAATCTCTTGCACCAAGTCTAGTGTTAGAAAATTAGACTTCATTTAAAATTTTGCATCATTCTGCACCAAAACAAAGCTAATGTTAATGTAATGTCCAATTAAAACAGTGAAAATTTACTTAATATTTTTTTGTGCAAATATTACTGCGAAAATTACTTTTATGCGATGTAAAGCTTTTGCTCTTTGCTCGAAATTTCTAATGCCTTGTGAATATACGTTTTCTTTTGTAGAGCGGCCAGTTAGTCCCCACTAACAATTGTTTCTGCAAACTGTAACATTAAAGGTTCGCTGGAAGGAAAAACGGTAGCGCTGTGCATAAATTCACATATACATTATGTTGCATTACATTTGGAGAAAAACTTTATGAGGTGCATTTAATTAATTAATTTACATAGCGTAAGGGAGCGGCATAAAAAGACCCAAAAGGCATAGGCTAAAAGGAAGTAAAAACATATTCTACAGCTACCTTTCCAATATGCTTTTATTTCATTTTATTTTATTTATTTGTCTTTTACTTTCTTTTATTTTTATTAGTTAAAAGTTATGTGTGAGACATAAATTTATTTTTAGGTGAATTTTTTTTTCATTTTCATTCTATCTTTTTAATTAAATTTTTGCTATGAAATCTTTAGTGTGATCAACAATTTTTTTATTACCATTGTTTAATCAAATTTACTCAAAAAAATTAATCGCATGTTCATGCTAAACTAAGTGAAGAGAATTTCGGTAGAGCTTAAGAAAAGCTTTTAAAGTTTGCGCAAACACATTGACTTCATATATAAGTTAAAGAAGTTAAAATTTTCTTTTTTTACCAATTTTGCTGCTTATTATATATATTGGGAGGCCAGGGTCCTTCTACAAGACTACTTGTATTTGCAGACCCAAACTAACGTACTACTCGCATTACTGGCGTCACGGTTTCCCATCAACAGACATAAATCCACGGGCTCACTAGATTTATTTTCATATTTCATAACTTACACTTTCGACACTTCATTGGTATGAGGTGAGAATGCTTTCACATGTACTCCGTAGCATATTTGAGGATTAATATTTTACGCACTTTCTTGCTATAAGGAAATCATTATTTCTTTTTTTTCTTAGAACACTTCATAACCGAGAATAAAATAAGCACTGCGTTGACGATAACTTAAATCTTGAAGTAAAGTTAAGTGGTTTACGCGGAAGTTATTGTAAACTACTCCGTGCCGTTGTCTGACTTGATTCGTTACATAAGCGATAAGAAGCAAATCCTATAGCGGACGTCGCCAAAGAAAAAACAGATGATGCAAACAAGATGGCTTACAAAACCGGAAGCCACCCATTTGACTTCTAGAAAAGTTGGCTTTGCGAACATTGCCGCAACATAATAGTAATTAAATGTTTTCAACTGACATGCCCCTTACACATCGTCATTCTACTTAATGCTAACTTACCACTAATATTATTTTTCTACCGTAACTTACTACATACTAGCGCGCCCCACTTGAACGATATGTATGTGAGGACAAAACGAGTCGTCGATTTTGCTTGCTCACAATATATTTTTCATAAGAGCGTCTCATTCGCTTTTGGCGGATAGCACTGTCATGCTAAGACATCCAATTCGCTTAGCCTTTTCCCAAAAATGCTTGTTCGTACAGATAGTGCATAATCAGCTCATTTGAGTCATCGCAACCGCTCCTCCGTATTATCACTATATTCTTTTCTATATCCTTTTCCGCTCGATTGTGTCTCAGTTTTATAGTTATAGTGGACGAAAATCGATGATTTCTGGTTTCGTTTTGTGGAATTCAATTTAGCAGACATTTAGCGACGTCGAACTTCCCACAGACCTGATACCGATACATTGGCGTAGAGCTATAAAAAAGGTTTCGAATACATAAACTTTCTAGGGTCGATGCAAAAATAGCTATGCACATCGCAAATCCCTAGAACTTATATTCATTTCTGATCTCAGACAGAAATTCTAAATTGCTTTTAATATTTCTTTGTCCCGTAAGATGAGCAAAATTTTGCTTTCATTTTCTGAAATATTTTTTTTTTTTTTTATTATATTAACTCGAAAACTTATAAAAGATGTTTGTTATGTTTGTCACACAAAACTGAATGAAAAAAATTGCAACTAATGTCAAGATATTTTGCTGACATTTATTTTGTAAATTTATATCTGCCTGCCTGTTGTTGCCTGTTTTTGGTTGTCGCTGTTTGTCAAGGTTTTAATCAAATATCATAAACAGCCAGCAGCACGTGCACGCTTTACACATGAGCAACTTTTAAAACACATGTCATAAAACATATAGCACACATATATGTGACTATATATATATATATATAATCAAATACTGAACACGAATGAAAAACAAGAAGAAAACTTTGGAAGATACTCGTTTATCGGTTCACCCACTCTTACGCCCCTAAAGGGCATAAATACTCCATCGCATAACAGAGTAGAAATTTTAATAAGGTAACGAAATTTTTAGGTTTGTGTAATTGTGTGTGTTGAGTAAACAAATGACAATGACTTTGAATGAGAACGCAAGATGTATTCATGTAAACGTAATAAAATATTTTAACATGATGTTTACATTTACCACTGCTGCTGTTATAATAGATGTTCGCAAAATTCATTTAAAAGACAGATGAAATGCTAAGGCACTTGTTCGAGCAAACTGCAAAGGAATTGATAGCTAAGCAAGCAATTTCTGTATGTATTCGGCGTAGTAGGCGTATGTGCATGCGGTCTGACTTGATTAAACATGTTGTTTACAATAAGTTGCAAAAAATAAGAGAAAATTATTAACAGCATTAGCAACTTAATAAAATAGAAGTTAATCAGAAAAACAGTTTAAACGGCTTTGGATGTTTCGAACCAATGTGTTATTAAAGTGAGTTACTTTTGCATTTCTTCTTTTTTCCACACAAATTTCGAATTAGAACTCATCATACACACGTAAACACGTACGCAGGGATGCCATAAAAAGTCAATATTTAAAAGGGTACTTGTTTCCTTCCTACATGTGCTTTGTACCATGCATTCCCAATTCATCTGCATGTTTATTGATTCAGTTTCGAGTCGTCGATAATACAATTAATTGGAGAACATTTTCAAGTTAAATTCCAACCAACTGCCTGATTGTATGCGATTGCGGTAAAGCGAGAGACGATAAGTTGTGTGTGTAAATGGTGCTTTATGCCTTCTTTGAGAAGAAAATTCAATTAAAATTCAATAAGAGAAGCTTAATGTGATGGAGTTCCCAACACATATACCGTATGTATATGAATCCCTCTCTTCCTTTCTCTCTCTCTCTCTCTCTCTCTCTCTTTATCTATATATGTATACACACATTTCCTTTTTCCTTTCTCTCTTTGTCTCCATTTTTGACTTCCTGGCTGTTAATCACACTTGCACAACATCTTAATTTGCAAACATTTCTTTACTAAAATTACACGAAACTGCGAGCGCTTTTGTTGATTTTGTCGTTTTTTTTGTTTCTTGTCTCAAAACTCATGTAATTCACTTATAGCATACACTTGCTAAATGAATGCAATTTTTTTAGTTAACGAAGACATTTCTTGCATTTTTGTTTCATCTTAACCAAGGTTGAAAAATAATTCAATAAAAGTAAGATCAGTTTTTATATAGCATTAGTCTACTCTGATATTAAAACAAACGCAATACGACCTTAATTCTTTCGCTCTTTTATTTACTCTACTATAAGTGTACTATATACCTGACTGCTGGTAACTGCTTGCTAAGGAATTTATTGTCGAAACCTTGCGCTTCTTATACTACGTTGTATCAAATTCTTATGCACGTCAGTATAAAAGCTGCTATGTGTTATACAAGATGTGCACTTATGAAACAGCCATCTCAATATTCGTCATTTTTATTTATATCAATCATTTACCCTTCGACGTCCATGTAACTTAAAGTCTGATTTCTAGTGATTTTTACCCCCACTAGCATCTGGTGAATCCGTGTCTGTACTCATTCGAATTTGTCCATCGTTCCATTTATATGTGTTATTGACATTTTATTAAAATAAAAATTCTTGCTTACTGCACATATGATTGGTATAATTGTGTAGATATAAAAAGTGCCGCCCAATATCAATATAAATGATCAATAGATTTTTCCTTTCCTTACCTTTTTTCTCAACAGTTATCTTAATTGTCTGGCGGTTTTTGTTTGAAATGAAATATGAATAAGTTGCTTCTATGCTGAATAAGAAAACTCCCAGAGCATTAATAGTCATTTTAATATCGATTCTTAGTGCCATCAGCACACTAAACCAACTCTTTGTCGATTATTCTGCTTAAGTGTCTACTGCGTGAATTCTATAGCTTCCGTCTACGCTTACATATAAAGAACTTTTACCCTTATTAGCGAGAAAAAGTAGCTAAAACCGTTTTCCCACCAGTGAGCCTACCGGCTTGCCCGCGAAACGAAAGAGCAACATATGTCTAGTGTAATGTAACCTACTTGTCCGTTAATCGCTCTTTTATACTTTCACTACAGTATACAGTATTGTTGTCGTCCATATTCACATACTAACACACTTTAGTGACTCCTGAACTAATGCATCTTAACGGGCGTCACGAGGTAAGAGAACATAAGCGTCTGTTACCGTCAAAGTATCTTAAATTAGTTCAACGTGTTCCGAATGTTTGTGTTTATTTTCATCCACTACCAAGAGTGCATTAGATTTGTCAAACGTTTGAAAAGCCCACAAGTAACACATTTCAATAATTTCGGCTGTTATTTATTTTCTATAAAAACTTTATTAGGTCGTCTTAAAAGCCTACTAGTTCGGTCCAAAAGTTCATTCATTCAAATTTCAAATTATTTTAAAAATAAGTTGCAATGTTATAGTCGGGCAAGGTTGGCTATCCCGAACGATAGAATATTTGACATATCAAAAATTGGAAAGTTTCCTTTCTTGGGGGCCCTTACGTAAAAAGAGATCTATCACTATTCCTATATATACGCATATTAAACGAAGATGGTGGACATAAAAAATTCACCATAAAAATAAATTACTTTTTTATTGTTTCGGCTTGTACTCGACTCGTGACAGAACAACGTTCTTTAATAAAGACCTGCCGTTGGCAACGGTCTAATAAGGTAAGCTTTAACCCCGCGAAAACTCAAAGTTGCCTACTAACGCACACGAAAAGTGATGATTAACCCGTTTCTTTTGAGGGCGTCAATGTAGGAAACCTGCGATCCTTAATGTTCTGGGCATGAGAATACAAAACGATGTTCGTTGGACAGAACATGTGTTCAAAGTGTCGAAAGGCGTAGCCAAGGGATGATATCCGCACAATTTGCACTGCCTATATCCGACCAAATTAGAGTATAAATTGCATATATGAACTGGGGCTCCCCAACCTTTACTTAGAGACCTTCAACCGCATACAGCGAAAGGCTCAGATACTCATGAGCGACGAAAGTTTATCCAAATCTCTCGACACCCTTTAGCATCGGTGTAAAGTGCGCTGGGTTGTGCTTAACTACCTAAGTGCTACAACAAGGTTACACGTTTTGCTCAGCGTTCTCACCCACTCGTCCTGCATACCGCACAACACACTATCACGATTCGTCGCTCTCCAGTCATACTACCCGTCTTTGGAACAATCTTTCCCACGAACGTTCACAAACACTATTCCTTCTCTTCACCCCACTCTTCCTATAACCCTTCTTGATCAGCGCCATGCCCGCACATATAGGGGACTTGCCCCCTGAGTGGCGCGTCATAAAAAACAAGAGGAAGGCAACGTTGCAGCACCTTGAAATGCGGCTAATGAAACGAGTCGAAATATCTCAAATGGTCGATTAAGAGACATGAGTGTGTAGTCTGCATACATTAGAGAAAAGCACATTTTTCTAAAAAAATAGCCAGCACATGGGATGTCACAGGTATTCAATATAATGAAACATGAAATCAATCACTCACTTTTTCGTAAGTAACTATTTAAGTGTGCAGGGATAAAACTTCTATCACAAGCTCGCGTTTTATAATAATAATAACAAAACAGATTCCATTTACTTTAAGATTTATATTTATTTTGTTCCGTTCATTTCATAAACTAACTAACATTAGATTAGATGTGTAACAGTGAGCACAGGTTTTAATCGCGGCCGAGTCCTGTTAATTTGGTAAATGTTAACACATTCTCTTGGCATGCGTTGACGAAACGGAAGAAAACTGTTTGAACAATGTTACTATGCGTATATGTTGCATTTCGGAAAACTTAATGTGTATATAGGTGTGAATGTCAACACTTTCATGGTCCTTTCACAAGAAAACTGTTGCAAATGCTTTCAAATTAGGGTTAAAGCAACTTGGAGAAACTAGCGCGAAAATAAATATTCTTTTTTTTATTGATGAGCGAGAAAGATAATTTAGTTACTCTAAAGCAAGCAGGAAAGAAAGTACTCAGCCCGACTAAAGCAAACAAGAACATTTAATTTAGAAGTTCTAAAAGCGGTGTGTGTTTGTATCCCTTTACACTTTGAAACACAGCCATGTACATGGCAACGGATAGATAATTGCTTGGGCAATTTGTTCGTTGGTTTGCTTTAATTTTTAAATAAGTCAGTTATAGCGGATGTTGATTGTCCCAAGCGAGGGCCCAAATTCCTGTCTAAATCTCCTTAGAAATTTTTCTAAAGACATCGACGAATGCTTAAATTCGATTTATAAGCAGTGTGTGTGTGTGTAGTATTCTTTGCGATTTGGAATAGAGGAGAGAAGGCTGAAAAAGATGAACTAAGCTTACGGCGATCAACTAACTAGCTAACTAACTAACTAACCGAACATAGAGGGCATGAAAAAAAACAGTAAGTTTTAATGAATTAATTAAATAAAAAACGTAACCGCAAGCAACCACACAAACGTATGCTTGCGTTTGCAGCATAAAATAAAATAAATTTACACATTTCAAGCGTAAAAAGTTAATGCTCAAGTTACGGATAAGTTACAATTACACGGACCAAAAATAATTTACAACATATATATGTATATATATATATATATACATATAGCGTGTAAGTGCATACGTATGAGGGAATGAGAGAGTGCTTGGCTGTAAGTAAATAAACACCGAACGTAAGTAGTTTAGATAAATTAATGCAAGTTCGTTGTTGTTAAGAATTCTTTAAGTAGACGCAAGACAAACAACAAGTTCTGTATTAAATTACGAAATAAGAGAAGAGCAAAGAAAAAGGAAAATGTTCGAAATTCCTAAGATCTTATTCTTGTGCTTATATATATATATATATACGAATATATACATGTATACGAATTAAAAATACTCGTATTGTTTTTAATACAAAGAAGTGATATAGACAGATATAGAGAAATATATTTTATTTAATTTCTTTCTCTCATTTTTCTTCTTTTTTTTATTTGTTTTTATTTTTTCTATTTTTTTTCCAACACAATTCTTTGAGTGGAAATTGCATGGAAAACAAAAGCTTGACAAATTTACAATTCTCCAGAGTCATGGATCCGTATGGTGTGCGCGTATATGTACAATATATGCATTTTGGCGTATGACTGTATAGATGAATATATTCGGTGTAACAATATAACAAATCTGTGCGGTGCGAAACTATAAAATTGCATTTTTATGGAAATGATTTTTAAACAGAAATCAACAAACTCTCATATTTACACAAATCACAGAGACACAAACACATTTACATATATATTTATATGCATAAACTTGCATGAGTACGCTCGTATGTGTTTGCGTATACTTGTCTATGTCCGTGCAAGAGTGCGATTGTGCGAGCGTGCGAGTGTGAATTTAAGTAAAAGCCAGCATAGGGCTGCTTTACTCTGCACTGTGCATTTGTTTTTACGTTTTACTGGTTTTATGCATATCTCTCGGATTTTACTCCCTAAGTGTATGGAAGTGTAAATATGAATGTAAGTGTGTGTATGTGTGTGTCTGTCTGTTTGCGTGCGTATATGTGTCGGTATGTGGGTACGACTGACACTTGTGACAAGACACTGGACTTGTTGTAACAAATATAATAAATGCTTGTCACCTCACACAAAATGCACGTTTGCAACATTTAAGCGTGAGTGCTTTTCGGTTGGCCGTCATGCGTTGGAAAAAAATTGAGCTCTACAAACGGCAGAAAATGAAATCTAAAAGGTTCTTTTTTTCCCCTTTTTGGTTTTTGTTCACTTCTTCCGAACAGTTTATTAAACCCATCGTCTCGAAAACACTTTGCGTCTGCATATATTCAATAAGCGAAAATCGAAGAACTATTTGCCTCGTAAGTTTGTCTATTATCTTTCACGCCAACAATCAACTCATGACTTTTACGACAATATTAAATGAATTGTTACGCTACGTGTAGAACGTCGAAGAAAGCTAAAGGATAGTATCCGCCTGCCGTGAGTGAAGATCTTACGAAATCTTGCGCTTGTTTACGTACCAATAGCATGTCATTTGTACATCTTTTTGTCCAGCCTATGTGCAATGTTAACGATGGGTGTTCAAGATGCGTTTTATATTTTGTATCATTTTATCATTTGTTGTATTTACTGCCGCTGCCGCTGCTGTTGCTCCGGTTTATTGTGTTTCTGACATATTTGTTATTATCTATATATGTGTAAACATATATTTACACATTTACTCACATTTTCTAGCTTTTATTTACATACTCACACATAAAATAAACACGAAAAACATGCAGCATAAAAAAATATGTGAAAAACTTTATCGCTGAGCAAAATCTTAATTGTTCAATATAGCAAAAGTAATTGTCATTTCTAACGATGTAAAAACAACAATAACAATTACGCACAAATGCTTCTTTAATTTAAACTAGAATCAACAATTATGAGCTTTCCGCTTTATTCTAAACCTAAACGTTATTCAATATTACAGTAATGCGACATAAATATACGAACAGTTAGTAAAGGAAAAATCGGCGAAGAATAAAGCAAAACAAATAAAAAAAAAGCCTATACTTAATTGAGGCGTTAAATACGAATTATCGATAGAAAATGTAGATCTTGCTCAAAAGTGGGGACGGATCAAGAATCCATGATGAGTTCACATTTAACGAAAATTACAAACTTTCTCCAGCGAGTGAAATTGCTTAGGTAAGGGTGTAAGAGATCTGATGAGATAAACAAAAAACTAATAGAGCCATACGTCTTTTGCGATTTAATGCTTTTTTAACGTGAATTAAATTGACATCTACCGACGTGTCGCGACATTTGTTATACTGATTGTAACCGTTTTGGTTTCTCATCGATTTTTATAGAGAAACTTTAAATCTACAATATATTTTTTTCTAACAACTTTTTCAAAATGGACTGCAATAAGGAGCTTGCTCGTGAACCCATTTTGAAGAGCAATAGTCCTGGACTCGAAATACGCTAGTATAGGAAATGTCATTAATATGTCTTGATAATGCCCAAAGGTAGTTTTAACACAAAAATATATCAACAGACAGACAGACAAATAGACGAAAAGGCGCACAGTCAGCAGGCGGACAGATAGACAGACAAAAAACACATACACGTGCATATTGACCGCCAGATAGATGCACAAACAAACAGACAGCCGGTCAGACGAACAAACAGACAATAATGGGTGTGGTTACCGTAAAAAAAAAAAGTGGGTTTACCCAAGTCCTTTTGGACGCCGCGTGCTCATTTTCACAATTAAAACGCAGAGCACTAAAATACATCGTACGCATATATGAACACATATACACATACAAATATACACATATGTAAAGGTTGTTATTAATACGTAACGATGATAGACTTCATATTTGGAATGTTCTCCATAACAATTATTCGATTTCGATATTTCTTGATGCTGTGCTTAAAAGCCAAAGTTGACGTGAACGGTGCAAACAACTGGCAGGTTAAACTGGCTTAACTTTTTATATTTGCAAAGATATGAAAGATATGAAACAACTATGAAAGCCATTTTCAATTGAAGGCAAATCTTATATAATTATCATCTAAAGTAAAGGAATAAAACCTCGACATTATTTTGCTGGTCACGTGAATGCATCGCATTATCTTACTACCCCATTACTAACTGATTGGCGTTAATGGCTTTCAGCTGACTATTGCAGAACACCTATAGCTAATAAGCTTTGAGAGGAAATTTTTTGAAAACAACTTACAACACTTGGCAACATTTTTAACTATTATGGGCATATTTCTGGGCAGATAGTTATGAGCGTAATCAGGATAATTTTTACTGTGCGTCTATTTTCCATCTCAATTTTTATGACTTTGCGAATGTCAATGTTAAGAGGCAAACAGGTTTGGCGGACAGACAAATATAGCTGAATCGATTCGAATCCCTATTCTGCTGGTCATTTATACTATATACAGAAGAAAATGAGAGATTTAATACACATTCTTACTTTGCTTTATATATACAAAGTTGACTTATGTTCTCTAACGCAATTCACAAATATTCCACAGGCTCGTTTATATGGTGCAGGGTATTAAATGTTACTGCTTCACTGGCAAAAACTGAGTTATTTGTTTTAATCCCTAAGCATTTACGTCCAAGCATATACTCATCTCCCTTCTTAAGCGCATTATCTCTTTGAAAGCGTCTCTATTTTTTCAAGTAGTTTTAAGGACAATTAAGTTTTCGTTTATAACTTTGACACTAATGTAAATTTTATTAAGCTTGAGCTTGCACACAAAGTAAAGGAGCACAAGAAATCGAAAAAATAAAGGAAATTGAGCAAAAAAAAAAATCAGATAAATAAAAATTATAGGAAATGTGTTAAAGAAATGAAATCTAATTTTAATATCATGTTACGTCGTGACGATGCAAATTTTGTTTACAAGAAAGGGGGAATTTCTTCATAAAAGATGAAAACTGAGGCAAACACCTCCTTTGCATTGAAGAATTTTGGAAATGCGCGCAAAGTGCGATAATATTTTAATTTTCTTGTCGTGTTTGTAACGTGCACATATCATAAAAGGCACAGAGTAGTTTCTTTAAAATTTCCTGCGTGAAGATCCAACACAAGAAGCTTTACTTAACACTGAATACTGAAGGGATCCAGCAATTACGTTTACTCTTACTTCGCATTCCTTAGTCTATGCTTGTTAAGTAAATAAATGTTTATGGATGTTACTAAATGACTCTCTAACACTTCGCCGATCATTCCAGTATTCATCACTTAGGATTATTTAACGCAAAGGACAATCTAACTCTACATTTTTGACAATTTTTTCTTTTTTTGTTAGCTTGAGTTGTGGAACTTTTTTTATCAACTTCTGACTCCTGACTTATCAATATTCGTTATGTCATTGTTGAACCATGTTCAACCAGATATCCGCTTTCCTGGGCGGCTGCTGAGGATTGACAATTTTTTTCACTACTCACTTGAAATTCACGTTAACTCAAATTTTATTTCAGGTGATAGTATTTGCTCTCCAAGATTTTAAAGGAACTTGTCGTTGTGAGATTGTCCTGACACTAATTTTATAGATCTGCTTTGGGCTTTCTTTTGACTTCGAACTGATTTGTTGCCTCTTTTTGTGGAAGAGCGCAAGGAAGTGATTGTATCGTAATTATATCACAAATGGTTTAAGATGATATTAGCGGTTCCTTCGAAAGCTGTGTCTCGCGCAGTTTCTTTTTATTTGGGAAAATAAGAAGAATTTGTTAGAGTACAAACCAGAAGTATTTGTCTACGATTTGCCTAGAGTTCGTATTGTCATCGAATCAATGAATAATTTCTATTTGCGTTTTATTTCTTGCAAGAAAAAAAAAAACTGATGTGCCAATAACTACAGTTATATAATATCTGGCAATTCCCTGAAGTCATTGAGGCCCAATGTCCATTTCGTCCCAAAGAGAGAACGCCTAAACGTAAGTCAAGTGTTTCTTCAAGTTTGAGGTTTTTAGAAGACTTGGAAGACTGCTTTTCGAATGCCGTTTAATATTTGCTCCCGCACGCTTAAATTAAATAAGTGATTGATTACTTATGCTATTTTGAACGACTACAATATGGTGCGAGATAGCAAACGTACATGGCTTCTTCGCTATTCTATAAAATTGATAAGATGTAAGAGTAAGTTACATGAAAAGTTGGCCTGGTCAGCTCGTATTAATCGTTGTTGTTTTCATTGATTTTCAGCGGCTTTATATCATTTCTTCTACCAGCGAAATGGGACCATGGACAAATTACAGCATCGATGTATGCTAAGTGTCTGCGAACCTTGTGCATCAGAGATAGTTGATCTGCGCGTTGTTGAGGCTTACATATTCTTTATAAAAAAATATTATTTTTTAGTTGATATGAAATATGAATGAAACTGAAACAACAAATAGCATAAATACAATAAAATAATGTAAGAATATTAACGGGCAAAAACATCAATATATACGAAGGAAACGTTCAAGAGCATCGATTAAGGTTGGGTGTGCCATACCAGATTAGCCTGCGAATGTCGTCACATGCTGGAATTATACGGTTTGCTTGCGAAACACCCAATTAATCGAATTCAGTGAATAAATATTTAGCATGATTTCGATGGGTAGTCACTACGATGGCAGTATAGTGTGAACAAAGTATAGCTCTCTCAGTTCTATTTCATTTAGTTTGAGTTCTCCAACAGCATTTTTTACATAAAGAAAAGAAGATAATATGAGCAAATGTATATATAGTTTAGCATAATAGTGGCATTTAAGGAAGAAAAGGTTTAACATGGACACACAAACGCATATAACGTTGCTGTATAACAATACAAAATCAAAGAGTGAGAGAGATAGAGAGAGAGAGGGAGCTGAGGGAAGTTATACAAACCTGCTTTCCTTTTTTTCCTTTCTTCTTTCTTTTTCTTCTTTTTATCGTTTACCCTCCTTCGCACAAGTTAAACTTTTCGTTTGCCATATACAATTTAAAAGAAAAACCAATTTGTACTCATAGCAACGTACACACATATACACCTATATATATATATACATATATATATATATATATATATACATGTATATATTTCTATGTCTTTAGATATCTATGTGTATGTATTAAGTGGATCTCCATGTGAACATTTCAGAGAACCGAAAAGAAAGCTGAATACCTTTACAATTTTTTTTTTGATGACGACGGTGTAACAGTGACGGTACTGCTATTCTGTTGCTATTGGCGTTAGAATGATATAAAAAAAAAAAAAGAAAATATATACGAGCAAGTAAACGAGCATTTTTACGGCTTGCATTTGTAATACAGCAAATTGAAAATAACTTAATATTACTTAATAATAATAATACTAACAAAAAGGAGAGAAAAAAACTTATAAAACAAGTATGAGAATTATATTCGCGTCAGAAAACGAATTTTGAACACTTTCCATATTGAATCGAAATAATGACGCGAATGCTCATTTTAATGAAGCCGGCATTCAAATCTGTTTAATCGTTTCAAAAATTCACATTTGATCAGTGCAAGTCTCTGCACCACCAGCAACTGAAAGCTTGCATGTTCTACGATCCATTTCCGGTCATTCTAAATTGTCTCGATGAATCGACAATTTCACCCTGGATGGCAGTTTCAGTTTAGGATATTCATGATCACGAAAGTGTAAGTTTGTGAAGGAAATGATGGGGCCTTAACCGAAAGTGTTAATAAGAACCCACTAATTGTGTTGCTTTGTCAAGATTCCAACAGCTATCCTCACAACCTAGATATTCGTAGTCGATAGTTTTTCCAAAACAGAAAATTTCGCTATATAGCTCGAGCAAGAATCGAGTTATTGACAATGAAGACGGTTTCTAAATGTACAGCTGCAACTGGATTGTTGGAATGAAGAGATGAAATAAAAAGAAATAAATGAATAAATGAAATATAAAAAGTAAATGCATACTCTATGAAGTTCTGTCTCGGCACAATTTTAAAAATTAAGGCTTTCAAAAGTACACACACGAAATAAAGTTTTCCTCCTTAAGGAAAAAAAGAAGCGAAAGAGAAAAAAGGTAAGTTAATTAACCTAAGTAAAGGTTACAAGTGACGCCATTTCGCCACCAAAACTACGTATATATGAAGGTGAATGGGTAAATGTATGATGGGTAAACTCGAAAGCATAGTTCATATTATTTTTTACTTATTAAGGGAATGAAGAAATGCGTACGTATGTATGTGTGTGACTACGTTTGTTTTTATGCATGTATGCATGTATGTCTGAATGAATATCTGTATATTTAGCTGTCTGTGGCAAATTGCTCACAATGAATGTGCAATGAGTTCTTTCTTAATGAATTTTTAAAGGTTTCACCTCCCGACGGCCTCCCACTCTCAACAGTAATAATAATAATAATAATAATAACAACAACAACAAAATAAGGAATAGTTATTGCAAGAACAGCAATTACGAGAAGAACTTTCACTTCAGTTACTAATGAAATTTTCATGACCCTTTCGAAAATTATTTAGTTATTAGCAGTCAGCAGGCGAATTTTATTTGATTTTTTCTTTATTTTAAAAAATTTTTTAGGACGATTTTTTTGTGCGCATTTCACATTTTTCATGGTCCTCTTCGACTTCCTTCGTTACTGTTTTAATAAAGTTTTCAAAACAAAAACTAAATAATGAAAATAAAAAAAATCTTAAAAATTTTAAAAACTTTCCATATTGGTTTTTACATGAAGGACAAGTAATGTGTGCATGTGCGCGCGTAGAGAGCAAAAATGAATATTGAAGAAATTCTTAATGGCACTCAACGAAATTGAAAATTAAAATAATGAAAATGTTTCTCAAATACGCCCACGCATTACCAACCTTCACCACGTTGCAAAAAATAATTCATAATTTTCGGATTGTTTACCATTTCCTACCTAATAGCTACGAAAAATTCCTTTTTTTTTTTAATTTTTTATTTTATTGAAACAATCAAAACGCCTAATAAACAGAAACTTTCTCCCTCATGGATCACTTCATAAAAGTCTATTGCACGATATTTTACCACTAGGAAAGAACGAAAGAAACATATTTCAATTCACATCGTAATAAAATATAAAATAGTTCACGTGAAATAATACGATGGTGGACAAGAAGCGGGGACGTGATCCATTCCATGGAATTAAGAATTTTTTCATTCTCACGTCTAAGGGTTGAAAATTTGTTTTAACCTTTGAAGCAATAGTTAAACTTCCGTCGCCTATCTCTCTTCCTCTCTCGCTGTCTTTCTCTAGTTCGTATCTTTCGACATTTCCGGGGTGAAAACTTACTTGCTATCCGGTCTTGATCATAAACATCACGAATTTTTTTCACGAACGTTCAAAGCGTTAGCAGTCGGGTCCAAGCGGTGTTGTAAAATATGACATTCTTTCAGAATTTTAGATTATTTTGACAACTCAATTGCTTAACTACACGTTTAGTGTTCTTTTTCTGTCAACCATAGAGCTTATGTAACTTAATAATGCTAATGCTAGCAAAGTTATATAAATGTGAAGCCATTTATTGAGAAAAACGCTGGTAACTTGCTATTTCATCCGATAAATCAGAGCAAAAAGCAGTAGTATTTGTATGGGGCATGATGAGTTTCGGATGAGATTGGAATCTAAATATTAAGTAAGGTTGTCGTTGATGTTTTAAGCACTGTTGTAGATATGCCGAAATCGGTATGTGTGGCTTGACGATAACATGTCAGTAGATGTTTCTCTCTTTCTCGACGGTTTTTGCTTCGCAGTTTCAATGAAAAAGTGCTAGATGCTGCTAGGGTTAAATATTTGTATACTTGTGAAGGAAATAACAGCGTAAAAGTTATTCGAATTTTACATTCGATCGATATGTGACATATAAGGGTAAAAGCTCACAAAAAGGTTCAATGATATAAATCCTAATTTTTACATTATTTTTTTTAACACGAAACACATTTTCTTCTTTGGAGGGAGCATTTTGGTGCTTTCTCTTGTTTAAATACAATAAAATACCTACTTATTCAAATTTATAAGATTTCTTAACGCATATTATAAAGGGTACACGTGGCATAGAATTGGCATCCACCCACTAGAAGAATTAAAAAGGCAATAAGTGAATAAATTTTGAATGAAATTTTACTTGTGTAACAAAACATTTACAAAAAAAAAAAGGACTTGAAAGTAAGAAAGATTTTTTTCTTCAAGAAGATAGCATCGTTTGTCATAAAGGCTTTAGTACATAGCTAAAATCGAATGTATATAATGATGTGGTTCATTAGTTGCATACACACTTTTCAAACGGACTTAACATCTATGAACATACGAATGATTTTCATACACATAAATTTTCATTAAACAGAGATGTTGAGTGATTGGCATTGATTCAATACATGCTTAGATCGTTTTGATCTTGAGCTCAGATCCAATGTCTATCTCCCTTTATCTGTACTAACAATCATTTCGGCAAATGTAGAGTAACATAAAACTAAAAAGAAATAAATGATAGCTTGAGGAAGAGAATAGAAACTTCCAGATTAATATACATAAGTAATGGAATAGTTGCTGTTATTACTTTCGTTTGGAGAAATTTGGATGATTCTCAAATGTGTGTTAAAATTGTAACGAAATAAATAAATGAAGAAAAAAACTTTACAAATATTTCGAAGATACATTTAAAAAAAGCCAATCGGGTATAATATGAGAAGAAAATAATAATAATATGCCAACTAACCGATGACAAGACAAACAACAAATAAAATTTATTAAATACCGATAGTTTCTAAATATATTCTATCTCACAAGACTTGATGACAAAGCAGTGACGTCGTTTTAAATCCGAAATCTGAATTCATGATTACATTGGCATCGACATACACTGACGAAGCATTTTGATTGCAAAAAAAAAAAAAAAGAAAAATTATTTTGGCCATCGATCCAGTTCATGACTTTGAATTTTGTTAATTTTCTTATCACGTAAGAATTAACGAAAAACTTGACTGCCGTAGCAATAGGATGAGCATTCAATGACACGTAATTTTTAAGTAAATGTAATTGAAGCTGAAAACATTTGAGTAATTGATCTGTTTGGACAGCTTAACGTCTTCAATCTTCACATTATTGAACTATTTAGAGATAATATATCCAGTGTTGTCAATGCGCTTGTAAGGTCAGCTTTAAAAGGGCAAAAGTTTCCTTCATATAATATTGAAATTTATTTTCTTTAAAGCTTATTTACAATGGAGATGATGTTCCGTCTTTCGTTACTTTCGTTACATTTTTCATTATCATTGAGTATATTTCGCCAGTTACTGCCCTGGCCGTGGGTCATTTTTCTTTCTTTTGTGTAGCAAATAGAAACGAAACCATGTAATATTTAAATAGATCGGGGAATCCAGTTCATTTACCGAACTTGCAGAGAGGTTAAGAAGGAAATCAAATTAACCTTTACTTCCTACAACTGAATGCAAATATTGTTTACTATGAACAACAAAAAATTATGTACATTTAAATTGCCAGAATACACTTACACATCTACACATATCATCAAGTTGTAAAAAATAAATTTACCATTTATTGTTTATCTTACAAAAAAAAAAAAAGGGAAAAATAAAAACAAAAAAAAAAATGAATATATTTGTATCTAAGTAATAAAAACTAGTTCATATGCATAAAAATAGTGTAGATATATGTATATATATATCTGCATATATTTATATATATATATTTATATATAAATATATATAAATATATACATATATATCTACACTATTTTTATATGTGTGTTTGCATATACATATATATATATATATGTATATATTTATGTGTGTGTTTGTGTGTATATTATTTTTAAATAAAGCCATAAAAATATTTTATCATTTGGCAAATATTTGTTACCATTTCAGTGAGACGGACTTTTTTTGGCACTTGTGTACAAGTTACATAAAAAAATAGAAAAGCAAATACACATACACACATGCGAATATATAAAAGTACGAAATAGGTTATACACGGTCGAGTCTTATAATATCCTCCACCTTTTCATAGCTGTTGCCGGGTGATATATTCACTTCGTCGTTTTACCTGTAACAGTCAGAAATAGTGTTTTGTTGCATGCAAAGTGCAATTGGAAATAAAAATTTCACTAAAATAACTAACTTCATGTGAAACAGCACGAAAATGACTTTAAAAGTTTAACGTCATTATTGAAAATCGTCATGAATAAAAGTTGAAGAGACGACAAACTTCCAAGCAAGGTTAACTCTCTTATCTTCACTCTCAAAAGAAAGGATGTACATCAAATCTTGGCCTATAAACGTACACCCTTCCTCCTCCCATATTTGAGCATATATATAGAGAGTTTCCTAGAACTTTTAATTCCATTTTTCACTCAAATGTACACAAGTTTGCATATTGTTTTCATATAAGCAAAGGTAATAATGTGGATAGAGGGTATCAAAGATTCGTCTTAAGTCATATATAGTCTCGTTTTTGATTTATTGCCATATAAAATGGGCGTGGTTAGCAAATAATTCTGAAATATTTTTCATGAGTGATTGCATCAATTGCCAATGCTGTGTAAAAGCTTGAAATTATTTCCGTCTCCAAACTAATTTTCTTATTTTTAGTAGGGAAGCTTAGCTTCCCATCCCAGAGCAACTGCGAACAATTCGCCCATGTGTAAGGCACTTCGTGATCGCTATAGCGAATTGCAAAAAACTGAATGAAAACTATAACAGATATTGTTAGCGTTTATAGCTTTCGTTTCAGAAAGAAAATTTTATCCTTCTTTATCCTGTACTCATGTTTTATATCGGTCATCATCTGCGCATTTTTTGACAAATTCTGCTTAAGTTGATTTAAACTATAAATGCAGAGAGCGTTAAGTGAACTGAACTGAATTATTGGATAAGGGTGGAGGCATTGATTTTCAATTCCTCTCATAAAGGAATGTGCCAAAAGCATCAAATAAATTAGTATATTTTTCTATTCCATATCGAGTTGAATACGAAAATAGGAAAAATCCAAAAACTATCATACAATTACATTTATATACATTTTGGCAATTAAATTGGAGTTTTATGGTTAAATAAAAGTAAAAGCCCCCAACAATCTGGTGATATCCACCGAATAAAAAAAAGGACCGAAATGAATGAAAGGAGATATATATGTATGTACATACATATATATATGTATATGTAAAAGTGGCGAAAAGCACACACGAAGCTATACTTGTATATGTGTAGAGGTATCTATTTAATATGTGCATTTGTGTGCAAATGTATATAAGATCACACATATGCATGTGTACGAGTGTTGACATCGTAAAATGGTTACAGACCATAAAATTGACAGATGGTAAAATTTAATGGCATATGAAGTGTCAACTGTACATTTTTGCTGTTGTTGTTTGTTATTTTCTCTTTTTTTCCCCGCTACTTATAATACATGCACATATATATATATATATATAGTTATATGTATATATATATATCAAAGATTCGTATAGTTATGTATATATACATATATATATATATATACATATATATATATATACATATATATACACTTATTTGTACATGATATTGGCTGTATATGCGTGCACGCGTGTATGTATATATGCATGTATATATGAATGTACGTATGTATGTTTATGTAGGGGTTCTCTCTACGCTCTCTTTCATGTGCTAAATTTAACATAATGTAATATAAAATGTTGATGACAATGCCTTTTATGTGAATGTATGTTTGTGTATATGTAAATGAATGAGTGTTTACAAGTTTATATATGTTTGTATGCCATAAAAATAATGCATATATTACTGCCATGTTGCCTGATAGACACATATATGCATTTATGTTACATGTTTACATACGCTTAACTGCATTGTTTTTCAAATGATTTGATACAATGAATATTTTATATTTGCAGCGGTTGTTGCTATTTTGCTATATATCTTTTGTATATGCATATATATATTTGATATTTTTGCAATTATTGTATAATCATTAAATCGAAAACAATCCGAGTAATACCAGATTGCTTTTTAATTTAAAAAATGAAAGATAATGTTTCTGCAAAAGATCGATTGCTTCAAGGGCATCGACAATAATATTTGACATACGTATTATAATTTTGCGAAAAAACACAAGAGTCGAGTTAAAAGTCGACTTGATCGCTTAATCATAAAACACTTTGCTACTATTCAGGTTTAACATCCTTCCACAATACTTGGCTGAACGATTAAACCATCGAGATCCACGTAAGACTGATATCCCAAGGTCACTCATTGTACGTATATTCCCAGAAGTGTTATTTTCTATTGACATTGTATTATTGTTAGAAGTGATCCAGTTGATAGATGCAACTTGCGTCCGTTCGATAACTATAGTAGCGCTATGTGCGCAAAGTGCTATGTAAATGCACGCAATAGTGTTATATATATATTTGCATTGCTTCGCAATAGATTAATTTAAAGTTACGTAACTTTGCTAACACTAATTCGATCAAGCAATGGTATAGCGACTTTGAAAAGTGACATTTCATAACTAATTTAAATGAAACAGTATGCTACAACGTATTTGTTAGTTCAATCGAAAGTAATTACGTTTTTCAAATGAGCCAAAATGCTACATATATATCATTCTGTAAATTGGGAAAGCTGCGAGTCATGCTGTGATCGAAAAACAGGTGATAAAGCCGATGAATTTCTTCGTTGTGGAATTAAATATTGACAAAAAAAAAAAATAAATAAATAATCAAGTTGCCGACTATTTACGTAAAACCGGGTGCAAAAAGAATCTCGCTAAGTGGTTGCAACATAAGGCTTAGCCCCCGAAACGGATAGACTCGTGAATGAAGATGATAACGCAAAGAACAACATCTGAGACTATCTGGGTTTGACTACCTGTCAATAGGAGGTGCTTGTGTATTTGTTCCCCTAATATAATGGGTTTAATGTTAGTCATGGAAATAAAGCAAAATCTAGAAAATACTACGAAAATCGTTAGTTAACCGCACCGTATGATTGAACATTTTTTTTTTCCGATTGTGTCGAAGAAAACTTCAACGATGACAGATAGAAATGTAAAGCACATTTTAGTCGTTCTCCTCTGACCTAATGCAACGTACCACGAGAAATATGCAACAACAACTGCAGTAGTAGAATACTTTTAATATGCGCTATTTGAAATCATTTAATTATAGAGTTCCTGAAGCATTGCAAAACATTGATGGCAGCACTTTGTAGAGAATTGCGCAAAAAAAAAAAAAAAATCGAGAACGAGTAAGAAAATCATATTCAGCTATGACCGAGTCTTTTACACCCAACGCATTTATTGCAAGAAAATTGAAAACAAAACTCACATCGCGTGATATAGGGTGAACAGCGCGCATTTTGTGCGCATTTTTGCAGGCGTCGTAGGGCCATCCATAACATGGAAGTTTTAATCATTCGGTTTAATGCAGTTTATGAGTGATGGGTAAAATCCACAAAGTTTTTTTGCCTTAGGCTTTATGGAGGCCTTAAAAGATTACGTCTCATTGTTGCTAACATATTGAGAGAGTGGAAATAACTCCTAGCTACGCTGGTGAGTATAAAAACAATGAAAAAAAAAATTTCAGACACAGTTCTTCTTCTTCTTCTTCACGCAAAATTATAAGAACGTAATCAAAATTTTGACATCCACGAAAGCAGACAGACACACACAGCTTAATTTGTTTTACTGTACGTACTAATTAAAGTTATGTGTCCTCCGGTGCGCATTTCCAGGCGTTGTAAGCATTCAGTGAACTTAATATGCCACCTCTTGTGACGGATAAAAAATATAGTAGAAATTTTTTCCATTACTTCTTTTATGGTCGCAAATATAAATTAAACAATAATTTTATTTATTTATTTCGATGATTGTTTTGTAGCATTTGTTATCCAATTAATTTCTTTAATTTTATATAATCGATCTGAACTATTTACTTTTTAATGAACGACAAATTTTTTCATTTGTTTCATATTCACAGATTTATTATACGTATGCGTTGTTCAAATATCTGTCTGTCTATAGATGTGTGGATATAATTAATTTCGAATATTTAACAGCTGTTGCTACTGTCGTCAAATTGATATTGTGCAGATGCACATGTGTAACGATGGCAAAGGCGAATACAAAAACAAAAACGAGAAAAAAAAGAAGGAAAACAAACAATAGTATAAATAATAAATACGATAAAAATGTAGTAAACATTACAGGCAGACATATATTTTATTTATTTATTTATGTATTTGTTGTTGTTGTTGTTGTTGTTGTTGTTTTCACATGTCAACACTAAAGATATTGTAATAAATAATGTGATTTCTATTAAAAAACGATACAGCGAAGCATATTAAAATTTGAATGCACTTCAATACCAATTAGGCACAAGCTCACGACTTTCATGACATACATCATTATCAGTGCACTCGTATGGGATTTCGTATACATTATATGGGTAATTGCTTTTTGCTAATCAAATTTAGTCAACAAGCTCCGCACATATATCAGTCCATGTCGTGTATACACATATATGCACAAACCACGGTTGGCTCACATTGGCCGAAATCTCGAATAATAAGACATGATATCGAAGAATGATCTTTGGCCAAATTTAGGAAATTTCATTATTTTAATTTTTAATGTACTGAAATCGATATCGGAGACCCCTAATATATACATCATTTTGATTAACAATTAGTGATGTCATCTGTTAACTTCGTATGTCCTTTACTCTCACTTTAACAGATAAAGTCTCATAATTACTGTCAGACATGCTCACTAACACACCTAGCATTTCTAAAAAAGGGCGAATGCCGTTTAAAAGTTTCAATATATTGTTTTTAATTATATCCGGTGTATGTATAAGCTTCGTAGACGACACATATGCTTTTTTATTTACTTTAATTAACTAGAAAATTAGTCTGCGTAAAAAAAAGTCATCCTTCTAAATGACTTATACCGAAGTACCTCCGTTAATTTTAAAGCCAAGGCACAGCTGTTTGGCTTGACTGCGAATACCTTCGAAAAGTCGAGCTACTTTTTTGTTTTTTTTTGTAGTGCAGTTTTCTCGAAGTAAAGACTTTTCATTTCCTTTTTCGAAATATAATTTTCATGTTAATTTTCTAAAAAAAAGCATTCATTTGTGTTTCGTTTGGACTTACGTCTTGTCCCCTCCCTTTAGCAAGATGAAATAATAAATGATGTATTCCTAAGCAGCTCGAATATCGTATTAAATTTAATGTTATCTCTCTGCCTACTTGCGTACGTTGAACTTTCAGGTGCTATTTCATGATTTTTTGTCTAATATGCTAAGTCTCGTCCTAAATGCTTCAAGTTTATCATCATATCGTTAATCAACAAAAGCAGGTAATTCTATTCATAAATTAGTCCGCACTCAACGAAAATGTGAAAAGTTTACTTCTACGATTAATTTGTGTAATAAATTTCTATTATGTTGTTACGTCTTCTCTTCGCGTACGTTTTGTTAGATGTGCATGCGTATTTTATGTTATAGTAAAAAAAAGAAGGTATTTCCGTGTAGACAACACTCTTTATGGGTCAAGAAAAAAGTTGGCAACGTACTTTTAGTAAACCAACCAGCAAAACCTTTTATCACTTTGCTGGTAAGATCAGTATGCCGCCTTTGGAGAACAACTCAAGTTTCTGAGCGAAGAAGCGGAAAGAATGGCTAAGAGTGAAAGGCTTGGTAGTTGGACGATGCAAAGTGATGCACCGTGCACAAACTTTCCGACCCAGACCTCTCTACTATTTCTAACTCAATAAAAGTGTGCATTGTCGTGATGGAGCGTTCTGCACGGGTCCTCTCGATTGCGCGCTCTATCCGCACTAACTGTCACAGTCAGGAGTGAAATCAATTGTCTGAATGGATTCGAAAAGCTAACGATGTACGATTTTCTGCCAATCCCACCAACTACAAGGCACTAACTAATGTCGCGTCAATCCGGGCTTGCTCACTGCTGCTACAGCTTTGTCCGTCTTGATAAGCAATATACTTCTTTCATTGTAATCTTATATAACACTTGCTAATGGCTTAATTGCGATTCCACTGTATGACTTATCCAGTCATGCAAATAGCTTAAAACTGCTTATGTCCACAGTCTGCAGCGATCTCACAGGATCATATCATCGGTTTTACTAACGGTTAGTCAACTGGAGCATGAAGAGTCCTTAGTACGAAAAATTTGCAGAGGGAAAACGAGCAAACCTTTAGCGTGATGTGACAAAGAATTTTGACACGCCCGCAAAGCATTTTTTCACAAGACTGGGAAACCTTCATCGAATTACTATTGCGAAATGTATCGAGTTTTTCAAAAATTTACAAAAAGTACTTTCGACTGATTGAACAAATACTACGATGTTGTTTTGTACGTGTGTATTAGTTGACCAGCAGACCTTTCACATGCGCATTTCCCCTTTTGGCTCACAGGGTTAGCCTAATCAAAACTAGGCAAGTTTAAAGCCATCTTTTAGGAGGCGTACTATGAACTTCTTCCTTAACTCAATATATTCCTTTCTTTGGTTTAATGGTTTGGATATCATACGGCCACCGACGTCGCTGAGCCCAGAAGGATATTCCTTTCTTTGGTTTAATGGTTTGGATATCATACCGCCACCGACGGCGCTGAGCCCAGAAGGATGTCCAAAAGGAAGCATTAAAACAATTCTACAAATTGTCCCAGGTAATTAAAAAGCCATCTTCCAAGAGATAGCCAACATCCCGCAAATGTGAAAATGCGCAGTATTCACTATTTGGTATGAAAATACTATCACGACAAAGCTAAGTTTCAAGTAGATAGCGCGTTCACTCGCAGTGGCACAAGAACACTAACAGGTTACTGACTTAGAGCATTGCCCGATTGCATAATATCTGTAATGCTGCCACTCCTATCGTACTTTTCAGATTTCGTCCCTGGCGACAATTATCTGTTTTGAATATTTTTCAGGGGAAAGGATTGAGATCAAACAATTTGGTCGATGCGAAAGCTGAAGTGATTCAATCTGTTTTGAAGGCTACGTTGATGAATTCGATTAAAATTTGTAAAGCAAAGAACTTCTTTTACTTACTGCCGAGAATTATGGACCAAAAATATAGGGTAATGTTGACGAGTCACTAACTTTTCATAAGATATTCGACGAAGAGTTGGTTTTACCTATCAAAGCAGTGCACTGAACATTGATTACTTAACATGTACCAGAGTCACGCTATTAGCTAAGAGTCGCGGCAAATATGACTAAGTTTAACCTCAACATTAACTTACTCTACACAATCAGAAGAGGTGAAGAAAGGAATCTTCTCTAAAAAAAAAGAAAAAAAAAGCGGACGAGTAAATTTTTCCTTTAACCCTACCATTATTAGTATTATCATTTCTATACGTGTACCACCACGAGCAGTCGTCTGTGCTGTTAGATGTTTTTAATAAATCGAAAAAATATCTCAGGTTTTCTTCTCTGTGGTAATGCGAGGGCAATAATCCCCTTCTTTACACATTTCAAATTTAAATCGTATATAATATTAATGTTTGGCAATTTTCCTAGAGTTTCGTTCATAAAATGTAATTGCTTAAGAGAATATTTGCCAAATGAGTTTACAATAGTGTCTGTAGTTTCTTTTTTTGGTCTTTCGTGCATGTGCGCTCTGTTGAAATTACCTTTATTCTCGGCAATTACTTTTATGGGACTGTAAATGCTGCTATTGTTTTAAATCGATACAATATTTGATTTCAATATTGTATTAACTGATAATTCTGTACAGAAAAAGGAAAAAGGAAAAAGCTGAGAAAAAAACTTGAACATTTGTAGTGATATTATGCGATCGGAAACATAGCAAAAAATAATCGGAGAACGTTCGATTTACTTTTTACTAATGAGAATTCAATACAACATTTATTGCATAGTTTGTGCAGATTAAAAATTATTTGGATAATAAGGAAATTGCTTTCAAGTTAAAATGTAAAAATCGAAAATTAAATTTCACCTAAAAATGTGAAATATTTTTGCACATTTTTCCTTTGACTTTTTTTTCTGAACCGAAACCCTTAAAGTTTATCATTTAAATCCAAGGCGGATTGGACACGAAGTGCAAAATTGTGTAATAAATTTAAACGTTACACGCAAAGATGTGCAACTGGTTTCGCTACTGGCCATTGTCGCAAAGGTTTCACCACTTCACCACCAGGAAATAGAAGTCAGACACGTACGAAAGGTAAAAGGTTGCTTGAAGGTCGAAACCTTAACCTTAAAACATATAGTCTCAGACTGTCAAATTAAAGTTGTGATAGGCGTGTCTCACTTGCTTGATCATAGCCTTTTTTTACGCTGACCTTGTAGACAGTTCTGGCAAAAAATTATACCAACTGTTCCTTCAATTAGTCCTGCGAGTAGTGTATGCATTATCTGCTACGAGCACCATAAGCACTTTTGCACCGCATTTTGCAATTATTCTGCATAATAGTTACTTTTAAATTTCGATAAACGTGTACTGCAGATTCACGATGAAAATTCTTGGATATTATGGTCGGGATTATAATCGAAACACAGACATATTCCTTGAATCAATCTCTATCTGTGTTCATTTTCGCTTTCTTGTTAATGAGCTGTTTTGAAAACAGGGAGCAGATGAAGGGGCAGATGGATTTATTGCGTATTTCTCAAGGCCACCAACCAACGTAGAGAAATCTTATATGCAGAAAGAATGCTGCTTTTCGTCGTTCCCTAGAAAGGAAAGAAAATGTTCGAATATCTTTTCTTTTCTAACAGATACAGACGAATGGTCTCAAGTTCGTGGACTGATTGAAGCTGCATTTACTTTTCGAAATCTTGACGCCAATTTTTGAACGTAATAAACCATCAGCTAAGATAAAAAAATTAGTAACCCCTCATCTTCCGGTGGCAGGCATTTTACAAAAAGTGCCTTTTGAAAAGAAGGTGTTGAACTGTTGAAGTTGCTTCGAAGAATAAATGCATCTTAACAAACTAGCTTGAAATTGTTTTGCGGAAAGAGGAAAACTCAACCACATGCACGTGCACAACATTCACAATATACAAGACTTTTTTCGGTTTTACCTGATATGCTCTCGGTCTTAGGTGCGAAGTAAAAAGAAGAGAAATAGAGAAGTAAAAAAAAACTAAAAACAAAACAAAGGAGAAAAGATGAAAAACTTGGTGGTTGTTAAAAGAACTTTCGTAAAAACTTTTCAATTATGTTTTTTTTTTCGCTTTTTTCTTTCTTTCTTTGTTTTGTTTGTGCTACTTTTTGTTATTTTGTTATTGTTGCCGTAGATAGCGGCAACTTTCTGTTGCTTGAAATCTTATTAAAAACGCAAATCTTAGAGTTCTGTGGCCACTGATGAAAAAACTTGTCTGCCTAACTCTGCCTGACTATTTGGTTTTGCATAAATATAATATATATTTATATATATATATATATATATATATATATACAAGTATTTATGTTCACGTAGACCTTCAGGTTTCTGCGCTTTGTCTCGCACAAGGTGAAGCTACTTTAATTACACAAAGCCAAGTATAAAGGGCACGCACGCATTCTTCTTTATATTGTAGGTAAATTTTAAGCCGTTCGTGCTTCTTAGTTGCGAAAACCTCAAAAAAGTAATTATGATTTAATTAAATCCAATAAAGAAAAGTATGCAAGTATTCGTATGTCTTGTACTTTCTCTTCCCCTGCCTATGCGTGCGTGTGTCGATAGATGTATAGAAAACTTTTTCACACAAGCAGCAAAGGTTTTAAATATTAAACCAGCACAAAAAAAGAGACGATTTATCACTTGATTATTATATTTGCGTTAAATACTCGTTCCTTCTTTCCATTTAGATGGAAGCCCACCTAACAACAACCTATATTTACATCACACACATATATACTCGCATATAAATTATAATGATGAAATGTCGGCTTTTTTCGATATCTCCCTTTCTTTTTTGTGTGCCATCCTTATCCTTCTCTTTGCTATTTTCTCCTGGCCTTTCTGGTTTGAAAATTATGCAAATTATGTCACGTACACATCGCTTTTCCCTTCTAGCCTCGTCGTCAATTTTGCCTTTACCTCTGTCGAAAACACGAGCGTTTACTTTAATGACGGCTTCCTTAGGGTGGCAGTTTTACTAACAGAAAGAGTTTCATCGACACACAACATACATATATATACATATACATATATATATAAATACGTATGATAAGTGTATTAAAGCATATTATTTTATGAGTCGAAATGTATATTTACATAAACATACACACAAGCACGCACGCACATTTTTCTTCACATTACTTATGGTCTTGAGGAACATTTAAATGAATTTCATAATAACTTTCTTTTTTAATGATAAGGGATAAAATGTTTATTAATCTAACGAAAAATGAAGAAAGATATTTTTTAAAAATATAAATTTATCGATCATTACAATATGAAATGGAAATTTTGTACCCTCATCCTTCCACGAATTTAATTACCACACACTTATGCCAATTGCTTCAAAGCGTATAAACGTTTGATCTCTTTCCATATATATATATATATATATATATATATATTGGTACATGTTATACATACACAAAACTAATATCAAAAATATTTGGATATGCGACATACTCTTAAGTAAGTTCTTAGATCGTCTTCGGCTGGCAATCGGACAATCTATTCCATTAAGAAATACTCCCTTAGGAAGTACCAAAGACTCCCTAATGTTCTCTACAATCTTACGTATAATAAGTTGACTGTTATTTCAAAAATACCTATTGGATGCACCGTAATAGTCCTTGAAAATCTAATGTGGTTAATCTGCAACCCCTGGGGCCATCATATTGTCTACATAAATGCATAGATCCTATAAAACACCGCGAATTAATTACGCTCATCTGTCTATCAGTTTCGTAGTCTTGAACTTCTCTGCATGTCCCTCATAAACTATCTTCTACTGAGTATTGGGGGAGAAAAGTTCCTATTAAAAGTGGTATGTGGAAAGAGAGGACCTGACTTTAGTACAAAAGGAAACTCTCAACATGCTTTAATATAATAATAATAACGACAATAATAATAATAATAAGTATAATAATAACTATAAGTACAACGTGGACCACCCATGCAGCGCTAAAAAGCGAATCAACCTACACTGCCAACTTGGCTATCTGGGGGTAACGAGCCTATCGAGTCTACATGATGCGTACGTTAACAATTTAAAGACATATTTCAGGTCGCAAATAGGACGCTTTATCACAGATAGATAGACACAAATAGATAAAAATGACACGTCCCTAATTTTAGATAGCATCAGTCATGAGAAGTCAAGCAATGCATTAATCCACCAAGGGATGGTATATAAATGGACCCAAAACCGTTGACACGGAAATAATGAGAGTGATGTAGAGGAAGATTCAATAGACCTACAGAGTACTTATCAATTGTTACTTAGAAGGAAGCTATTTTTTGAGACGGAAGACAATACAAAGTAATATCCGCACGATATTACCGAAGATATATAATGAGGCAAGAAATAGAAACGGACGGCAAAGTGTATTGTATTACGAGGTGCTGAAACCGTAGGAATTTGTTACTGCAGACGTCTATGACCTCAATTGAACAAATTGAACCATGTGTTGTTGCAAAAGAAACCTGCAATAGCGGCTAACAGACGCAAAGTCATCCACTTACGTGGCAACGCTCGGACACACCTTGCAAGAGTTGTGAAGGATACACTATTGCAGCGCGAATGGGAGGCTCTGCCTCATCCGGCATACTCACCAACCGCAGCGCCTTCCGATTACCATTTGTTCAGACCCATGGAGCATGGCTCGGTTAGCACGCGGTTTCGAAATGCGGAAGGAGCATGAAAATGGTTCGACGATTGGATCGCTGCCGAACCAATCTCGTTCTTTCGACACGGTATCGTCGTGTCGCCAAATAGATGGGAAAACGTTATAAAAAATGATGGAAAATATTTCGAGGAATATATTATATGTTGTGCGAATTTTTCTCAATGAAGGCCTTTTTCAAGAGAGAAAATAATCAGAATGCATGGAAATACCTAATGTAATATATTATCTCAGTCAGTTAGTGTCTGATTACCTTATGTTACACTTTCCAAAACTAATAAGAACTTTTCCTTAGAGAGTCTGCGCCGATGTTGGTAATAAGTGGCCGATCACGTGTGGCGTAAGTGCTGTGAAGTCAGTTCCTAGTCCGGTGTGTTTACATAAAGCTTTATATCATTTTTCCCTCCTTCTGGTTTTCTTAGTTTATTTGTTTATTTTACGATAAATTGTAGATTGAATGGTGATTTATTTTATTATTAATGATTTTATGTTATGTTCTTCTTTTTGTTTCCTAAATTCTAAACTGGATTCTTGCAGTTAAGTGCTATTTAAATAAATGTGTGCAAATATAGGTTAATTAAACCGCAAATGCAACAATGCTGCACACAACTCTATTGAAATAACAATCAAATTTAATTGAATTACTGTTGTTGGGCGTGTGAGTTATTGTAGCTCTTTTTCGTTTCTCTCTCTCTCTCTCTTTTTCTCTTTCTCGTTTTCCATTTGCTACTCGGTCTTTTGGTCCTCCACTGATTCATTTATTCATCCATTCATTCATTTCATATATGAAATTAATTTTCTTTCAAGTTTTTTTCATATTTTTTTTGTTATGATTCCAATTATTTTTTATTTATATAAAAAGTTAAATCTTTATAGAGATAGCATGCATGCGTTACAATAACGGGAAATCATTGCAAAAATAAATATTACACCTGCAATAGAGATCACAGTTTTATCCAAAACCTATTCGTTATAATGTAAGATATTGAAGTGAAGTTCTTTCTAATTTGATTTCTGAAATCATATTCTGCAGTTATAAAAACACAACAAAACATGGAATTTGGTAAAGGTATTTTTATATTCATCACCAAACGATGACGGGTAGTTTTTGAAAACGTTTGCAACACCCAAGACGAAGCATCAGAGCCCACACAAAGTATATATATGCTTGATCAGCATCAAACCCGAAATCGATTTAAGCATGTCTGTCTCGCCGTCTTACAGTCTGTCGGTCTGTATAATGTTTGTTCTACACATTCTCCTGGCAGCGAAAATGAAGCAATCGGTTTCAAATTTAGTAGAAACATTGGATGTTCTTGCGCGCAGGTTGACATTGAAAATGAGCCAAATGAATCGAAGCAAACGCTCACAGCACCACGTAAACTGAGTATAACCGAGTTTTTCAAAGGGAATGAAAAATTGGTGTTTTGTTCATTACTCATAAATTTGAACGCGTTCTCTATGGGCGATGGTATAGCATTTGTGCACAAAAATGGAAAAAAATGGCCATGCCTTCCCAATATTATAGTGTATCAATAGTTCATTATTTTTTCCATACCCTGAATGCACCTAAACATGTCCGCCTGTTCGCCTGTCCATCCGTCTGTTTGCGCGACTTTGTAGCATTTGTGGTAAATAACCTCCCGTTAGCAAAGTTGAGGACATCGTCTACAAATTTGCAAAAGAACTTGGAAGCGACCTAAACTTTTCAAACGACACGCCTACCACGCCCATATGCCAAACACTTTTATTTTGAAAATAGAAATAATCAGCTACGCCCACTCCATATTATAGAGCATGAAAATTTCCTTCCTTTACTTTTTTCGCATTTTTTAGGATAACTGTGATGGCTATAAAAGGTTCGGTCCCGACCGAATTGATTTTCGTACTTGTTTTTCAATTCAATTTTAATCAATTTTTTTTCTTTACTCCGGATTCGTTTTTGAAGACGAAATAGTTTTCATTGGCTCGAATTACGTAACATATCTAAGCTACGCTCCGAAGATTTCTTTAGAACCAGCCATTTCTTCTAACTGGCCCTATGAATAAGACGTCAGATTTGTAAACCATCTCAAGGCTGACAAGTTCAAGTCTTTGGTAACGCATTGGCCTGTATATTCTGCTCTTTTATGTCGTATGGGCATGAGAGACATATGAAGTGCATGCACTGTGGTTTTTCAAACCACATTCAATTGCGCTGCTATTGAGACGACAGCATGCAAACTAAGCCCTAATCCACACACGCTGAGCCCTTGAAGCTCATTTGACCTTTGAACTTGCATTTTTTGATTGTTTCATTTACAATGCGTTCTTAAAACTGTTTTCCTTTACTTTAACAAATAACACTAAAAAAAATATTTTTTCAATCGGGGGTTGAAAGTGATGTCAAAATTAAGCATTTTCGTTTTTATTACGGCTCACAGTCAGGAAGGAGCCGCTTATCTTGGAACAATCAGCATCCAATCCATCCAAAATTTGAGACAAAGTGCATTGGGAAGACTCGCATACTATTTCGGTACGTAATCGCAGCATCACATTTAATAATTTCTTTACGAGCTATGAACTGAATCAAAGTTTATGCAGAGTTTGCATCAAGAAATTAATTTTTCCTGATCGTTCCAAGATGCTTTCATTGTGATATGTGTTATGCTTTCTGTTTATTTAAATAAATGACTTTAATGTGTGAACAAAAACAATAACATTTCAATTTTCCCACGATTCTTATAAGTGACTGAGAGTCACATATTGGTATCATCTGCTATGAAAACGCGTGTACGTGTTAAAATTGATCTAATGAAACGAAGGCGTAAATTGAGCGGATCCGATGCACTATCCAATATATGTTGTGAACTCATCAACTGTCTGAAATGTAGGCCTTTTGTGGCCATTTTTTTGTAAGATAGAGAGAGGAACTTCATTTTATATCCAATTTTGTATAGAACAAACGTATCAGTTATTGTTTACGATATTAGATCGAAACTTCTGCTCGCCAACGTTTTTGTTATGATGAGAAATCTAGTTAGGGCAACCTGCATCGAGTAGATAAGAGCAACCAAGTGAGCATCCGCGAGCTCAAATCTCATAGATCGTACCTTATAATGAAAGCTCAGCGGGGAGAGACATAGCACTTACCAATTGGGCACGCACCTAATGAGCTGCGGCTACTCCCCCTTCATCGTTCCCTTTCTTTTTTGTGGCCACCACCGTGCCACACGTATGGGCGCCACTCACTGGGTGATTGAGCTGGGTGGACGCTTCCTAAAGAGCCAAATATCTTACAAAACGAGTAACTTTCCAAAACTATCGGAACCAAGTCACTCGTCGCAAGAATCGCTCTGCCGTACAATAAACCTTTCGTTACTATAAATTATGAAAGCCACAGGTCGTCAGTTATTCTTTATCATATTTACAAAATCCAAAGATGAAAATGATCTCAACTAAATTAATAAAAAAAGTAATTTCGTTTTTAATACAAATTTCATACAGGAGTAGTGAAGTAATCAGTGATCGCGGGAGGCAACTCATGTTTGAATCTTGGCGATAATAACGCAATCGATAACATTCTTATTGAGATTTAAACTGGGCAACACCATGCACTTGACGATATTCGATAGATGGACCTTTTCCTGTGAAAACTCTGCCTTTATAGGCGTCTTATAGCTCGAAAATGCTCCTTGACCAAAACCCCTTTGAAATTTAATGCGAAAAGGATTGTCATTATGGCAATGACGAAAGGCGAATAGGCTTCGATTCATTCGAAATGAACGGCCAAAATTTTTTTAATGCGCGGCATCCACTTTTATTATGTTATTTATGATCTCGTATAAATTTGGCGAGATTTAATTAATGATAGTTCGTTAGGGAACTTATGTAACCTTTGTGGAACGTTATTATTCGCTATGTATGAATCATTTGTAATCCCATCGATTTCGCCTTCATTCATGAATTCATGATCGTTATGGGCTTTTTTATCACACCACAATTAACGTTAAGTAACATACTTGCATCTACTTATGCGTACCTAATTGGTTACATTATGGTTTCCTACAAGTATATGTATTCGCATGTACATAAATTATTTGAGTGCGTAAGGCTCAAGTGTCGCTTGTAATCATTAGCATTACATGAAGCGTGCGCGTATGTATGTATATAAGTATGTATATATGTATATATGTATGTATGTATGTATGTATGTATGTGTGTGTGTTTGTGTGTGTTTGTGTGTGTTGACCAACTGATTAGTTGCGCATTATTTTGCGGTTTATCAAGTTTATTAAATATCCGCATGGATATGCGTTATGTATAAATAAATTAAAATTGATTAATAGACGTTAAATGCAAGTAATAAGGTTTAACAATAAATTAAAGTACTAATCAAACGATAGGTGTCTAATGAAAATATTTTAAAATAATTTTGGATTTGATTCATTGTGGCTCAGAAATCTATTTAAGAAAAAAACGAAAATTGAATTAAGCCCTGTTAGGTTACATCTAGTCCCACATATTCTTGCATATGCACAAATTTTAATTAATACTCTTTAAATGGGATTAACGGCGTTTATGTTAAATAAACGCGTTTGCTTCCTCTTTCGCTCTATAATGTTTTCTTTAAAATGCTTTTTCCAACATACTTAATATTTACGCATGTATGTGTAGGTATTTGTTTATATATCTATATATGTAGGTGTTTGCATTGTTATACCATAATAAAGCGTATTTATGAAAAGTCATAAATAAACATACAAGCGCAAACACACTCGCGCACTCACACATATTATAATACGCATACATATATAAATATATAAATATATATGTATAGTGCATATATGTATATGCATATATTTATATATGTATATATATACATGTGTGTAGGCATTATCGGCTATGTCTGAATTTTAAAAGTGTTCATCATAAAAGTGGCTTCTCGTTAGAGCTCTTCAATAATAATAGCAAACGCAGAAGAGCCACTAACACATTCAAAGTGGATACATACACAAGCTGCATGATGGGTATCGTGTGAGTGCGAAGTCACTCGATGTGTAAACGTACACAGAGGGAAAAATCAACGAAACTTCCAATAGCCAAGAACCCACCGCGAAAATAGAAACTAAATCATATTTTTTCTTCTTTGGAGTGTTCTGGCTCCAAGATGAAGAATTGAAGTGAAAATTATAAAAAAAAACCAATTACAATAGAATTCATCAATACATACCCATTGGGTTTGCGGACAGACTTGAAGTATTTAGATAATATTTGTGAGTTTAGGCCTCGTCCAGCGAAATGATAATCCTAGTATAAATGATAGGACCTTGGAACTGAAATTTTCTAATGTGCTTGATCTCTCGATTAGCCACTGCTTGCAAGTCGTCTTACTTGCGGATTCTCATCATCCGTCGCTTAACGCATTAATAGAAATTAGTAGGGCGGCCTAGCCCAATCTGCCCGGCCCATCAAATCCCAATTATGATCAGCCAGGGTATGTTTTTAATCCTTTGTAAAAGATTGGTAGTGGGCATTAACCTGGGTCAGTCCCTCCTCCTCCCTCGTTTTATAAAAGCGTTAATAACGCCATTTTCTTATCTGTGCTAGTATCCCGCTCTAAAGTGGTATGCATACACCCAGCCTGGTTTAATCATAAGTTAACGCATTTGCTTCGGTTATGTCTTTTGTTGGTTTTCAAACGCCGTATGATTTCAACCTTGTTTGCTAATTTCTTTCCGCGTAATATCATTTCTAGCAACTTTAACCCCGTCTGTCCATATCCGTATCAGCTAAGTGAATGCATATCCACCCCAAGAATATCTCTGGTGATGGAGTCTTATGAGAACTACGATCCTTAAAGTTTCGTTGTATGCCGGATTCTGATGGGCTCCCTTTTTAATCGGTCTCTTGTAATGGGCAGGTTTGCGGCCTCTTGGAAATCTAGTTTTATTCTCCAACTCTATAAAAGGTGTGGTAAGAGGCATCATGTTGAAAGCTATGGAGGAATTGTCAAACTTAATGTTTTGCCTAACCTAATTGCGCGTATTGTCACGTCTCGGATTAACTTTACTATTAAAGCTGCTATCAGTACGTGCTAGCATGCACTTTTAAAGGCCTCGGTCGTATGATTTCTGTCGTATCGTTGCCATGTGAATTCCATACAATCTATGCAGAAGCAGTTTCTGCTTATTGCTCTAAGAACTTTGTGTTGGGATCCATCTCTCGCCCTACTTCCTTATGAAAATAGCTTGCTACTTATGCCCTCACCGTCACTAGAGAAACGGAGGATTGCATTGGGCATTACTTTCCTGGCAACGCTGGATTTTGTCAAGTGTGATTAATTTTAACGTTCCTGTCTGTCTGACACGGGACTTTCTTTTTATCAAACCTACCCAAAGAAGGTTGAATTATGAGCTTTTGAATTCACTTAGAGTTTTCTGTGGCAATCTAAATGAGCTTTATAACCTAATTTCCTTATCGGATCCTGGCGCTTGTGCCCTGCCGACGTCGTACCTAAGCCAATACTTAAATTGTATTATATAAATCGCAATCCTAATATGGAGTGTGATGAGTAATAATGGACACGTTGTTTATTTCTTATGTGTTTGCATTAATTGTTGTAGTTTTAAGACTTTTTCGACTTGAATCACAATTAGGTTAAAGCTTCAAATGTATGAATTGCGCGATTCAGCTGAATCTTCGCTGCAGCTGAATTTCTGAATCTGTATTTATGAATGAGTTAAATGAAAAGAAAAAAAAATCAATTTCCTTCGGCTAAATTCACTTGAGTTTCATTTAAAACTTAATATGAAATAGATCCAGTTCGATTTAATTATATTCAGTTTAAAATTTAATTGGAACTTTATATCAATTCAATCCAAATCAATTGACCAATTTATCAATTAAATTGAACATTAACATAAGAAAATGTATTAAATTTGAAGTCTTTTCGTTCGCATTTGCAAAGACCTTCGTTGCAGTGTCTCCCATTACTATTAGAATAACTCATTTTGTTGATGTGTGGTTTTTGAGTCGTGCATTCTCGACTGAATTGTCAAACGCCTGTTGTCCACTCAAGGACAATAAATAAAAGACTAGCACACCTTCGAACATATACTTAGATATGTCAACTTATTTACAGTGATAATAGCTTTTGAATTAATGCAGATATCGATATAGGCGAATATACATTATATATGGTCATCCATTTTGTGGTTCCGAAAGTGAACTTAAATAAAACATTCTTCTGATTGGGATTTGGATGACTTTTTTTTCAACATATTGTTTGGACCATGTCATTATTTGCGGAACAGAGTAAATACAAAAGCATGGTTGAGCTCCTCGCGTGTGGAGTGAGAAATGATTCATGAATAAGGAAGCAATGTTGCCATGTTAGTGGAAAGAAACCACAACTGTTGTTCCTGTCCGTGCACAAAAATAAACTTTTGGGTGTAGTTTGTGCATTGCAGTTATCCCCAATGGAGAAAACTGCGGAAAGACAATGATTTTTTGTGGCAAAAATTAGCTAACTTCAACTTGGACAATATGTGGTTTCAATAAATAATGACGCAACAGGCCATACATTTCGCGACAAAATCAATTTACTAGGAAAAAAGCTCAACAGTCGTTTAATCTCCAAAAATGCGTATCTGAGTGCGCCGCGAAGATTTTTCGATAAAACTCTACGGGACTTTTTACTTTGGAATAATGTTGGGGCATTGGCTTCGTCCAATAAACCACGAACTCTCGATAGTACATTATTCGCCAAGATTATTCGTGCTAATGCATTCCGAGACGGTTGTTCCGGTATTCCGCAAATCGGGAAACTCGTATTTTTCCATTACTTTGGGAATAATGAAAGTAGCGCCGCTAAGATAACTGCAAATTGTAAACAAGTGAATAAAACGGTATGAAAGTTTGGTAGGTGTGGTTGGAGCACTGACACTTTAGGATCTTCAGATAACACGGTTTCCTTCTTTTAAAACAATATGTGTTGGCCAGTCCCGGGAATTATTGAGCCGTCTGCTAGATAAGTTTCTTCAGCTTTTGTAACATTCTTGTTATCCTTTACGCATAGGCAGCGAACGCTACAACTCAGGCCGACCGCATAGTCAACTGGTTGAGAAGCGCGACGATAAATTCGTACACGTACTGTGTTACGCGTATACATAAGCGGGACTTAACCTACATGATGGTGAGGTCACGCATATATAGTAAGAAGAAAAAACCAGTTAATATAATATTGAAATAGCACGTTATACACTGGAGTCACATCGTGTGAGTGGAAATCGGGCCCCGTAACCAGATTTTCGTAGTCCGATTTTCGATTATAGTAAGCATTAATCGGAAAGTTATAAGTGATCATCCTCTAGAGGCGGTCGCTTCGAATAAAAACTTGTTGGTGAGCAGTGCGTTGCACGTGTGTTTGCATATATGCATCATATGACAGCGTATACGTGTATTATATATGATTATATGGTTAATAATGGCGTGGAATGCTGGCTTTAAATAAAGGTGATGTTGGTTCATAATTATGGCTAATTAAAAATTTAATAAATGTATAATGCCACAATGGTTAAATGAAGTTGTTTCTGTTGTTAATGTTGCTCTAATATGGCTGTCGGTGCTCGGTGGATGTCTTTTAGCATCCACGAATTTATTTATTGGTTTGTTTTATTCTATTTTATATTTTTGCTTTTCTTTCCTTTGTACGCTGTCCCACTATTAAGTTCCTAGTGCCGGTGGTGGCTGTTTATTTATTATTATTTTTATTAATAATTATTGTTAGCGCACGTAGTTGTGTATATAAAAACTAGCGCTTTCCGCTACTTATAAATTTTTCTGGCTTTTGTTATTTTTGCCGATGACGTTGTCAGCATTTATTATGTGTATGTGTATGCATGTGCGTGCCTGAATTGTGGTTGACGGCATATTGTTGTCAACGTTGCCATTAACAATTGCATTGCTATTGTTGTTGCTTTTCTTGCTGTAGTTAAATTTGTTGTACAGACTGAATAAAAGCTGAAAAATAAACGTCCAGGCAGGCAATCGTTTGATTTTTTATGCGTTCCCGTAGTATTTGCTGTTAAGAAAAAAGATTTAATAAACAATTACTTTTATGCACTTTATGTTAAACACGGAGTGACAATTTTTTTTTTTTTTTGATTTTATTTGTTTGGTGGCTGGTGAGCAAGAATGAAAGCAACAAAAAGAGTGGCAGAAACTTTAAGCCTTCTAAACAGATGTCGCATCAGTAGAAATACGCAGACACACACGCATCTTCACACATAGTGTGTTTTGCTTGTTGGTTACATTTCGCTGCCAAAATTTTATTATTTTTTGCGTAAATGTCAACTAGCAGATATTAATGCAGCGCATATGTTGCCTGGCATACACAGAGAAGATAAAAACCCGGTCGCAAGCGGACAAAAGCTTGTGTTTGTCGTATTGTTCTGTTCCCTTTTTTGTGTGTTTATGATGGACTGCCTGCTACAGCTAAGCTAACAAACAAACGAAAAAAAACAAACAGATAAACGAACATAATTGGTAAGTCACAGGAAGTTTTATACACAGTCACGCACACCCATGCACTCGCAAATTTGTGCACTTTACTTGTGAACAAGCGCTGAGTATATATGGCGTGTCAAAAAAGATTAAATGTTGGTGTTACTTTCCTTCATCTTAATTACAATTGCGGTTACTACAGAGTTAGGAGCAAGCGCTTGTTGGTTAAGATACACATTTGCGCAAAGCATTCACGTACGCATACACATGCATAAACGTACTTCACAATGTAAACAATAGATATGATCATAATACAGAAAATGGCAATTATTTGCCAGCATGTCAAGCTAGTTTGTAACATCGCCACAGTAAGAAAACACAATTGAGAAAAGTCCCAAAACTCCAACGACAAAATTCGGACGATCGCCGTTCAAGTTAAAAATAGATGCCCGATTACCTCAATTTAACGCATGATTACAAATAAATGGTAGAAAACATTACATTGCCGATAAAAAATAAATTTTCATTTTTCACAGAACTCGCACTCTTCTTAGAACTTCTTAGATTTGCTCAGGCACTATTCTACGAGCGGCAATCTTGCAATACTATTTGCTTCTATGTTTTTATATATTGTAAAGATACCGCACTACGTTACCCAAAAGTACCGAAATCCATGACATGTACATGAAGCGATAAATTTCACTAAAATCAATTGTGATTTTTTTGTACCAATTGCTTAGGCAATAGAAAACCATCTGTTTCACAACAGTTAAAATAAATGAAGGCTCAGGACTTTGTATTTTTAATATAAATTCTCTCCACCGTAATTATTCTTATGGAGGTTGATCCTTCAGCTAACAACAGTCCTACCTACCACGGTACAGAGCGAATTGCCTCATAATGCATTTTCTCTATATATTAGGTCTTTGTGCTTAATTTCCAACTCTACATGCAAGATGTAAAAAGCAAAGAAAAGGAAAACAAAAAGTAAATAAACAAGTAAGAAAATTACATTCAGCTGTGAACGAATTTCTTGTACCCCTCTTGCGTTATCCTATTTTTGTAGAACAATTTTCTGGAAAATTAGAACGTCTATGTGCTGTATTTTACAAGGAACGAGCAAGAGAGAGGAAAGGCAAAGTGTTCACGGTCTTTGTTGCATTGGGTTTTGCAGGTGTGCTCTTTGAAAAGTTTGGGTCATTTCCCAATTCTTTTGCAAGTTTGCAAACTATGTCTTCATTTTTGCACACAGAGAATGCTTACAACAGATACAACACAGGTGCGCAGACAGACAGACGAAGAGATGAACAGACGGAACTTATATACTTTAGTTTTTGAAGTTTGCTTCTGCCCGTTATAATGATTTTGGGGAAAAACGTATAATTTCGATACATTGTAACATTTAGTAGGTGTGGTCATTTTCCCCATTTTCTTATGGGTACTACAGCATCGTCCATTAAATATACGTTCAAATTCTTGTACATTTTTTTGGAGCACTTTATGAGTAAGGATCTATTCATTTAGAAAAACAGAGATGTTTTCAGTTTACGTAGCACCACTGTACACAAACGGATAGACGAACAGACGCACATGTTCAAATCGCTTCCGAATTTGCTGATTTAATTAATAACTTTGTTGGGTGTCTAAGGCTTCCTTCTGGGCGTCGCAAGGGTTTTGACAAAACGAATATGCCCCCCATCCGTAGGTGATGGGTATAGAAATAGAGGAAGAAATGGTAATAATGGACCATTCATTGTTGCACTTTCGGACAAAGAATGTGTTTTAACGACTAAGACCTGAGACACAAAAAGATAAGAAACATCGCATCATATCGTTCTCCTATCTCTATATAATTTACCGTCTTTTAATAATTGACTGTTGCAACGTCAAGTTGCTAACCGAATTCAGGTCATTTTTTAATATTTCGAAAATAAGCTAAGAATTACTAATTGAAAGCATTAGCCTGATATATGAACGAGATAAGAGGAGTCGTTGAAACTCTGGCAATCACTAACAAAATATCAAGCATTCGTTTCGGTAAGCTAATCTATTCATACATGCAAAGGAAAATGTCTGTACGGCCATGATTTCCTTACTTGCATCCAACCATTTAATTCTAATTGCATGCGGTTAATAGCATGTACCTCAGAAGAGTTCATGTGTTAATAAATTTACACAAGAGTAATAGATTATCTGTTCTTTTCTTTCTTCTTCATTTCTGTTTTACGGTTTTCTTCTCTTCAAATCAGAAGTTTCCTATGGCTTTTACTTTACTTTTTCTGATTCGTTTATTTATGTGATATTATGATGATGTGATCTGGTATTTACCGAACTATGACAAGAAAAGAAATTGAAAAAACGTATCGCATTCAATATAAATCCAAATGAAATTTGAACTGTGAAAGCTGCGGCACAATGATGAGGAACCAAAGGAAACAAAGAAGAAGATATTGTAGGAGTAAGAATAAGAGTTTTTCGTTTTCTTTTTCTTTTTTGCTAGAAATCTAATACAAATTATATTACAAATAATGGTTAGGGGAAAAGGTTGTTTAAAAATTTGTATTAATTCCCAGCCGAATGTGAAAAAACCGGTTGAACGCAAAGCGATGATATCTGCCATTTTGGTTGAAAAGCCTATATATATATTTATATATACGGTACATCAGTAATAACACAATGTTATATAAAAGCAAAAGCCTTCGTATGCATACATTTCTGGCCTTCAAGTTGCTTGTACTCATTGAAAGAGATTGATTACTGTGCAGGTTTTGCTTTTAACTTTGAATGTAACATGTGGGGAGAAAGAAACTCATATATGGTTGCACAAGGAACTGTAAAGAAATTATTGTTGTTGTTTTCTAAGTAAACATATTGTGTTGTTTTGCTATTCATGAACTCATTAATGTTAGTAATTTTTCTTGTATACAAGCCAAGCATACAGATTCAACTAGCCAGCCAATCTAACTATTTTCAAACCGTAAAAAAAAATATAAATAAAAAGAAAAAGAAGAAGAAGAAGTGGAAGGAGAAGGAGAAGGAAAAAAAATTTGTGATCATCACTCAATTCCAGTTGGCTGCCGTAGTCAGTTGAAGGCACTAGTTAATGCTCGCAAATGATTGATTAAAATTAATTTCAAATTTTTAACAAACTTAAAGTTATGCTTACTTTAAGTTTATTATATTTCTTTTTTTTGTTTGGTTTGTTTTGATTTTTGTTCTACCTCCTTTTGCTCCTCTCATTTTAATTTCGGTCGCTTTATTTTCGTTGTTTTCTTGCACATTGATGAGCCAATAATTTTTATGTAATAACTTTTCGATATAAATGTTTTGCATGTGCGTATCTGCATCTACATGCAGCTGCTGGCAACTCGCAAGTGAATCCCAAACCAGAAATTGAATATTGAATATTTGCATACATTACAATGATCCCCAAAAGTATGCAACAGTAAAAGCGTAGTTGTGTACAGGGATGCATTGGCTATATGAACGTGAATATGTTTGTATTTATTAAGTGCAAATATACAAAACAGCTAAACTGCAGTACACCAACAATGCGAACAGCGGTGTCTATAAAAAGCAGCCTTAGTTCTTACCACCGCATTATCGCTAATATATTAATTTCGTTATCCAGTTTGCACGATACGGCAAATATTGAACAATCTACGCTTACATGTATTTTTGACATGCATCGACATGCATGCATTTATTGAAAGCATGCTTCAAAATTTCATAAGATTTCACTACAAAGAAATTTCTACTATTTATATATATATATATATATATATATATATATATAGATAATCATCGATATAGTTCAATATACTCTTAGGTATTAGTTTACGTGATCATAAATGGATCTACATATGTAAATGCAAAAGTTAATAAAAATAAGACATCGATCTTCGTCCTCTCCCCCCCAGCTTACTTTTCAAGGCACACACATGTACGGTTTTCACGTAGTTACCCTAAGTAGCGGATATCCAAGCTTCGTGTCGACTGTGTATCGCTCTCGAACTTATTTAGCATTGAATGCTTCATGCAGTTAGTATTAAATTTGATAGTTTTCTGTGTATACATTTTTCGGGCAGCTTTGTGCGATGGTTATATTCCTAATGTCGAAAAAATAGCCGCAATATTTGGAAACTTGTTTTCTCCTTAGATCGGTTTTAAAGCCCAACCAAACAAACGCTTCGTATCCAACGTATAGCAAATAAAAATGTTAGAAAAGCAAAACAGAAAACTGCATACAATTTTAAACGAATCTTGCATACCCATCGCTTGAGAGTCTCATTGCTCAATTCCTGAAGTAAACGTTAATCATTTTTGTAAATCGATTATGAAGATTAAATTCATGTCAAGCCGAACATTCGCTAGTCTCTGTTAATTACTGATAATAATATTTTTAAGTTCGCATCATTTTCTTAATTAGAGAGAAAATCGCTGAAATCTGTCTTGCATATAAACGTTGGCTGATATCGACATCCTGTATTCAATTTCAATTTCAATACTTGAGATTTTGAGAATTTCACGCAAATGTCGTTTTGAGATTATTCCGTGAACTTGTCTAACGTAACCGAAAGTTTGCTCTGTACTTACGTGTAAGTAACAGTTACAAATGGAATCATAAAATGAGTACACTTTTCCATCTGCTGTCATTTAATATAAAAATGAATGCTTATGGATTTATATGTAGAAGCCTTTAGTTTAGTTCAGAGCATAAGGCTAATACTTCCGTTTAACGGATATAATATATATATGTATATATATATATATATATATATATATATATATATATATATAATGCATTTTATATCCGTTAAATTTTAAATCCCTTATATATGTATATATATATATATATATATATGTATATATATATATATATATATGTATATATATATGTATATATATATATGTATATATGAATATATATCTTTGCAACTATGTATCTGAGTGTGATTGTGTGTGCGGCGAGATTAAAAGGTTACAAAAAAGACCGACCTAAAGTTTTTGAAAACTAAAGCAGAGTAATGAAGTTCTGTAGGAATCTTTTACTGCACATAGCGTCTAATTTCTTTTTATTTTTTTCATTGTGATGGGAAAGGAATTTTAGAAAACAGTAAAAGATGGGAAGTAACGAAAAGGAAAGCAACATAGTAATTTTTAAAATTTTTACATTTTCACTCGTCGCTCCGTAGAGCGTACATATGTGTGAGTCTTTGGTTTTATGTACCTTCGGCTATATTTTGCAATCTCATGTCGAAGAACAGCCAAGTATATTAAGTTACTTACTTCATCTATAACGCGGCATGAACTAACCACTAATTTTTCATTACTTTCACAAACAGGATTTTTACTGTGCATGAAAATGTTAAGGTCAACTTTTTAAAATTATATATTATATATATAGTATTATATATATATAAGTTATATATATATTTTTTTTTTTTTTCTATTTTAATATTTACATTTACTTGGATAAATTATTAACTTGCGCATGCCATCGAAATAAAATAATTAACATGAACTAAAGAGATCGTCATAGGCTTATTATCGTTTGACATATGTCTATAGACCGAGTCAGTCCATTGAAGTCCGGCGCAAATGCCGTTGGTGGAATTATTTTATCTAAATTCAAAAATCGTTCTCTTTATGGAAATTTTAACAAAATTATGTGGACACAAATCATTGTATTGGTAGGCACATTTTTTTTGGACCATACATAACGGACGCTCCTTTTGATATATCTAGTAATTAAAGTCTGTCTTCTCGATATGAAACAAGGCATGGCTCTACAGAGTTTGAAAATTGTTCTCATGCTTTAAAACCAAAATTTAATAATCTTTTCTTTATAATAAACACAAATGCGCTAATGGAAATTCACTGTCGTGTTATGATCGTAATAAGCGAACTATTGAACGTTTTGTGAAGAATTTCCAATCAATGTAAACATTTCTTACTCTTTTAGCAAGTATAGGGGATATTGCAATTAACGGTGACTCCAGTCTCTCAGTCAAGCCCTGTCACAGAAAACACACATGTTTCGCTTCGCAATATCTTTGTTATATGATTACAATAGGATGAAAGAGAACTATCACATAGTTGACAAAAAAATTAGGTTATTTGAAAATCCCATAATTTAAAATTAAAAAATCAAAAATTTCTTTTTTTACATGATATTTTTTAAATAAATTTTATTTATCTATTTTGATTAATTTTTTTCAAAGTATTTCCTTAAGATTCTTTTATTGTCCGTCCGTACATGATATTTCATGTCCTAAGTACTGGAGAAATACTCTAAAAGTATTGATTGAAGTCGAGATGTATGGGATATGAAAAAAATGACTTAAGCTAAAGATAAATGTTTCCCTTCTATTATTATTAAATTTATGTGTGCATGTTTATGTGTAGAAACCAGCCTCTGCCTGTTTGCTTGTGTGCGTTTTTATATTAACTGAAAAACTTTGCATTTAAGTTTCCTTCCTTTCGCCACTTATATTTCCGCAACCGAAAACTTATTCACTACTATTACTACTGCAACTACGCAGCACTTGTGACTACGCTGTGCTGTTACTGCTTTCGCTATCGACTACGTTAACACTAAAATTATTACCTACCAACAATGCAAGCACACAGCCAAACGCACACATACACACACACACACACACACACACACACACACACACACACACACACACGCGTATATATATATATATATATATATATATATATAAATTTATATATAGGACAAGCAGCGTAATAAAAAGTCGACTCCCATTGTCCCGGTTTGCATATAAATTATACTTAAAAAAAGACAAAAAAAAAGAAAGAAAAAAGAACAACAAAACAAATAAAGGGAAAAAAGCCAGAAAACTCTGAAAAAAAATTTATGTATAAGTTTTCATTTACGTTGTTTTTAGTTTTTAGTGTTGTTGTCGTTGTCGTCAAGGTTGTTGTGGTTGTCGTTGTTGTTGCCGCTTTGCCTTCTCGGATATTTTCTTTTCTCACCAAAAACTTTTTATCATCTGTGGATTTGCTGTCAGAAATACATCGTAACTTGAGCACACACGCGAAACTTGTAATTACCCCCTGTGGCAAAATAATAAAGCGAAGGCAAAAAGAAAAGAGAAACCATGAGCGAAGCTGGAGAGGAAAAGGGCTCTTCTCTGTGTCTATAACATTGCAACGCTATGACTTGGTGATCTGCCGCAAACCCTTACCATTTAAAAAAAAAATGAAATATATACATATATATATATATATATATTTTAACTTCTTTTAACACTAATGCATAATACGAGTCGCAAAAACATTGTGCACTTGTGTATGTATCGTACGTATAGATAAGCTACTTGATGATGTATTCTCATAATAGGTTTTTGTGCATTTACGTATGTGTGCATGTCTGTTATGTCACATTAAGCTTTTGTTAGAAGACATAAAGACAGACTCGTCTATTTATATATACATATGTACATATATATGTATGTATATATATATATGTGTGTGTGTCTACGCGCTAGTTGCGAGCGTGTATGGATACATGAAGGAATATTTGACAATTTGAAAAATTATACATGCTAGCACTGGATTCGCACATATACATGCACACACGCAAACAAAGTAGGAGTGTATCTATTTTAATTGTGCTAAACATATCGCTAATTAGCGTAATGAATCCTCTGCGTTAACAGGAAAATATAAAATCTTCTACTCGCTGTATGTGTGGTCATATTATTCAAGAGAAATAAAGACTTGTGCATGTGTATGCACGTAATTTTTGTTGCATTTTTTTAAAGCGTTAAAATCGCTGAATCGTTAGGTCTGTAACTTATTAACAATCAGTGTAGACCGTATGTACAAAAACATACCGTCTTTTTTCTCAATCACTATTCAGGCCAAACAAGTTAGTTGTGACTTTCAGGCCTGTCTGTCATGAACGTTTATCAAGATCGTTTTTACATTTTCTGCATCGACTTGCTTCCAATCTATTGTTTGTAGTTCTTCGCTTCCGCTGTTCTATCTTTTCAATGCAGTTACGTAAGTTCCGTTTTCAGTTGCATTCATGGCTTAATTTATATGTCTATATATGTAGGCAGCTATTGTAAAAGCTTTTACTGTAATAGTATTTTACTCGTTGAGAGAAATTGTATTCACGCTTATTTGGCTGCATTTCCTGTATATTTATTTTGAACGAATGTATGTAGAATGAATTACTCCATCAGCGTTTAGTAGTTTAGAGTAGAATTTTGAGCTTCTTGAGCCTTGCCATTTTTGAACTGATAAACTGGATGCTTTTTCTTCCATATCGTAATTCACTCAATTACGTTCATTGTAGAAAGGTGTTGTAAATGGAATGCAAGTTATTGGACATATGTGTTACATTAGAGCCTTTGCCAAGAAAGAGGAGAACTGGAATTATGCGCCTTTTAGATAATATTGCCACTACTTCATTTCAAACTATTATTTAGGCTATATGCCGCAGTAATTATGATCCCACTGGGGTGTACAAAACCTAACTTTTTATTTACCTGAATCGTGACGTTTGATTGACAACGATTCGGGCGAAATGAAACAATAACCTCAGCAATAAGAACGGACGTTTACGAAGTCAGGCTTTTGCTTTATATTTGGTAGCATACGATGAGGTGCCTCGAGCCGATAAAATAATCATCGAGGAGGACTACCAATATCAGATTATATTACAATTGAACTAATAACTAAAGATACGCGATGAGCTAAAAACGACATGATACAGCGGATCTTTCATATGACCACGCACGGTAAATCATCGCAAACAAAAAGCTAAACAAAGTTAAACTTTTAATAGACTTGGGGTCCAATCTTGAATGTGATACATTGCGAGTGCATCTTTGTCAGATTTAACGAACTTTTCTTCTGTACTAAGTGTGATTGTAAATAAATCAAAATAAAAATCGACTCCAATGAGAGGCTAAATATACTCGGCGGCTTCTTGTGGTTGTTGCTCGAAAACAATTCAAACGTCCATCTTGAATGCGCAATCGATGATATTTTTCGGCCAAGCAGTATTGTATAAGCCTTTTTACTACATTACACTACAGTTCTTGGCATCTACTACAGGTTCTGTGTGTTGTTGGGGACTGTAGGATCGCCATTGGACCGAAGAATTTCTTTTATATATATTTGATCAGCCCTTCATGGGGACGTACTCTACACGTTTTAACGGTGATGGCCAAGAAGGGTTTTGATAGTCAGAGAAAAGAGATAAAAACGGTTTTGGATGTCGAAGCACAGTGAAGTTTTTTTTTTGATCCCATACAATAAAAATATATTAGAGGTCAACACCCGCGAAGGAATAACAAGCAATGTTTTCAGTATCAGTTTCCCAATGCTTGCTTTCCTGCCGTTGATCCTTGCGCTGTCAGCGTCACACTTTTGAAGTCAGTATCGCACTTTAAATATTTTATTTTTGGCAGAATATATTCCCTTGATTTAAAGATGTATTTGGCGGGACTTAAGATTCTATTGTATCTATTCATTGACATCTGAAGATGATCGAGTGAATCTTAATGACAGTGGCACCATTGCATTATCGAAAAAAAAAACATTTACTTTGTTAAGGACAGTTCCGATCTGATAATATTTCGATTACATAGACTGTAGGTAGCCAACTGTTTTCGCTTGACCGGTACCATATCCTTTGGCTTAGAAATATCCGTATTTTAGTTAGTCTTCATTAGCGTCAGTGTCTAATTGATGGAGCCATGTCCATTTCTGTAGTGTTTGCTACTGAGACACTCAGGTTTGTAAAAATGACGACCGAAATTTGACGTGTATATCGTTGATTTCCGCTCCGAAATCAAGCGCATAATATGACCAACGACCCAGAAGATGTCGTGCTTAATTCATGTAACACGATGGCGGTCAGAAGGAAGTGAGAAACGAGTAAGAAATCGGAAAATAGAGAGCGTAGCCTAGTGGGTGTGTGCTCAATCAGTGATTGTTATGACTTTACCAACAGAGCATTCACTATAGCAACGACGATTGCAGCTGAGATTTGAACCCGCGAACATTGTCTTGGCAATCGCATTGCGATCACTATAGCATTCGTTGCGACCGATTAAGTTATGCACGTATATATATGCGCATATTTCCGTACAGCCTTAATTTGAATTGCACCCCAAAGGAGGATTTTTTTCTTTATTCAATAGATATCCACTTTAGCATTTTAAAAATTCCCTTTCTCTTTTTTATTGGACCACTTTTTTGTTCACAGCGTATGCTGTGTACCAAACAGGCCATTGTCTTATGTCATACCCGTTAAGGCCCTCAAAAGAAGAATCATCAAATGTGAGCAAATGAATCACTGTGAAGTAATAGTTGCGTACGTGTTTGCAAAATTTAAGCTTAAAATTAAATTCAAATGTTATTTCAAGCATTCATAGAACAGCGGAATCGTATCCCGAGCTACTCGCTACTTAGTAATTTCTAAGCTCAATGGATATTTAAAAGAATTCGCGGGAAATTTATACGATTAGTAGCAAAATGAATTGTGGTTTTGCTATTCAACGTAAAAAAAAAAAAAAAAAAAATTATTTCTCTTTCAATTGCTCGCAAAATGAAAAATTCGAAAAATTCACATTTACTCTTCCTCATAATAATTATAAGCTTGAAAATCTAGTATAATTTATTGGTAGCAGTCCATGCATGCGAGGCATTTGCTGCTTGTAAATATGTGTACAGTTAAAAGTAAAAACCTTTCAAAAAAATATAATGCCAAGCAAATGTAAATATTTTGCATTCATAACAGCGCACGTCACATCAGACAACGCATAGCATCGCTAACTAACAATACAAACACTTGCCTAACATCTGCCATAAACGCACATAAACATCCTTGCAAATGAGTATATGCATATAACTGATAGCTAGCGAAACTGAATCTCAATTTATTATGGAAATAGCTGTGAATTATAATTAAAACCGTTATGCAATTGAATAATTATTCGCACGACTGGAGGGTAGGGATGTATGAATTTACCGTTCTATATATGTAGATGAAACAATCGAATGAATACAAGCATCGGGGTCAGTCCAATCGCGTGTCAGCTCCTCATCTTGATATCAGCCTACTACAGCGTCCATGTCCAAATATCGACCAAATATTGTATCTCGCTATTGATTGCCTTATGTTGTTTTGCTGCCACTTTTTCAATTTTAGCTCACATCTGACAAAGACGTGATTTATTTTTTGATTTTTTTAGTCTCAATGTGGTATTAAATGGGGACTAACTAAAAGCTGCTCTCAAAATAGCTCAGGGAACTACAACTGACAAATTCTTGCAAATCCATTTAAGAATTCATTAAGAGTATTGCGCTTACTTGGTTGGTCCCAATAAAGTGACCAATTTGATCTGCAAATGATTTTCAAAAAATATGTAAGAAATCTTTTCATATACGTTTTTCTTCTTGAAAAATAAGAGGTATCCAAAATTCGCCCTGCGATGACTTATTTGCTTTTTAATCGTTTCTCGTTAAAAATGCAAAGCCATGAACATGCATATGGCGGGGAAGAAAGGGAAGTAACTAGAAAGAGATATGAGTTTTACGTTGAGAGTCTATTAAATTACGTTGTGGTCTCATAATTTTTGGAAAACTTTATTGTTTATCAAAATCTCAATAAAAGTTTTCGATATTCAAATGTTTCCGTACGTGCAACGCACAAATTTTCGCTATCGTGCTTCGCATAGAAATCCTAAACTGCAACAACAAACAATACCTAATGATATATGCATGTATACGAGCCTAGCACAGTTGAAAGCATAGATGTTCTATTATTTCTACGAAAAGTTTACGTCTTTTTCTAAAGTGAAAAAATAAAATACAATAAGCAAAAACCAGTAATGATATGAGGAGTTCTCTCTGGAGTTCTCTGTTCTCTGGAGCGAATGAATATCGAAATTTAATATCTGCCCTGTCATTCTTCGAGCAAAAAGTAGTGTACATTTTTTTTCTATCCCCCATTAAGGTCCATTTTCCCAACCAACTATGTATAATCGGATATGTAGAACCATACGTGCTAACGCTTTTAGAATCTTAAGATCTTCCTTAAGACATATATTTATAAGAATTGTTCAAAAGAAAGCGTTAGTCATTCATTTCATTCATACATGAATACTACAGATACCACGAGAGCGGAATAGTTATGATAAATGAACTTTGCAAAACCCGTACGCCGGCAAGCGTTTCTGCAAGTGCACAACCGTTACCAGAAGTACAAGATTTCAGTTGCGCTCTATTTTACATATTTATGCTTATGTTTGCTTGCATAGAACATGTTTGTAAATAAGTGTACGGGAAATATATATAAAATAAGTATTTTATTGCTTTTGGCTCCAATGCAGCGATAGATGGTCGATGTGAAAAATTATTTAGAAAAACAAGAATTTCAATAGGAAGTTAATGGAAGCCGGAAAACAATTTTGTGAAGATGGCAAATAAATATATTTTTAAACAAATTCGTACATTTCTTACAACCGTGGGCCGTTCCTCGCAGTCAAGGCTGAACGCAAAATTTCCTATTAAGAACATTTCATAAGGGCGCCCGGTTTTCTTTAATGTTGAAACAAGTTTCCATTTGTATCCAAATTAATTAAGGTCTTCGTGTTGATGAGAGCAAAAGGGCTAAACGTAGTGAATTTCCCTATCCAAACACTTGCATGAACTGGAACCGTACCTGTCTTCCCAACCAGAAAACTTCGGGCGTACACGATAGAGAAAGGATGACTTATACACACAATAATATTGATTTTTTTTCTTTCTTTCCTTTAAGTTTCATGAGCTTACTTTGCGTCACCGACGAACGGGAATATATTTCCATTTCATATCAATAGATTTGCGTACTTCAATGCACTTGCATCCTTGTATCAACGTAGATACTGGGGTCCGGCTGTCCGACACCTCCAAAGCTTTCCAAATACCAAAAATTTGAGAACGTCTTTATTATAATATCTTATTGGTGGTCAGACCTATCGGTTGGAAATAAAACAACGGTTTGTTTTTTTTAATTTTAATATATTACATAAAAATCATACGCAGAGTACACTTAATAATACAATAAATGACTCTCACATATGTGCGCCTTTCATAGGATGATTACCCAAGATTGGCTCTAGCACTTCCTTGCATGTTTCTCTTTTTCTTTCCGCTCATTCTGACTCTCTCTCTTTCTCTCTCTCTCTCTCTGCTGCTGTCATTATTCCCTTGCTACGTGTATTCTATATGTGTATGGAACGTGGCTGGATACGGGTACGAGTATTAAGTCTTAGTTGAGAGGAGGAATTTCTTTCCTGTTTTTTCTTCTTTTGCCATAGTTAGAATTTTTTCACTTAAATGCATTCCTATGCACTATGTTTACATTAAATGTTGATTTTTGTACCCATCACTGAAAGATGGGGAGTATATTCATATTGTCAAAAGGTTGGTAATGCCCGTAAAGAAGTTTTAGAGACCGCACAAAGCATATATACTTTCGATCAACGTCAAATTCTGAATCGACTTAGGCATGTCCGCTTGTCCGTCTGTGTAATATCTGTCACAAAAATTAAGCTATCGTCTTCAAATTTGGCAGAAACATTGAAAGTTCCTGCACGTATGTTGGTAATGAAAATAATTCAAATCGATCCAAGGACACGCGTAAAGTACTACGTAAACTAAGCACTATTCTGCCTTTCATGAGGATTAAAAAATTGATTTTTTTCCCATTGGTCATAAACTACAGCAGGTAAATCTACAAAAGCTTGAACGTACATTCTATAGGCAAGGCTGCAGTACCTCTGCAAAAATGAAAGTAATGGACCAATTTTAGTTCCATAATCTTCATAACGCGGCGAAACAAGCTTCAAATATCCCGTGACGTATGTGAATTCTTCACCAGTTTCGAATTCGGAATGCGCCTAAGCATGTCCGCCCATTCGTCTGTCCATCTGTCCATCTGTGCAACTAAGTAATATCTGTGCTAAACATTTTCCCATTCACAAAAATAAAGATGTCGCGTACAACTTTGGAAGAGAATTTCGAAGTGAAATAAATTTTCAAAGGACACGCCTACAACGCCCATACGTCAATGCAATGAAAACTTTTATTTTGAAAATAGAAAAAATCTGCCGCGTCCACCTCGTTTTATATAGAGTATGAAAATTTAGTTCTTTTACTTGTTTTGCCTCTTTTAGGATAACGGTGATGGATGTAAAAGATTCGGTCACGACCGAATTTAATTTGCTTCTTGTCTCTTTTTTTTGTCTTTTTGTTTTTAATACAATAACTCTGGCAGACTTTGCTGCATGTAAATGTCTTCCTGTTAACTATATATGCATGCGGGTATAACAAAATAAATGACAAAGTTTCTAGGCAGACATTGTGCAGAATCGAGAAAAGTTGAAGCGCATAAAACCTACGTACAATATAAAGTAAAATTAAAAAGTGCATTCAGGTATAAAAAAATACTTTTTAAAGAAATTTGTTTCCCCTTTTTTTCCGAAAGTAAATAATTGCAACAACGACAACAATTAGAAAAACGAAGAGGAGGATAAAATGAATAACAAAATAAACACTAATGTCTATTTAACTATCGCTTGTGGGGACCAGTTTTTCTCTTCTTTTTTCCTAATTGTTAATGAAACTTTCATGAAAGAGTTATTTCTGCCTAAGTGAAAATTACTTTTCAAGGTCTCGTTATATGTTAGATTAAAGAAAAAAAAAACAGATTATAATGAGAAAACAAAAAACTTGTTGTGCTTTTTCGTTGTCCTTCAGTTCATTAGCTCAGCCCAGTCAGAATGTAACAAACATATAATTATTTAAAATCAAAAAAAAAAAGTCACGAATTAACTCAAAGTCTTAAATGATGAGCAGAGTTTTAGTACCTTTTCATAATACGAGAAAAGCCGTCACTTCTCAACAGTTGTAATAAAATAGAGGACGACACACCTTGCGGAATAATATGGGAACTGTCATGGCAAACAGCGTCAGACCTTTTTCCGTAATTTCCAATACTAAAGTAAGCAACAATTTGTTCGTTCCATTTGCGTGTGTAGACGAGTGAAACTTTGGTCTTCTGCCAAATATTTCGATTTTTTACTACAAGGATGTTACGATTACATTTCAACGCTCTATCTCTTTTTAAATTTCGATCTTTGTGTACATTTATTGTTTATTTTTGTTGCTCTTTCTTTGTTCTAGAAATTCTTCTTTCATGCAATAATCAAATAAAAGCCTTTTACTTCTACCATTTCTGCACTGAATCTTCTAATTTCCATGATATCGTTCACCTTGTATTTTATTAGAAATTTGTTAAAATTTCTTTCAAAACTTTTCATTTCATTGGAAATTGTCCAGTGTATTTCCTGTTGAGAATTTCAGAAGAGACAAAAGTACATTTAATGCCTTCAGCCTTGGCGTAAAAATTATCAACGAGCAAATATTCTGTAAAATTTTCTATGACTCGTTATTTGCTCAAAAACTGACGCATCCAAATTCAAGAGTTGCCTCCCGCGGTTAATGATTGCTTATTCACTCCTACATCGACTTTGAAGTTAAAAACTTATTAAAATGGAAATTTTTAATGCACATTAAAGTGATACATAAAGCAGTTGATTTATTATTAATTCAGTTGAGACCATTTTCGCCTTTGGAATATGAAAACATGACAAATTAAAAATAATTGGAGACTTTAGGCTTTCGCACCTTATTGTAACGAAAGATTTATTGTGCGATAGAGATATCATTTTTTCTAGCGATCCTTACGAGGGGTGACTTTGTTCCGATATTGTTGGAAAATGATTTCCTTTATAGCATATTTGGCCCTTCACGGATCGCACTTCTTGTAATAAATTTCATATATAGAATTTTTGTTCAAGATGACCAATCATCCAGAGAACTGAGACACCTTTCATACACAAAATTGGAAGATGCAGTTCACTCGGCTCACTTATTCGGCGAATTCATATATTGTTCTATATTGATTTCAACTATAGTTTACAATTGCGTTTTTATTCTGAAAATCGGAAAAATGCCCGTACTCGCGTTGTTGTAGCGTATGATACCACAATGTGACTCGCAATCACTGAAAGGATCGTGCGAACAATTATAATTTTATTGCTTTTGTTTGTAATTAAAATTTATTTATTCAGGCCGCGCGTTCAAATCTGAAGTACGATAGATTTTTCAGTGGGGGCGAGCGTACGATCTAAATTATTCGGTAGCCTTTAAATCCATACTTTGCTAAATTTATACGCATTGTTCCTCAAGACATCTCCCTCGCAAATTTTCAGTCGGTTTCTGATCTTCTGAGCCTGTGTAGCACACATATGCACAAATGGAACGAATTAATATCGACATCATGACTAACTTCCGAACTAGATTTTGAATTTTTTTTCTCCTTATGTTACTTGTTAATTTAAAGTGAAGTAAAAAGAACTTATTGCAAGTGCAGTATATCAATGGAATAACCAAACAACTTAAGTTTGAAATTCAAACCGCTTCGAAAGCTTAAGTCTCACTCATTCTTGAAAGCAAGCAAAAATATAAAAAGTTTAGAAAATCGTTGTTACTTATCGTCTTAGAATTATACCCTAAACGAAAACGTCGCAAAAACGTATCCATATCAATCTACAATTAAGCCTTTCTTTCCGAGTTGCTGAGTCTAACCAATCATCGGAGTCATTGTTCGACTGATCTAAATATAATTAATTAATATGTTATCACTATTCCCATTCGTAACGGTAAACTGCAATTGGAATGCTCTGAAATGCTTATTCGGTAAATTGAATTGTTACGAAAATTTCCTTCCGACTTTTTCGTCAATAGTTTATTGATGCAAACATTGGAGAAACTTCGATACTTTGGCGGGCACTTTTTAAGAGTAGGGTACGCTAGTGAATTTTGGTATTTGGAAAGCCTAAATATACGCACCGTGTGGCATACAAAGTAAATATATTGTTGATCAGCATTCTGAGCCGATTTAATCCTGTGCGTTTGCAAAGCTGCTCGCTTATAGTTCACTGATGGTCGCAGAACGTCGTGGTACGGTCTTTTACCTTTCCAGATTTTTTCATTTTTAACTCGAACAAACGCAAGTACTACTGCCGCCTCTCTTCCTCCTCCTTCATCATCCCTATCCTGTCCATTACGTGTAGAAGATACCACCTGACTGTCTACTCAGATATAAGCAAAATAAAAATGGCTTGCTATTCCGATATTGGTGTGAATCCCTGCGAAAATAGCAGCAAGATATGTCTGAAGATTAAATAAGGAAACGGCCGCAATTGGCGTACGATCCTCTCTATAAGTACTACAAGAGATAATATTGATCTAAAATGTACAGGAGTTCTAGAGCCAGCTAAAAGAGTATAACCGATAAATCGTGGCGCTCATATCTATTAAATATCTGGCAATCCTCATGTATTGTTGCGAGGTTCTCGTCCCAAAGCGAATAAAACTCTCATATGACAGCATTAAATTAATTAATTAGATTTTGTGAATGTATTTTAAAGAGACAGATCTTCCATTCCTGAAATAATGCCTTAGTTGAGTAATTTAGTCAGACCACATTATCCTTACCGTTGAGTGGCGATTAATAAAACAAGAGAAAATATTAGCCAGAGTCAATTAAAATCGCCCAACCGAACTGCAGACAAGTAACTCTTGCCCACTAATCATAATGGTTCGCCATAATGAATGGCAAAACAAAATGCTCTGCTTGCAACTAAAACCAGAAGCGGCAGAAAACTAATATAAAAAAAAAAAATTTTTCACTGTTAAGGTCGCACGTTTCGGCATCAGCCACAACAGCGAAACAAAAACCTTCGAACTACAAGAGAAAATGTAAAAACGTAGATAACTAAAGTAAATAAAAAAATGTTGACCGATTTTCATTTATTTACCACTTCTTCACTGACCATACTTTGAATATAGTTTTGTTAGTTGCGTTTTCTTGATCTTCATGCAACAGTTAAGCATATATAGCGGATGGATTTTTAATTTAAAACACGTTATAACCTTACAATCGGCAATGATGACTTGAAAATACTCTACACGAATCTACAAGGATGTCTTCTAAATATGGAACTAGGCTATGCGAGTTGAGCCTGAAAATGGGCTGATACCTTAAAAATTTCGGCCAAGTGCGCCTAAATCGATTCAAAAAATAATTGTGCATCGATGGGCTTAACGAAAGGTTGCCTTTTTTAAACTCATTCTGCTTATTACATATACCGCTACCGCTACAGCTTAATATATCTTTCGCAAGTAGTTATGTGGGATGTCAGAACGGAGACCCAATAGAGTTGAAGTTCATTCGTTCATCTCCTTCATTCGATTTGTGGTCGAATATGTTGAAAATGAAAACTACATCTAGCGCGATCTCTATTATTAAGTTTAATAAGTAAATTTTTAATTTTAAAAAATATAGCATAGATCTAGAGTTAGCCTAATTTAATTTGGCAACAAGAGCAACTTTGTTGCTTCCAATACCTGAGAGTATGCTCGTATTTGGCAAGGGTTGGATCGGTGCTTAAATTAAATATAAAATTTCTCTTCTCTGTGTTACAACGAGCTAATGTTTACTCGGAAAATCTCATTTGCATTTTTCTAAAATGTATTTTTAAGTCTTCCACGCCGAATGACGTAGTGTTTGCACTCTTTGGTTCTGAATGGAAATAAACTTTTAATTTAAATTAACATTATACGGTATGTGCCGCTGCCCAAATATAATTTTTAGGATTGTTTTTCACGGAAAATGAGAGATGCGGCTTCTAATATAAAATATATATATATATATATATATATATATATTATATATATATATGAGAAAAAGATAATGATAATAACACCAGGAAAACTTTTAAGTAAATAACGTAATGATTTCGAGGCAGTGAGTATACAACGCTGGCGCTTTCAAACGCCACTAGATGAACATCAATGTTAGTGAAAGTAAACTGAAAACTTAAAAACTTTGAATTATTTTTACGTTTATTACGTTAAAAAGGAAACCCTTGAAAAAAGCCTAGCCTTACTCTTGCTTGAACGTCAGCGATAACAATCATGTTGCCTTGACAATAATGATTTGAAAACGTATCATGGTCAAGAAGGAGAACTTTTTTCCGTTTGCAATGAATTCAACACAAAGTGAACTTGTACAAATTTTAATTTAAGTGAGTGCACGATATCTAACCGCACAGTTTCTGCGTTAGCGTAACACTTTATATTGCAGTTTAAAACCGAACGCTTACGCAAAAATTCATTTATTTTATTGACTTTAAAATCTTTACCACTAATTTAGCAACCGCAAGAGAAATGATTAAGTTTTCATATGGTTAACCACATTATATACATCTACCTACACATACAAATGTGTTATTGGCACTTAAATCAAATTTGCGAAATACATTTTAGATAAGAAATTAATGCAGACTAGCAAAAGTTTCTTTCTCTCAATATGGATTAAGAGAAAAAAATAAATGAAAATAAATAAATAAATAAATAGACAACTAACTGAATGAAAAAAATCTATATATATATATATATATATACGCATATAAAAAAGAAACTCAAAATAAAATCTTCTCATTTTCTTTCGTATTAATGTCTGTTTTATAAAGTTTTCCATTTTCATTTCAGTTAAAATATCATTATTTAATGCATGGGGAACTGGGTGCGAGCTGAGAGGAAGGGAAGTAAATATAGCGAGCGAGCGAGAGAGAACGAAAGAAAGGATGAGAACGAGTCAGTGTAAGAAGAAGAATTGGAAAGAAGTGAAGAAATGGGCAATAAAATTTTACGAGCATTAGTGCGAACCTTCGATATCTATTCAGAATGCATGCCAGACAAACTTGAAATCTTTAACAAATACTAAAATAAAAGCTCCACAAATTCATATCAAACATATGTTAAGTAATGCGTGGCAAGGTTACACAAGTCTTAAATTTGGATCTTGGATGGGAAAATTTTTTCAATTCTTTTCTACTCGTGAAGCATCGGTACATGAGGCAGAAAATTTAAATACATTCACTGGCTAGTCAGATATACATGTGAGCAGAGCGACGAATGAAGCTAAATGGCCTTCGAGTTTCTTTCTATATGTAAAAATCGGCGAACAATTTTATAGATTCAAATACGATTGCAAAAACCACGTACGCATCAAAACGGGTTGTGATGCGTATGCTACATATGAATACTTAGGATATATAACGTTAACTTACTTTTTGATTCAGTCATATTTCCCTCTGCTCGTCGCTCTGCATGTCGTACGGATCGTATTAATCACGTACTCACGTACTACTGGAATACATTAAATTTAGTTAATCTGAAATTAAACTTTCGGCCAAAGTTAGTGAGTTAAGAAAAATGACTTTAGCTTGTAGTCTAGTCTAAGTAACGACTGATCGCTCCCAATTCCATCACGATGCAGTGCCGCGTTCATAAAAATACTCGAGCTAATGTTTGACAACAATGACAAATTGCTTAGTTTAATACAATGTTTGGCACATATGCGTGCAACGGTTTATAAATTCTCCGCCTGTTGCGAATCGAACACGAAATTTAATTTGTTCTTCTCATTATAGCTGCATGGAATAAAAACAATTAAGCGCTAATGCTTAAATATAAACTTTTAAGTATCTCACTTGAAATGATAACGTAGTGAGGGAGGGTAAGTTTTATACGCGCACTATAAAATTCTTTTTGTTGGTCTGACCATAAAAGCAAACGAATGAGAATGAAACATTTAAACAAAATTATGGCTTTAAAATCCTATATATATATATATATATATAGATGGATGTGCATGTGTTCGTCGTGGTGTTGTTTTGTGTGTGAGTCTAGATGTTTTAACACACTTTAGATCGAAATAAGCGTTTACTTTTACTATGCACTTAAATTACCGCAACTTGAAAAACGGAAATAATTTCTTTTGCTTTTAGTCTTACAGCTCGAACATTAAGAGTGACATACAATATATAAAAAGAAAGAGAAAATACAAGAGAGAAATGCGCGTGAGCGAGACGAAAAAACAAAATGTTGTATAGAAAATCTAAAGTCAATGGATAAATATGAGTAGCGGGTGGCAATACCTTCTTGCCTTTGTGAACGGCATGATAATAAGGAAATGGAAGTTGCAGACCAAAAAGGGAAGACGATTAACAAGCTAAATTAAGGATACGAACATACAGCAGATTGACATACATTAAATAACTGCAATGATGCTGTTAAAGGCAAGTAAAAAACATTGCTTATCTCTTTATATCAACATAAAAGAATATTAAACTTATTTAAAGTTCATAAATAAGTGATCTATTCATAGCATTGATATAAGACGCATTACATATTACAAGTGTCGCGATGCACGTGCAGCTATCGACTAAGCTCGCAGAACGAACGCGAGCTAAGGGCGTTTGTAGCTCACTGCAACATTTCAAAAAGAAAAAAATGTACTCTCCTAACTGCCAGTAGTGTTGTCTTGATTCGACTGCGAAGTGAATTTGTAATACCTATTAAGAAGGACAGATACATGGAAGGTGGAATTTGCACATATTTGTTAATGACGCATGACGAAAATGCTCTATTGCTTTTCAAATCAATATTCTTCATATAGACAAGAGATCTTTAAATTTTCCGAATTTTTCACTCTTCGCTTCAAGTTTTTAAGCATTAAGTAAAAAACAAAAAAAAGAAACAGAAAGCAATGTGATATTGGAAGAAACATATTTCTTTGTTTGCGCTTTTAGTCAGCTGCACAAAAGCTTTTCATCATTCTTCTATTTATTTGTTAATTGGTTCTCTCGTTCCACTAAAAATTTATTCTGTTTCAAATTAAAAGGGAAGGGTGTTCCTCTGCAAACGTTATCGCTTCCATCACCTCTTCTTCATGCAATATAACATCATAAACTAACGCGATTTCATTTATTTTAACATCAACACATCCTCCAGACTCTTACGTATCTCTATTCATAACCTCTACTAACGATCTCCGAATCAAGGAAAATAATATCAAACCCAGAATATTAATTTGTTTTCAGTCACCCAAACTCGGGCCATCACAAGAAAAAAGAAGCAAATAAGTATTCGTTTGCGTTCGAATTTTATGTACCCACCGTCATTCGTTCACCACGCAGTGGTAGGTTAAAACTATTATTGCAAGTGTTTGATTAACTACTGACAGGTCTTACTTAAAATAATCAAATTCTTTTATCCTACGAGTTATTCATATATATTGCTATTCAGAGAATAAATTATAAGACTAAAGCCTTAAAGCACTAGCATCTAAGGTTTTCGTCGTTATTAAGTCTCTACCGCACTTCAGATTTTAACACTTTTTATGTGAACGGTGACAAGCCCTGGATAAATTTATCCCTTATTATCTATTGCTTTCACAGTACGTAATCACGCTGATAGCGTAGTAACACTAAATGGAAAACCAGCGTTTTATGCAGAGAAAGCTTAAATTTACCTACCGTTGTATAGATAGCTAGTTGGCATCACTTCATAATTTTCAGTAATATATCTCGCTGATCAAAATACATGCAAGCATCTTTATATTTTCAAGTGAAGAATGAAGAACATATTTTTTAGGAAAGGCGAACAAATTGTTACTTAGAACAATGGAATAGTGTTTTGCCGACGCTTTACACAGGCAGGCCAGCATTCAGGAGAAAGACGTACATTAACTCTATATAAGCTTAGTATGGAGGAGCTCTTCGCATTAATGACTTAGTTAACACACGTTGCCTTTGGTGAGCTAACTAGTTCGCTAGATGTGGGGGGCTTTATATCTCGTCTCTCGAACACTCCTCAGACGTTTACACCTAAAAGAGTAGCATGTATTTACCCTTTAACGAGCACAAGAACTTACGAACCCTAACTTACCGAACAGGTGCGCCCTAAGCCCTGGGCCTTTCACTACCCGCCCTATGCAATGGTCTTCTTCGGGCCACGATGTCTATAGGAGCTACCGAAGTTGGTTCCAACGACTCCTCTAAGCCTACCTTCCTCCCATAAAACAAACTTCAGGTAAAAGACATTTTTTTTATACCCCTTTTTCATTTCTCTTTCTTTTATTATTTTTTTAACAAAATCTTTAATATGGTTCTACTAATCTAAAATAATAAAACAATAAAAAAATATTCACATTTTTACAAGAAATGTTTTCGTTAATAAGCGGATTATATCAAAAGAAATGTATGAGTTTACACTTTAGATAATATAAATACACAACAGACGTCTTTAATCGTAGTTAAGCTCGTAAAAATTAAAAAAAAATATTCGTTTGGTTTTCGCATTTCGCTAAATACAAGATATAAAGGGGAAATCTATTGAGTTAGCTACCATTGCCTGTATACTTTCTGGTCTAATAAGTCGTCTGCGTTCTGGGAATTTCTTTAATTGCTGAGTGCAGCTGACCACAATATAACTTCTTCCTGATGTGTTGGACTGTTGAGCACAAATCAATTAAAATTCATACAGAAAATCGCCTTTGGACTCCTTCACTTTGAAACGATGTTTTCTTCGGAGGACTTAATTAAACTCAAGATAACGGAGAAAATCGGTGTTGTTTGCATGCTGAACTATTGTACATTTCAGCTGAAATTGCATGAGATTTTCAGATTATATTCGTTTTTATGTTTTACGTTGCAGGCAAAATGAATTTCAAGCCCCTTTTTGTGTTAAAAATATCGATAACTTTTCCTTCACTCACTATATACACTCATCAAGTTTTGATGACAAAGCAATAAAACGCGTTATGGCCTTAAGCGATTACTCATATCTTGTTTTTTTCTTATTTCACAATCAACCATTACGTGCTTCCTCTTTCGCTAATTATTTGGGTGCTAAAATGTCCACTTCACAAAAAAATTTACTTAAATGATTTTGATTTTTCTAAAGTTTATATTTTCTAGAAAACGCCGGCGTTAAACGCTAATATTAAACGTTCTTAAGTAACGCGAAGCCGAATATTAAATGTTCTTAAGTAATTTTACTTATTTTAAATCGCGGTCTTTTATTGTTGTTAGACTCACTAAAAGTCTGTCCACTTGTACCGGAAAGCGGGTGCCATATTCCATTTCTTTCTCGTACATTTGACCGCTGAAATAACTTTTTCGAGAATGTCTCCGTTTCTAGTTACATTCACACTTTGCTTGATTATTTAAACGATTTAATGCAAAATTTTTATTGCAACAAAAATGTTCTTAATCCATTGCCATTTTTCATGACTTTCTCTGGCATCTTTCGATTGTGCAGGAGGAAATACACCGCCCCGCTCACGCAGGGTTGTATTTCTAACAAATCATTTTACACAATCACATGTTACCACCTCGACCCAAAATGGAATCACCCCAAATATTTAAACGTATTAAGCGTATATCAATGATTTATCCGCTCTTGCGAAGTGGTATCGTAATCATCTGTTCCGAGGCAACGGTATTTAAGGACGAAAAGTAATGATTCGAAAGTTTAGAGTTTTTCGGGAATTTTTGAAATTCGGGCTATTCAAAGGTCCTCAAAACTATATTATGTCTGTTTGTGTAAAGTTTAAAGTGTAAAGATAGTACTACGACGTGAATAGGTCGCAGCTTAACGAATGGGCGTGTCCGTTACAAAGTCTATCAAGACTTTAAGACTTTCTCAGAAAGTTGGATTTGTTCTTAAATATGTTCTCAGTACACTGGTTTGTTTGTTTCTTTTTGTTCTCCTGCAATTATGTACAAAAAATGTTGTAATGTTATTGTCGAATTTAGGGAAGCGTCGTGTGTGCACGTAAAAGAAGAACCCTTAGAAAAATACTATTATCATAAAAGGAAGAAGGTGTCGTTAAGTCTTCCTATTTTACAAGGTTGATGGTCACTTAACGTACCAGGGTACGTCAATTCACTCAGCTAAAGTTCTGTCAGAAACGGGAGTGCGCCGATCGTTCGACAAATGAAAGCAAACAAATGTGTGTAAGCTGCATATTAAAAGGCATGCAAAACTGGGAAAGGAGTGATAAGTAATTAATAAATGCATTTTAATAAATTTGCAAGGAAGCGTAGCTTTCCTTTTTCTTCGTTCATTCGTGGGCGTACATACCGAGTGTTCTGTTCGCCTGATGAAAGAGGAGGAGAGAAGTAAGATCGGACAACAAATTGTGTATCTCAATGACGGTAATGCCTGAAAAATAAGGAAAAGTTTAAATTCGAGTTGGATTGAACTCCTAGAGCCATCAAAGTTTGCTAAAACAACAAAAACTTTGAAAATAATTCACATTTATTTATAAAATATACAACGTGCACGTTTTCGTTCGTTTGTAAATATGTGTATGTATCTGCGTAAGATATTTGAGTGCAGTATAAACTGAGGATTACTCATTATGTTCTTACACAACTCCTTTTCGGTTCTGAAATCTAAAAAGTCTGAAAATCTAAAAAAAAAGTCTTCAAATGTGTATGTATATACATATATATAAATATATATTATATAATATATATCTGTGCCAATATACATCATATACCATACATAGAATATATATTTTAGGAAAAAAATATTGAGAGACAATTTTTTTATGTTTTAATCAGACTTTTCAAAAGTACATAACCGCTTTTATTATCGAACACTTTTGTGATTTTTCCGAAAGTTACCGAAAGATAGATCCATAAATGTAGAGCTGCTGAAGTTTTTCAGCGAAACAAACGCATCTAGCGAAGCAAAAGGCAGTCGTATCGGGTCGGGTCACTATTGATATATTTGGTCTGGAAGACAGTTTCCTTCAGATTGATTAGTTCGGTTGGATTTTTTGAGACGCTTGCTGCAGTCTGGCAGTACATATAAGGACTAGTCGCTCGACTAGGTTGTAGAATCTTGTAATGCATGATTCCGTTTTTAATCCAATACACACAACACACCCTGACGCAACGACAATCCTGGTATCAAATTTTTATCACTAGTAATGATATGCAATAAAAGTGGATCGGTTTCGTTGCGACAACAGCCTCATGAATATAATTAGAAACTGTTTCTTGGTGAACACTTCTTAACTTAGGAATGTCAAGGTCGCTTAAGTTTCGATATTAAAGACTTAAATTTGAAATCGAAAAATTGAAATTTCAAAATACTGTTACAAAATGCAGTTTTTGTATTTTCCTTGTTTTTCTGTAGACAAGCTCGTATTACTAGATCGCGAAAGGCGTAGATTTTATTTATTATTTTTTTTTTTTTCAAGTAATATTTACAAAGTATTTACAGAAACTTATATTTACAACAATTACTCTGATCTTGTCTATTTCAAGACTATTCGTCATCTCACTTGGGTCAACTCATTTTGCCTTCCGCAAACATTTCGCTTATATATCCATTTACAAGCAAGTTTTAAATATCTAACTTCGCCACGATATTTCCGTGCTAATCCCTTTCTCCGCCACATGTTCTGCTACTCATTGTTAATCTTTTCGACTATCGCCAGCGGCATAAGACGGTAAAACGCTGTCATTGTCTATTTGACTTTCTCGCACTTTGCAATTTGGTTTCTTAGAAACTCGACTCCAACCATTACATGGGGGATTTTCGTAACAATACTTTGATTTGTCAATGAATGTTTGGAAGAAGACTTGTTTACGATGAAAACCATCAAGATCGCCTTACTGTTATGCATAATACTAGAAAGGAATAGAAAGAAATGATCGATTATCATTTATTTATGTAATAGCGGAGATAATCGCTCGTTCTATTACTATACCATAGCTTTCTTACGTATGTCTCCCTTGTGTGGTTCATCCCTGCTTTCGCCTTTTTCGTAATTCATTCAACTTAAAAACTTTATTAAACAAAACAAAGCAAAACATAACATTGCAAATGATTTTAACCATAACAACGGAAAGCGTATCAAAAATGTTGCCCGCTCTTCTGCTTTGCAGATCTCTGCTAAACACCTGGCATGTAACAAAACACTCTATATTTATACTGTAGCACACATGAATATAGATAGATAGATAGATAGATATATGCATAGATAAAGAGAAATATTTATGAAGTGTCAGCATGAGTTCTAATACGAGAGTCATCCATAATGAACACGATATTATTTAAATTTAATTTTAGGCAGAACCATTCATGGTTTTTAAGAAAATTGAGTTTGAAGACAAAAAGTGAAAATGGGGATTCGTGCATTTGTATTGGGGGCGATCTTCGTGATTTCGTCAAATCGTTTCATCTACATTTTACTCAAATCACTAAATGATTAATTTCGATTTACTAGTATGTATATTGAACGATAAAAAATGGTGAAAAGTTAGGGAAACGAGACGAATAAACAACTTATGCTGACACCGGCATTCGCCTACAAGTTTAGCAAAAAGATTAAAGGATATGCTCGCAGATTTTAACGTTGTTTCATTGAATTCGTGATTTTTCTCCTTTTGATTTTTGATGAAAGTAAGGAAAAGTCGAACATAGCTTGAGCGGGCCCGCGGAGCTTAAAATCTTCAGAAACAATATGTCGCCCAATATGGGTGAAGCAGTGGAGAACTTTTTAAAATAAATGTTACGATTTAGTTTTCATGTGAATTTTACATGCGACTTCTGAAACAATCCTCGCAAATGTGCGGATCTAAACCCAAATGCTTATAGATATGTGTGAAAGTGTACCCATAAATATACCATGAACACAAATATGAATAGAGCCACTGTTAAATAGTGTTATTATTGCTATTAGAAGTTAAACAAAAGTTTACACCTAATCTTGCTCAGTACGTAGAGCGCATACATATACATATATGCTGCAAATATGCTGCATTCACATCGGTTGTCCCACCACCATAACCATCGCCGTGTAGCCTTACCATGCACGTGCATCCACTAAATCTTCTCTGTCTACTTTTCTGTAAAGAGATAGAGTGGCACGTATGCACATAACCCTATACGGTTACGGTTACATTGTACTCTCCTGTAGTATATATACTTAGCTCGATTATATAGAGGAGAGGCCAGAAGGAAGCACACGTTTACCATTTATATGCATAATATGTTCAAAGGATTGTGTGTTGGTGTATAAATAATAACATAAAATATCCTTTGGAAAACGCTATAAGCCGCAATATCAACTATTAACTATATGTACAACGAAGCAAATGAATACACAAAACAGTGTTCCGATACACAAAGAGAAATATTACAGTAAACGCCAATATAAGTTACTAGAATGTGATGCCATTGAATCCATGGCAACCCGTGCAGCATATATGTAGAAAGGGCGCTTCGATGCATACCTTCCTCTATTTCAAGTGCAGGAGGGTTCTTGTGCAAATTCACATAATTTAAACTATGGAAAACTTGAATTAATTCTGGAAGTTTTCTTTTTTCACTTTTTTCTTTTTCGCATCCATAGCGCCGCAGAGCAGCCCTGCATTTGGTTTCAGTCGAACACTTCGACTGCTATAGCTATTGTGTACATGTTTACGTTCTCAAGAAACGTTCAATTGTTATAGTAATTTTTGATAGAAAATTTCTGCTGGCTTCTCCATCCCGAAAGCAGGACTAACTCCGTTTAACGATTAAATGAACTTTTTCCTTTTTCGGTAATAAACTACTTGAGTAGTGACAGAACTATTACTTGGAAAACCTCGCATTACAGATTAGATTTTATGTTGATGGGGAAAATTACTTAATGGGTGATTAGTTACAATACGTATCGAGCATGTCCTTACTGCAGAAGTAAAGATTTCGTTAGTTTAGTTTGTGCTTCTCAATCAAGATTCGTGGACGAAAATTTAAATTAAATAACTTTAACTTTGTACTTGTAGTGCCGATCGACTTACAGAAACTTTGCATCCGATATAGCCTACGTCAAGTTACCATATTTAGTTATTTTAAACAAAATTCTTTTATATAGAGAGTAGAAGCATACACATATAATACATATCGTATTTAGCGGTGTGAGACACGTACCTCTAACGTATCCCGTCTCTTCACCAATACACCAACTACTTCAAATGTTTCTTCTAAAGATAGCAAAGCCGTTTCAAATCACTTTATAATCTAATTAGTAGTTTTTTTAAATAGTTAAAAAAAGTTAATTTACTGTGAATTGTTTACCCAGGTTTATAATTTAGGTACTATTACAAGTGGTTGCTGTGCGTGCAGTAATTCCCTCCCTCCTACTTTTGTGAGTATTGAAAGTTGAAAGTTAATCTTAATTAAAAAGTGAATAAAAACTATATTTTAACGTCACAAACACACACATCTATATATATATATATATATATACATATATTTCGTATACATACATATATATACATATATTTCGTACACATACCCATATACGTATAGAATTATTTATATAAAATAACAGTGTATAACATATATGCTATCATAGGTACACGTATTTTCATGTCTCTATACAAACGTATACGACATGCACATGTACAACCTAACTTATCTACCAGCCAATATATACTTTTTATTTACTTCGTTTTTCACTGCCTTTTTTTGCAATAGTTGTTGTTGTGTTGTTACTGTTTTGTTGTTTGCAATTTGTTTACCATTTACAATTTCAAACAGCAGCAGTGCCAACAACAAAAACATACAAACGCACGTATGGTTCTGCTTATAGAGTTATAAGCAACAACTATTATAGTTCCGTTTCTACACAAATCATAACAAAACAAAAAGAAAACGAGAACGAAAACGAAAACGAAAACGAAAAAACAAGCAGGGAACACAAAAATAGTGAAAAAGGAAAAAAATCTAAAGCATAAAGTACTCACAATCAGAGAACATAACCTCAATAATGTAATTCTTAATTAATTTGTTGATATTTTACGGAGACCTTTTGATTTTCATATGTCAAACAATGTGCGACAGAGTAATTAAGTTTGCAATTTCAAAGAATTATTTTGTACAGCGGCATGTATGTGCCCGTTTATGCGCGCAAAGGCAGGCCTACGCGCACACCCTCACGCAACAAGCAAACGAATAACATTAGAAATTTTATTCGAAAGCTTATCAGCGGGAAGAGACTATGAAAGCCTTAACACGCGACACCGCGCTTACATGCACCACAAATCGAAAAAGCATACGTAAAGGTTACAAAGTTTTCGCTTAAGTAATATATACGCGTCGGTAAGTCAGTCAGGGCCTCTTTTTATACCTTCAACAAAAAAGGAAAAGTGGACGCGTTGAATAGGCAAACGGATGCGGATGAATCGATTCACAATCTTATTATGATTATTAGTAAGGGTGTGTAAACATTATAGTGTGTGTGCAGTGTATTTGAAGCGTATTTTTAAAGAATGTTCGGAACCAACTATTGTCCTCAGCTGAAGCAAATACGCTTAAGCATAGCAAATGCGCCTCGTAGACTGTAACGCGGTTGAGAAACGTAGTTGAAAAATAAAATTGTATTTAGCGAACGATATCGAAAGTTCTTCTAATTAATGAAAAAACTCCTTCACAATTCAAAAATGTATCGTCTATCGATATATAGAACAATCTCGAACGAATAAAACGAGGGATGCGTTCTTTAAAAAAGTGTATTCTTCCGCAATGCGAGTTGATTACAATTTTGCAATACGTTTGTATTAAACATAGTATACTAGTTTGTTAGCTGTCTGTCTAGTCGATCAATCAATATGGCCATCTTCATACATTACTTACCTTTCCATAGAAACACAACATGAAGTTTATTATTATTATTAGCTCGAAATTGATGAGAGCACTTTCGCAAACAAGAGCTGATTTTCACAAAATCCCTAAGGGCTTTAAGCATATTACGTTTCACTTGCTCTGAGGAGCCGTCACAATTATATGAGAACAAGATCAGACAAATCTTGCTGGTAATGACCACATTTCCACCCCGTGTGTGCGTGGTATGTGTAATAATTCAATCTGTACGTCGATGCTTGCTACTGCCACTGCTGCTAAGTCAATGTATCTTTCTGCTCCTCCTTCAATCGTTGGAGATTCTTTGTCAACATTTTGAATTTGATATACTGAATACGGTCCCTTCCATGCTTGTACATCCTTCTTGTAAAGGGCGTTAAGTGATATCTCGTCGCCTGGAGCATCCAGTGCGGCCGGTTCACACATTGCTCGTAAATATAATATCACAGATCGATCAGCAGCCATAAATTATATATTCGCAGTTGCTAGATATGGTTAAACCAACCGCCAACTGCGCCATTGGCTCCGGTATATTGGTAAATAATAATATCCCTAACCGATGTCGTCTAGTACGTTCGCGAAGCGATTATGTTGCACCTTGCTACTATAACTCCAACCGAAATCGTTAAGATTTATATTCATTGTAGTATGCCTGAATCTGGTGTATCTCGTACAATTATTTTTAAATTTTATCTAATGTATTTCTCTCAACCCAGAGATATATCACTGTTTACTATTTTAGTTCCACTATCTGTGTATGGTATCTAAATTGATTAACTAATGATGACGCACATCTGTCCGTTCGTTCGTTCGCTCTCGATCGTTTCAATTTTTATAATCGCAAAGGGTTGAATTAGAAAATTGAAGATTTGCTTTGTTATTAATTAAAAATCCACGACCTGAACATAAAGTATTAACAGTTCAGATTATATTTTTATAACGGTTTTACTATACGCATGTCCTGTGTGGAGTTCATGTTCTCAAAGCGATATCAAGAAGCTACAAAAAGCAATAAATAATAAGGTATTACGGCTTAATGATATGTAATCCATATCCGAAGGTATTGATTTTATAAATAAAACCTGGTGAAAGGCCCAGTGCCCGTGCCACTCCACCCCTTTCTTTGGCTAACTTCAGTGTACTCGAGTAGAGTGATTGAAAATGGTTGATTTCCTTTCCTTTTTTGATTTTTCAGTTTTACTTTCTTTTTACATTATTTCCCATATTATTGTTTACTCTTCATATTGTGTGTATTTTGTGTATTTTCATAAGGGTTTCCTTTTCTCTTTTTTTTTTTGGTATTATTCTTCTCGTTTTCGTTCTCAAATTTCTTTTTAGTCTTGCCCTATTTTAAGAATGTTACTAAGTTATATATAATATATTGGGTCGTGGAGGCCTCCTAGTCGTTTCGCATATTTTACGATTATATTTGTGCAGTACGTAGAGTGTTGTTTTTATAAGAATACAATTTTAAAATTCATGAAATTTATTCTACTAATGGTAAACAAAAAAAAAAAGAAAAAATCGAAGAATTTAAAATAAATGCTATTTGCTTAAGGAGAGGATATGATGAAATTGAAAAAGAAACTTATATTTAAGGGTTGAGTGAAGTACAATCTATAAATTGCATCGATCGTAAATTAGGTGCAAGTGTTTGTCAGGGTTTTCTAAAAGTATGATCTAGACCTGCTGATCATCAACCAAGTGATGCGAAAACAAAAGTTATGAAGTCCTTACCACTTTCTTTTTTTCTGTTAGTTATTTCATTGTGTTGGTCACATTGACGACTAAGACCACTAATGAAAACGGAATTCGACTGTTTTCAACTCTTTACTCAGGATGCGTTATTGATCTTTGTTTTTCAAGTGGACGAACTTATTGCAAATTAGCCCAAATCGGATCCGGAGACGGACTAAAAATCATTTGTAACCAGTTTTGGCTAGAATTCGGCTCGATTGAAGCCACTTCAAATAAATCGAATCAATTGCGATCGCAATAATTTACATTACTGTCTACATGATTGCAAGCATCCTCTCTCTCATCTCACATTCACCCGATTTGACCAAGTTAACCTAACCCAACCCTTTGGTATATAATAATTTTGCGGTGAGAGGTAATTTCAAATGTCAAATGTCGAACGTCGAATGTCGATTGTAGTTATGTAGAATTTGGCTGTTTGTAATTGTTTATCAAAGTAATGTTCGAACGTATGAAGACGTCTTCAGAGGCGCGTAGTTTTAGTAATATTAACCCTATCGAGCCGTACTTATCAAAACACATATCAAAAAGCAATTAAATGAAAAACATTTTTACCTTTGCTAATTCATTTGGAAATGCATTAGCAACTTGTGTATAAAATCCATGCAGTATTTATAACCATAAACTTCTTCGATTGCTCATCAAGCTCGATTTGTAAATCTACTTCCGAGAATCTGCTTTTCAGAAGTATCTCCCGTGGCGTATAATGAGTAACAGCGTTTGCTTAGTTGGTAAGCGACGTTAAGCTTCTTTAAAATCTCCACAGGTAAGTAATGAACCAATAGGTTTGTTTGCAACAAAAATTGAATGGGATGTAGTACACCTTGGTTCACTAAAAGTTCAATTTCTTCTTTAAATTTCGGCAAACTGCGCCAAAGGTACGCGTCCACCTCTAAAAAGTTTGCGTTTGACCTTGTCTTCAAGGTGAATGTATGCTGTAAAGTTTAGAACCGTTCTTAGCTTTGAAGCGAATAATTCGCAAACATACACACATTTGTTATATTTGCATCAGCTCGCCCAGTAATTTCTGCAATTCCGACACCAATCGCCTGGAGCATATCGAATGCCAATAGATTGTTACTTTTTTTCGAGTCAGCAACTATTAAAGCAACATTTTTGGTCATTTTCCGCATTGCATTTGCGTTTTTACTTCATCGACAATGGGAATTCGATTTTGACCGAGTCCATACAGTAATCTGCTCGAAGCGTATAATTTACCCGAAAAATTACTTGCATATTTATAAGTGAGACAGAAGCATCGGAATCCAATTTGACTAAAAATTTTGAAATCTAAGAACTTTTCTTGATTATGATATTCTGCGGTTCCTGGAAGCTTACATATGGTTTCACTTATTTCAACATCAGCAGCCCCCTTTTTGTTTTCTCTTTTGTTCACAAATTTTCCTTTGTCTTCCTTTGACTTAAACAAACAGATGCGATGTGAACTGTTTTGCCGCATTTATGGCAAATAGCGCTTCGATCGTGCGATTTAAAACAATCAGCCCATAAGTTAAAGTTTGATGGAAACTTGGCATTTCCTTTTGAATGCAACCCCTTAATGTTATTTCCAATGACATTTCTTTTGTGGTTGCGACGAATTTTTTGTTACAGTTTTGGGAAAAGCTGCTACGGGTGGTGGAATCAACGATAAACACACACACAAGAGAACGGATTTTGTTTGTGTTTCTTTTAGTTTTGCCGATTTAACATATTTACCAACTTTCTATTTTCTTTTTGACTATTTATCCTCGTCGTCAATAATGTTGTGTCCGTAACCTAAAAAAAAACAGTCTTTTCTCTTCTGCTTATAATTCGATGCTTCATTTTAAATCAACTCTCACCTCTATATTAATATCATAGGGTGTCGTCAATACGTATATAACTAGAAAATTAGAAATAATAATACAACGCATAACAAGGTGATTATATGCAACACATTGCACCTTACAACGTCGTAGCGGAATACAAAAAGAATCCAAAAAGAAACTTAATATTTGGGTACAAAATGAATCAGAAGTGAAGACTTTAATGAACCGAACTTCCATCTAGTGATCACTACTGACCTTAAACGAAATCAAGCTATTTTTGAAGCGATTAATAGCAGTCAATGACATGTGGATCATATGCGACAATAATGTGCGAAAAACATGGTTGCCCAAGATCGGTGAAACTGCGCAGACAGTGTCAAGGCCATATATTAACACGTGGTAGAATCGGAAGCGATTCGTATATCTTGACGTGAGCATCACTGTGTCCACATGCATAGGAGGTATGCCCTGAGGAGCTCGACAAATGACAAGAAACAAGGAATAGCTCTCCCGTCCCGGCCCGAGGATTGATTCCATTTTCTGATATCAAAGACTTACATAATAAAAACATGCAATTGAAGTAAGTCCACTCAAGAGAGCAAAGTCGTCTACCATCACGACAATTTCCGATTAAAGATACCTTTAATGACTTGGCAGTAATCAGAAAGTTCGGCTGGCAAGTTCTGATACTTGAAGGGGCTTATGAATGGCGTTTGGTTCACGCTTTCGCTCAGAAATCCGAAAAATTCGACCGTAACGGTTTTATCAGAAAAGATCTCGAAAGATTATTTGGCAAAATGACGCGACGCCCATTGGTTTAATGAAATTCATACGAAAGGTAAGAAAAACTCACTTGAGTTTCGATGAGGAAACGCCACAAAGTTTGTCCTTTACTGAATATGTCGAACGAGTGCAGTTTATTTCGCAGTAGCAAACAACTGTAAAAAACTAAATAAAAGACTTAATAGGTTTGTTGCTGTTATTGTTGCGTCGCTTCAGTCGCTGCATCTTTTTTAAAGCGAGTTTGATGTCATTTTGTATGATGAAAATGCAAAATTTTTTATTAAAACTCCCAAACAAGTGTCAAACTGCTACTAAAAAAGTTAAATTAAAAATTTTTAAAGACTGCAGTTGGAAAGCTATTATGTGCGTAGACATCAAAGCACCACCTGCAGTCATTTCAGATTGTAAACGAATAAGTAAAATTTTAATTAACTAAATTCTGTTGATGGTTTTATGCTTTCAAAGTTTTTCATTAAACAATTTAATCAAGATTTGTTTTGAAATTTATAAAATTTCATTTTGTATCATTAAATAAAATATTCAAACACTGCACTCACTCACTATTCATTATAATTTTGGGAATTTTCGAATTAGTTTTAATCAAACATAACGCAAATTAAATCAAAAATTATGCATGTTATCCTCAGGCTCCATAGACTACGAACACTTCAATGAGAAAAATGAAAAGCTGCTAAGATATGCAAAAAAAAAAAAATAAATAAATAAAGAGAGTGGGATAAGACAACTTTTATAAAAAGAAAACAGAAAAAAAGGTTAATTTCTAAGCACAATTTCATTTGAATAATCAGGCTAAGCCACCATCAAAATAATTCTATATGTTTGAAAGGCTTTTACTTCGCTTGTAATATTCGGTAAATAAGTTTCTTGAAAATTTATTTATTTTATATTAAATGCGATGATGCTCTCTAGCTTAAAAGAAAAGCTAGACAATTTAACCACTTTCATAGATAATTAACCGCATCTGCTTAACTTTGTAGAGCTCAGCTCTGCTCTCTTACTTTCTCTCTCTCTCTCACTCTCATTATTAAACATAAAGTAACAGCATTTAGTTTTGTATTTATTCCCAAGTAGTGCTCCTTCAAGTTCTTTTACCCTCATTCATCAATTCATTATTTAGACAACAGCAACAGTAACAACAGCAACGGCAACAACAACTGCTACTGCAACGAAAACAACAAGAAATGACAGAGTTTATTTAGTTTTTTACTGAAATCCATTAATTGTTGCAAAGTGCTGCTCTTCAGCTCAGTTTCTTTCATTTAATTTTTTATTTATTTATTTACATCTTTTTTTTTTTATTTATATGTTTTTCTTTTTTTGTACTCCTTAGTTTTTAAGTAACGAAATAAAATTAATATAATTTACTAAACATACTGAATAAAGGGCTTGGATCTCTTCAGAGCACTTAATGCTGTTTTCTCTTGTAGCTATAAAAAAGAAAAAACTTCTTTATAATTTCAAGTGGACACAACACAGATAGGACATTACGATAGTGTAATGAATACACTCGTCCTGTCCATAATACGCTCTATGCTATCAATCTGTGGAAAAGAAGGGTTCATTCAAATTCTATCAACAGATAAAATACGAATGTAATAAAAAAAAAGAAGAACAGAAATAACAATGAATAAAAGGATGTATCGATGTTTGAATGTAAACTTTACACAGTGGAGCAGGGCTCATAATACTTATAATATATAAGTAAATAATGAGTAGATATTGTAGATATTGTTCTCCGTATCATCACGTTTATGCATTTATAACTTCAATGGCAATAGTTAACCTCTTACGAAATAATTTTATAAAAGGAAAAGAAAGCAATTTAATTATTTAATCTTTTTCTATTAAAATTTACTCATTTTTTATACCCGTCACCGAAAGATGAGGGCATATTCATTTTGTCAAAACGCTTGCAACGTCCAGAAGGAAGAAACCCAACAAGATGTAAATATTCTTGATCAATATTTAAGCATGTCCGTCTGTCTGTGATGCCCGTTTTAAACATTGTCCTGGTCGCAAAAATGAAGCGATCGACTTCAAATTTAGATGAAACATTGGACGCGGGTTGGTACTGAAAATGGGCAAATCGGTCGAAGGACACGGGTAACATTTCTTGTTTTCAAAAGAATTAAAAAATTGCTTTTTTGCCCATTACCCTTAAACTATAGCAGATAAATCTATAAAAACTGTATAAAAATGTTAAAAAATGACCGCGCCTACATAATTTTATAGCGTGTATTATTCATATTTTTTGCCAGTACCTTTACAAGGCGCAGAAGCAACCTTCAAAAACTTCACAAAGTCTTAGCGAATTTCAAAATCGGAATGCATCTAAGCATGTCCGTTTCTTATGGCCTTGCAAAGGAATTTGAAAGTGACTCATACTTTTCAAAGAACGCGCCTATACCGCCCAAACACCTATCTAGCGAAAACAGTGAACAATTTTGCTTTCCCTCTCTCTTACTCATTGCGCATAAACTACAACAGATACATAATAAAAACTTAGAAAATTATTGTACAAAAATAGGATGACGGTGATGGGTGTGAAAAATTCGGTTTCAACTGAATATAAATTTTTTGCTTGTCCATTAACCGAAATTCCCTGTGACATTCAATGATATTAAATGCTTAGACCATTGTGGTTATATTTAGTGTCGCTCTAAACACAGCAGTTAAGTTTCGGGTAACATTTGACGTAACATCGTCAAATAGTTCGTGGTTTCATTCCAATAAAATAGCTTTTGGTGGAAATTTATTATATTTCACAAGCGACTTCCATGTTTGCAGTTTTTAAAAAACTCGCATTACGCTCTCGAGCTAAATCCATCCCGTTTTTTTGTCTCTGTTACCGGTTACATGCGTTAATTCGATCAATCTTTTAAGCTGTGAATACAAAAAAGCTTGTTCTGGATTTTATTTTATTGTATGTGAAGAGACATAGTACGGATAAATTATTGCAGTTAGTGTTGATTAGTATCGAGGCGATTAGATACGTTCTCAACATCCTTAAAATGATATGAATCCATCTTGTGAGAGCCGGTGCGCAACCTGCAACCTTGTCATCTTTTTTTATAGCAAAATAAGGGAGACATCGTCGCATTACATCGTTATTCAGTGCCCGAATTTTTTTTTTACCTCACTTAGCTCGTTTGTTTTATGGGCAGATGACACGCATCAAAGTCTAAGTACACTTTTTCGTTCATAAGTAATTTGTTTAGATCGCACCTTCCCATTCGCTAAGTGCAATATCAAATACTTCAACTTCTTTAACATCTGAGTAACCGTTAACATGTTCATCTAAAGCAATTAGTTGCTCTTCATACACACACATTGTGTTTTATACCACCTATGGAGCTCTTAATAACAAAATTTTTTTATACATGTACATCCGCTTTGACATTTTGTTTCCGTTAGGGTGAAATACGCACATAAAGACTCTGTCGTCTAGGCCAAACTACACATATATGCGCAAAGCGCGACAATCTGTCTATCAAGCCGTATGTGGGTCATGTCTTGTGTTTCGAAGTTGGAACATTTGAAATGAAAGACTTTAACATAACATATATTTTCCTAGTTAAACTTACAGATTAACCTTGTAAAAAAATGCAAACCGGTCCAATTATCTAATTAACTGAATAAAAGCTTAACAGTACCCAATATTTCAACATTTTCTACTTGCAATTTTTCTCAGCAGCCTACTGGCATCCATTAATGCATAAAAGACACGCAACACAAACAGCCTATATTTTACACACCCGCGTTTTGCCTGAAAATTTTTAATTGAAAAAGAAGAAAAAATTTAACTATGAATGGATCTGAAGACGTTAAATACAAAACTGTGAAGTAAAAAAAAAAAAACGGGCAGCAGCAGAGAACGACATATAATCACATTTACTATCCAGCACACGGAGTTTCTTGCGTTAAGAACAAAAGTCAAAATTATTGTCATCGTTCGTATTGCACATACATGGATACCAACATAGTTCGATTTTCATTTTGACTAAAGTGAATTTCAAATCACTTTACAAATCATGCTTTACACACTTTACACTTATGCGTGCCATAGTTTATTGGCATGTGGGCGATGTAGATGTATCCTTTAAAAAGTTTGCGTTGTTTTCAAATTCTCTTGAGAGTTTGTACACGATGTCTTCATTTTTCCCGACGGGAAGACAAAAGTGTTTACCACTACTACTACACAGTTGCACATACGTATAGGTAGACATATGAATAAACGGACAACCTTAGGTGCATTCCGAGCTTGAAACTAGCCATGAATTTATCTACTTTAACTTGCTTTCGCGCGTTATAAATATTTTGAAAAAAAGTGAAATTATGATACCCTATAATCTTGGCAAATTTGCTATATCAGCCTGCGTGCGAGAACTTCCAACGTGTCTGCCGATTTTAAAGTCAATTGGTTCATTTTTGCGGCCAGGAGAATGTATACAACAGACATTACACAGACGGACAAACGGACAGAAGAACAGACGATGTAGAATTTGATGCTGATCAAGAATATATATACTTTGTTGGACCACCGAAGCTTTTTTCTTTTTCCCTCATCCTTCGGTGATGGGTACAAAATTGTTTGTAGCTTACTTACTCTCGCAAATTATTGATCGATGTTTGATATTTTTGCTAATGGAAAGTGTAGGGAATAACAATGGTGAGGACACGGCGTATGAGTAATATTTTTGCTAAAATACGTATGCGAAAAATATTGTTTTTTGAAGTAATTGTAAGGAAAAGTTGGGTAATTTCTCTAACACACTTTATGATATATGGAGAAAAGAAATAATTTTGGACCGATTTAGTTCTATACCAACGTAAAATGCTTTCTCTTTTTAAATTATTTATATATATAACTAAACACAGGTCAATGTCGGATCTAATAATATTTCTAAGCAGGTCAACAAGTCCGCAGATTAGGTAAAACTTATTTCTTAATGTTGCTGACCGCACAGCACGCATAGCTGACCGTCATTATCTCGTAGTGTGTTAATTAACGAAGAAAACTTTTATAATATCACGACAAAATAATACTGCAATTGACATTTGACTGACAGCCTTTGCAATTATTAATGGCAACATATCAATAATGAAGTTTGTGCATCTATTTTCATTAGCTGTCCGCACACGCTTGACATGATTTCTTTTTTAATTTTCATAAAGCCACTACATTTTTTAATGAAAAGGTGAAATTTGATTTTATTTTACCTACCGAGCTACGAGGCATATTCAATACTTCACATCAAATGCTTGTGAAATATAGAAATGCTTTTTGGGAATTCGGTGAGCTCTGCATTTTATTGATCGAGAACAAAAAAAAACAAAGTTGACTTAACTGTGGATATCGTTCTGTCTACTTGTCCAAACGATTCCGCCCGCTTTTGTTTCACATATTAGCGAAATTGCTATATTGTCAGTTATATGGCTGTGGCAAGTTAAAAGCGCCTTTCGATAAATTATGCTACAGCTATTTCCTAGATATGTAAAACTCCCTCAACAAACCCGTAAAATCACTAATTCAACGGCAACTTTTATGCAAAATTCGATATTATTCACTAACGTAATCAGTGGGTATTATATGTATGTTCAGCGCCCCTATGCTATGTGAGAAAGAGACGGAAGATATAGATTTTGTTGGTAATAGTGACTTTTGAGATGCGCTACATTGGGATACAATTTTTGGTTGATGACTCATCCTTTTTTTGTGGGATGAGACACGCCTTTTTGGGGTTATGACGATGAAAAAAGGCGTGCGCCCACCCGAAGGCATCCGAAGACGCCCCGAATGGCATTCGTGAGAGTTTTTTGAACCCGGGGGTCCGAGATGAATGTTCGTGTTGGCGTCTTCGAGGATGTTGTTGCAAACCTATGTTGGAAACGAAGTATACCCTACCCTGCTATGTAGTTAATTGTGCTGTGCCTTGTGCATTTCGAGGCAATTTTGTACTATGAGAATTTTTTGTGGTTTGATTTACTGATCTATCTTAACACTATTAATGGATGATGGTCTATATTTATATTTTAATAGCCTAGAACCTAGAACTTGTATAATATAATTCTCATTCATTTCCATGTCTTGCTGATCTATTATTATTTGTTTGTAAGGATGATATTCGTGGTGATATTGTTGTTGTTGCTGTTGTTGTTGTTGTTGTTGTTGAAATTTTATGAAAAATTATATCCATACGACCGTACGGTAGGGTGCAATGTAATTCTACGTATCTAATATTTTCCCAATTAGGTTTTGCTATTATTGCGTGCTCCAATTGGAGTCCACGCATATTCCTATTGGGTTTAGGGACGTTAGGGCGTGTTCCGATTGGGCGTAGTGCGATTCCGATTGGATTCTAGTAACATTCCACTTGGGTTTACTGCAATTCCAATGTAAGATCGTTGAAAACAATACATTTATGCATGTGATCTTCGCAGTTAATGTATAACAAAATCTATAATAAAAGCGTTAAGGCTTATTTTAGGTATACAAGGTCAACGCACCTGAAGAATCAATTTTGGCAAATTTTGATTTAACCTCCCAGTAGGCAGAAAGGATATCAAAGGCAGTGCTATGGACGAATGTACGCAATACACTTGAGGACAAATCTATAAAGACTATCTTACAAGTGATCTTAGAAAGAAACGGAGCTTGATCCATTTAATCTATGCGACAAGTGTTTCATTGTCATTATGCCATGACTTCGAGCATTCTCTTCTCACTTCTGAATCGAATATATTGCGTACCAAAACTGACACATCAAATGTTAACATGAAGTCCATCCTTTGGAAGAATCAAGAAAAAAACACCCCTTCCCCCCCGCCCGGCCACTCCAATGATAGTACACCTTAACAGGGAAACAATGTATACCTTCTGCTATTTCATCACCCAAGTAAATGAAGAATGTGCTTAGTAGCCATTCTACGTTAGTTTAGTGTTTTATTTGTTTTTATTCATTTTATTTGTTATTCAGCGCCGTAAGTAATTTTTAATAAATATAACGAAACATTCCTTAACAAGGGAGAATGAAAATAAATTTAAATATTTTCATTTATTCTATTGTTTGCAAAACCTTCGAGCAAAACACCATTAGTAACAGCAGAGAATTGTAAATGTTAGGTTTTATTTGTAATTTTTTTACGCTTGTCATATATAAAGCAAATATTACGCATTCAAATGTGTGCGTATAGGTGGGTAAATGTTTATGGCTGCGTGTGAATACATGTATTTTCGTGGTCTAATGTTGCATTTTACCACTTCGCAAAAGCCTCCAATAGCTTGTCGTTGGCCCCAGAAAGGAATAATTGGCTTTCATGACCACAGTGGCAACTAGGCAGGCAAACGGGCAGTCAGTCATTGGTATTCAAGGTATTTTTGCCCAAACACAAGTTAGCTGCTCTTCGTTCGCACTCTGTAGGCTCTTTTACGACATTTAGTGTGTGCACATAAACGTTCCGCTAACAGTTTTGTATAGTTTTTTGCAGTCTCCACATTGCCACCAAACTTGAACTCATTTCACATTTTTGTATTGTCGATCCGTACGTCGACCATTTACTAACGAACGTGCTGTTAATTTAATGGTTTGTAATATTTCTACTTTCTCCTTCTTTCTTCCTCTGTCCAATGGTCTACTTTCGTAAAATCTCAACAAATTTCATTTTGCTATATTAAAAGCATCCCACATGCATGTTATTCAATACAAACAAAAAAGGAACGCATAATTCTACTGACGTATATTATTATATATGATCAATGATTATATATTATATTTAAATGAAGAGAAGATTGGAATTTCATTTGGGTTTTCTAGGCAGATATCGTAGCAATTTTACGCGTTCTGTGGTATTCACTGCTTTTTTGTGGCTTTTAGAATTATATGTAGAATTGTAAAAATTGCTTATATACCCTCCAAAAAATATTGAGCTCAATAATATAGAAAACTTCAGCTAACCTAAGTGTTGCGCACATAGTCGCATTAATCGAATGCATACAAACAATATTCGCCGATTTCAATTCTTTTTATATTCTTAAAGTGATATATGTTATATATTTATACACTTCATTAATATCTTTACACTAACTTGGCCCAAATAAACTACTAATAACAAATAGTTTTCATTTAGTTGCTTGCGCAAAGTCAAAGTATTTATTAATGACAAACGGTTACAGTTTACTGAGAAGTGCATTAGATAATGCATGGGTCAGTAAGTCCCCGAACTAAATAAGAACTAAACATGATTTTGCAAAGTTTCAATATAGTCGCCTTGTAGGGAATTAATAATAAGTTTCCAATGCTTCCGCAATACTTCAATGCTCTCTTTTAAAAACCAATTGTCCGGATATATGAAATGCAATTCAATTTCTACAATGCCGTCATAATTTGATATAAATTTTTTCCCTGATAGACAATAGCCGCTGTAAACTAAACCTATAGAGAGATCTATCTATCTATCTAATAGAGAGTACGACGCAAGGAGCAGTAAAGCGAAGTAAAAAAAAAGGCAAAACTCGTTAAATCGCGTGTCTTTGTACAGTTGTCGTTTCATGAGAAACGAGGAATATGTGTTAGTTCCGATAATTCTTGATCGATGTTGTATTTCGAATAGAAATATGCAATTTATAGCCCGGCCAACAATGACGTTGTAAATTAGCTAAAGCCTGCTATAAAATGAGAATCAATTGCTGTAATAATTTATTAAAAGCACTTAAGCTCTTTCAGCTTTCCCGCGTGACTACATGCAATAAGATTAAACGAAGAAAACAAAATTTGTACGACTGTATATATTCGAAAGCGGCTCTAGTCGATATAACGATCTTCGCGTTTAAGAAATCATTTGATATTCATGCAACTTTTCGATCCGAGCACAGACCCAAAACTAATCCGGTACTTAATAGATTAAAATTAACCTTTCTTTCTCTTTCTCCTTGTTTTTTATTTATTTATTTTTTTTTTTTTTACCATGAAGCAATTTTTATTCGACAATACATTATAATATACAGAACTAATTAAATTTCATGAAACGTTACGCGGGCCTCTCTTTGATGCAAAACAAAAATAGCATAAATAAACATACTACAGTGAGTTTTTAATACTTGAATATTTCATTTAAAAAGCAAAAAAAAAAAAAGTTTTATAATGTGTTTTAAATTCCCTCTGGCTTTTGGGTAAAAAAGTAAAAATTATGATAAAATTAACGATTTAAGGGTGGATGTATGCAATTTTTACACGGAATTATTTACATTGTTAAACTTTGTTTATACTTTAAAAGCCCTTTCATTTCATACGATTACGAATGCGTATACGATGTACACGAGCTCATGAGTTCATTTATTATGTACCATCAGCGATTATATTAACTTTGTCAACTTGTATTAACTTTTCGTCTATCTGTAGCTCTATTAAGCAATGGTATCCAAGGCAATCGAAATAGAGACACAAGACTCGAGTTAACCTTCTTCTTGTTCCTCCTTCTCAAGAGCCCCTCTTCAAAGCATGTACAGACAGACGCACACGCACACGCACACGCACACGCACACTCACACGCACACTCACACAGCCTATCACATTTGTTTCAAAGGAAATCCAAAATAGTAAATTGAAAAATAATTAATGTAAGAACTTGTGGTTATATGTTTCGCTAGCAATTTAATTTTTTCTTCGCTTTCCTCTATGTTAAGAAGCTGCTAATTAATTTAATCTATTCGTAAAACTCAGAAACACTAAACATACATTTTGGTTTGCCTCTTTAAAAGTTACGTTCTAGATTAACTTTTCAATGGCATACATTTCAACAATATTTCTTTGTTATTTATGTAAATATGAGAGAAAAGTTTTATTAAAATTTGCTTTTGGATACAATTACTTTACGTCCCCTAACATATACTTATGGACGTTGTAGTCGCTCTGCGAAACAGACAATTGAACATTTTCCAACTTGACATTGTAACGGTGTGAAGAAAGCGCAAATGTGAAAAAAGCGCAGTGAATGTCGAGATTCTAAACGACAATTATTATGATAGGCCTAATGTTTACCGATTGCTTTTTAATTTTAAATCTCCTTGCTTATGAGATCGTATTATTGGCAAGGGATCTGCCACTCGATTATCACACTCGATTGGCTTCCCAATTATTTGCGCTGATGCAGTTGAGTACGAAGGAGAAACGCTTCTACTTTTCGTATATAATGTTCTTGATTAATGTACAAATGTAACCGAAGTTCATCATCTGCCCTTATTTACATATTTGTTTTAGGTGATGTGCTCTGAAAGTTCGCGCAAAATTGATTGTAAATTTCTTAAGCATTTCAAATAACCATTCAATGAATTTTTCAGAAATGCTTAACAGCAATCTTTCCAAAGCTGTCAGCTCAAAAGCTACGAAAGCTTAAGCGAAAGGACTTACAACATAGTATTAGCTTCATAAACAATATAGATGATGAGTCGGAGATAACTAGCTTTCGACAAATATACACTTTTTGTGTGTATATACGTATATATACATACTATCAGAATATAACAAAAATTGGTAAATAATAAGGGAGTTACCTCTATGCATGTAATATTAAAATTTATTCTTAGATGAATTCGAAACCTGCAAATATGTTGTTTAGAAATCAGGTATAATTACTCATGTATTTCTCGTCACACCTTAATCCCTACTTTCCATTCAGTTACTTATCAGTGAACTAAACACAAACCTTGTTTGCAGACCAGAAGCCAAACACGAATTTATGGCAATCAGGAACCGAAGTAATGATAGATTTAATGTTCATGGGATTACAGGGTAAAGTGGTGTTCGGTTATTGCTAAGTTATGCAAAACAGTTTTCTTTTTCCGTTTTTCTTTTTATTTAATTTCTCTTCTTTAAATTTTCATTTAATGTTTGCTCCTATGCCCTTGAGGTGTAAGAAAATAAACCTATATACTAACGTCAAACTATGTACAACCCTCAGTTGCTTTTTGTTCGAATACAAGTTTCTCAGATTAATCCAACAATTTGAAAAGAGCTTCAAGTTATTTTGCTGGTAACATTATGTGTTTGTGTTTATTTTTTTATGCGTAAAGGAAGCAGAGCTAAATCTAATGTCACTCGAGTGTTAACCATTATTCGTCCAGACGATATTTATAATAACTGAAACTGAATCAAATCATCGCGACCCCAGCATATACTCATAAAGTAATAGTATTAGTAATAGTAGCATCTTAGGTTGTCGGCGGTATTCCAAGCTCCACCGCACTTGAGAGTTGAACCCGCGACCATTCACGAGGATATTTTATAAATTAATCGCTTAGTAAGACTAGCGTTTGTAAACGGCCTCCGCTTAACAGGAAAGATAAGAGACGGAGCTAAGCGAGACAATTTCGTTTCACAAAGGAAATTCACAAACAACATATCGTCTGAATGTTAAAGTATATGACAATTTCCTGTACATATATATTTATTATTATTTGTTTTTTTTTTTGTGAAGCCTATGTTAACAAATGCAAGTAAATATTCGAAAGTTAAATTTCTTTTGTTCTTTAAAACTTGTTGTCATAGACCAATAATCTCATAAACCACTAGCTTGGAAAATATTATACACATCTCCATAACGCAAAAAGGCTTACGAGCATTTTTATCCGAAATGGCAAATGAAATTCTTCTTATCACTTTGCGGGCGTAGGACTATAAAACCCCTTCTGTGGTTCCGACAGATGAATTAACAGCTGGTGTCTGGTATGTAATCATTCATGTCGCATCGGCGGTTTAAAGTTAGAATTAACAATCATCTCTCTGATTCGTTTCCGCTAATGAATGGCATTCCGCAAGGATCTCCCCTGTCTGTCACGCTGTTCCAGATCGGTTTCAACGAAATTAGCAAAATTCTTTGCCGTGTTCCGAACACTGTCTCTACGCGGACGATGTATACATTTTTACCAAAGAAAAAGATAACACAAAGGCAACCAATATCCTCAAATCTATTGGACACGAGATCCCCACATGGGCAACCTTGTCAGGAGCTAAAATTTTTATGCAAAAATCGAAAAAAATGCACATCATCCATCATCCATCTTGCATGTGATCCACAGCTCATCGCTTCAAAAACGACTCGACTTCAGTTCGTTTCAGCAAAGTGATGCTACAGAGAGTGTAATTAGTGATATTTCACAGACAGTTAAAGTAAACAATATCGTGTCACTATAATTCATTGTATAGTGTCGGTTCGCTCACTTTAACCGTCCGAAATGCCTTGGCATACCAACAAATATTCCATAAATAGGATTGTCGCTCAATCCGATAAAGATTATTGATAGATTGAAGAGAAGTTAGCATTGACTGATTGAAAATAAAGGCAACGCATTTGTGTTTCTTTAAAAGCTGTTCGCAATATCAACCTCCGTGTTCCATGAATGCTCGATTCATTATAGAGGAACAGACATTAAAACGGGTATTAGAGTATACGACTGTGCGTCCACCATGCACGACAATATTTTTACAAGCAAGCAAAAATTGTAAATACCAAGCGTTTGTCTTATTCATTGCACACAAGTTTTTCACAACGAGCCTAAAACTTTTCTTTAAAATTCGTTCCGCGAAAAAGTAGAGGAAAGTCAACAGACGTACGTACACCTATTCACACAACGTCTTTCTATAAATATCAAGGATAAATTGCCAATCTGTATATAATATCCATGTGTATAAGAGCGTAGATCTAGACGAGATAATGGATTTTGAAATTTAATTCTTTTCACGAACACATATAAAAATTTGCTATCGATCCGTTACTATATGCATTAGAAGACGCTAACTTGGGATAAAAGTCGAACGTGTCATCGTTACATTGCGATAAGGAAAAATGTTTAAATAATTGAATATGAGAAATGTGTGTTGGATGAGATCGCGTCGTCCAGTGGACAAAGCAAGTTTAATGTGGCCATGCCAACCAGGATGCTCATCCTAGTTGCAAGCGCCTAATAAGTACAATTATCACATTATCGAAGAAAAGAATAATTGCGGGTATAGTTTGACTGTGGGTGACAAGCTAAGTAATTTTGACAGAATTCGCTAAATAAACGCCTAAAGTAAGCGTATGTTTCATTTTGTGAAGAAGAGATTGGCTTGGAGCTTGCCACAATTTTACAACATGAGTGCGGGTTTTATGAAGTTTGTGTAAACAAATATTTCAAGTTCGATTTTCGGAATAGCATTTCGAAATATTTTAGAAGAAACAAATATATATAATAAAAAAATTCTAGCCGATAATGCTGCTGTTCGAGAACATGTTCAACCATTTGAGTAGTTTGGCTAAATTCCGAAAAAATTGATGATAAAGCGGTAATCAAGCATTTTGAATCTATTGAAAGTAAAAGATCTTATTAAGTAGAGAAAGAAGAAGAAAATTTATTTTTCATCCACCATTCATTCTTATAGAGATGATGCCACAAACTTGAAGTTGAACGGCTTATACTGCGAATTATTGAAAAATCGTACAATGGAGCATAATTAAGAAAAGTTGCCACGTACAAGGAGCTTACGCTTCAATGAGAAGGTTATGGCAACCACACACTGGAGTGCTTTCTAAAAACACCTTCAGAAATGCGGTATATAATAAGTTTGAAAACATTGCGGAAAAAAACCGTCGACCAAATTTTAAAGGTCTTTTTTTGTTTGATCACTTCTGCTCTCGCAACATATCAATTTGACTTGTACTTTGTAAAAATATATTTTGCCTCCTTTGTATTTACCCGCAATGTTTAGTTTGTACGATGGTTTTATAAGTTAGTATGAAATCCGAACTGTAGGGCGATTTATGGGTTTTAGTTTCGCTACACAACGTTTGCAATAAAAGCAGCAATTTATTATTTATGCATGTAATGAGCATATAAGCATACTTACCAACTAAGTAACTTAGTATTCATATTAGTTGAAGGCTAGGCAAAGGTCCAGACGTTGATGTATAAAAATGAACACATGTGTAGAGCAACGCAAACTGCAAATTCCTGACCGCCTTAAACAACGTCATATAGTTGTCGAAGGTAGAAAGGGAAGGTGTGCTTTTGTATGTGTATCCCAAATTTAAAAGTGAAGAGAAAGAAAGAAAGAGAGAGAAAAAGAGCGGATGGTATGATAGAAGAGAATACTGCCGATATAAAATTAATATAAAGATGACTGATTGTCTATGCTGTACTTTGGCTAGCAATGAATATTAATATTCCTTCAACCAGGACTGCTTGTTATTTATCCTTACCTATCCTTGCTTACATATAATATAATAATTTGTCAAATTTAATGAAAATTTGACCGTTCACAAGCACTAACAACATGTATGCTTCGTTGGCTTAACAAGTTTTGTTGATGCTGTTTATTGTTTATTGTTACAATGTGAAGCACATCGCTCCTTTAGCAATAATTAAAATAAATTTAAAATAGCCTCTCATTAAATTCATGTTATTATTGTATTAATTGTTTTTTTGTGTGTTTGTATTACTCGATATTGGAGCTGTGTTTTTCACTTTAATATTATTGTAAATATCACATATCTTTTCGGCGCTCTTTACATTTCATTTTACATTCATCTTATTTAATAATTAATGAGAAGTTCATAAATGTGTTTGCTTATGGATTTGCATACACGTGTATACGTATGGACAATTAAATGTTCATATCCTAGAGATGCTTTACAATATTAATAAGTTAACGTACAAACAAACAACCAAACAAACAAACAAACAAACAAACAAATAAACATATAAACAAACAAACGTACAAACATACAATAAATTTCAATTTAATTTAATTGAATTATTTAAATGACTAGACATTTGTTTTTAGTTTATAATCGGATTACAGGCAAAACCCTATTGTTATACATATATATATGTATATATATATATATATATATATATATATATATATATGCACGTAGTTACGTATGTATAGACGATTTTACACACACCACTAAACACTTAAAATAACAGGAACTGTTCATATCATTGTTACAGCCTCATTGAATTGAGGGAAAAAGGACTAAAAGAAATTCCATTAGTGTGCATACAAATTACAAATCAATTGTAACTAATTTCGGCTGTTTAATGACTTGGTTAAGGATTCTTTGAATAAAAACAAATAAATAAATCGAATCAATTGATTGTAATAATGTTCGCATTTACATTACCGTCCACATGGTTACAAACAAAGCCTCACAGGATTGAGCCAAGTTAACATAACCTAACCCAACGCTCTTGTATATATTAATTTTGTGGTGAACAATAATTTAGAAGCTTTTTGTAATTGTAAAACTAAAACAAAATAAACGTATGAAAAATATATCAAGTCGGGTAAAAAGTTCTTAACGTTTCTTTCAAAGGCATTGCTCAATAACATTAATCCTAATGAGCCATACTCTAGCACGCAGTCAAATAAAAGATAAAAAGAGAAAACTTATGACATCGTAGCGCAGTTAAACGATGGTCAAAAAACCGTCTCTGAAGTATTTGCATTAGGCTGAATACAAAGATAAGGTTAATATTTGGATACATGACATGAACATGAATCAAGGATGAAAACTTGGTTGCGAGCGATCAAAAGTGGACCATGTACGCTAGCAACGTACCAAAAAGATAATCGCGCACAACGAGCAACAATGCTCGAATTGAAAACTTTCCTACGAAGTTTTACTGCATGAGAAGACTTGTGAAAATGACTTGATTCAATTTCTTGTCCAAAAATCCCAATCAGCTTATAATGATCGTACAATGGTATTATCATAGAAATGGCAAAAGTTTATCGCTCAAAATTTCACATATTTGTTTCAATAAAGTTCATTTAAATTGTAAGGAAAATATATTTGAATTATAGTGTCACGACCTTTGTTTTGGCTTATGTTATACGCTTACAACCATTATAAAGTATTTTAAAAGGAACACAAATAACTTGCATGAATTGAACTTATAGACAGGCGACGATAACAGCGAATCGTGTTTGCTTATAAAATAAACATTCTTCATATATTTTAAACCCAATGTTATGTTTCTTTCAGGTTAACATTTTACTAAACTATACGAAAAAGAAATACGCTATACGACGAAAGAGGACATACGGACAGACGACGATAACAGCGAATCGTGTTTACTTATAAAATAAACATTCTTCATATATTTTAAACCCAATGTTATGTTTCTTTCAGGTTACCATTTTACTAAACTGTACGAAAAAGAAATACGCTATACGACGAAAGAGGACATACGGACAGACGACGATAACAGCGAATCGTTTTTACTTATAAAATAAACATTCTTCATATATTTTAAACCCAATGTTATGTTTCTTTCAGGTTAACATTTTACTAAACTATACGAAAAAGAAATACGCTATACGACGAAAGAGCACATACGGACAGACAAGCTTAAATCGATGCAGATCGATCGGTATAATAATAAGTCCTACTTGGTGTTGTATACATTTGCACAAGCCTAATATATCCTTGTACGACAAGCGGTATAGGGTTCGAAACTAAAAATGCAAAAAAGATGGAAATTAAAAACAACTGATATCATATTTTTCATTTCTTCTTTCTACTTTGCTTTTATCGTAGTGGAAAAAGCTTTAGCAAAATTAACGCTTAAATGCATATTGTTGCCAATTGTCTGCCTTCCAATTTTGCTTAATTTAAGTTGAAATTAAGTTTTTAAAACAAATCTCAACGAAGTATAATTGGCAACAACATGCATTTAAGGGCAAAAATAAACACTATGCAAATATTGCAATATGACGTTTTAAACATAAGACCGCAGTTACCTCACTATGCATTTAAAGGTTAAATGATTGGCGTGCTTATTAAAGCAACAATAGAGGATACGATATACGATAGGATATTATTGGGATCGTACTCATGTGTAACCTTTGAAGAATTATTTCGGTTGCATAGGGAGCTACAGCTACAGTACGCCTCCCAAATATAAAAAATAATATAATGATGATAATAAAAAGTCGTCTTCAGATCAATTTATCGATCGAATTACCGAACTTGCCACGAAAATCAAAATAAAGGAAAAAATGTTCAGCAAATTTAATACTGGCGGCTAAGAAAGAACAAAAAAAAGAAACAACAAACGAAAAAGAATTGAGAAACGGAGACAATCCAGCGAACGTATTGAAAAGTTCGAAGGATAATGTTAAGGAAGATCACATAGAAAGCTCATCAGAACGCTGACTTGTTCCTTTTAGTTCTTTGCCGCTATTCCGACAACCATTAATCAAAATAAATAGAAGAATATCCGATTTATACTCAATTATAGCAAAATTTTGAATAAAAACAATGTGTGAACGTACGGTTAGTAGGAAAATAAATTCTGCTGCAGCTATTAGTCTCCAACAGGGGTCGCAAAATAATAAAACATTATTTGAACAACTACTATTTGTTAAGAAAATATGCACAAAGGTTTCCATTTTCATGCAGTTCATGCAGGCGTAGACAAAAACACTCTTCTCTCAAAAGACATTCTGTGAAGCCTTGCGTATTCCAAGCACTGCAGATATTACAGTTTTTTCAATAAAATTAATAAACTTTTTTCTTAAACCAAATTTCGGAAATTTATACAAAATTATGTATGAGAAAATATTCTCCCTAAAGTGGATTCCTATATGTAATAAGCACTGGGCTATAAGCGATTCATATCTAAAAGTATAAAAGATAATGTAGGGAAAATTTTCAGGGTTCTTCAGAAAACTACATAGCTAGTAAAGAAGAAAAATAATTATACAACAATCGCATATACGGGAAAACTTGAAGTTATTAAAAATATTTAGCACAGCTTCAGTATTGATTTGCTGCAATTTTACATAGTTACACCTTCGTGACTGGGTTTACAACAAAGGCGAAAAGTGGATGTTGGTAACGGACGTGGCAGTGGCCCGATTAGTGTCATGAAAGCTTACAGCCTCTAGTAACATCGAGTGCCTTGTCCAATTTTCATAATTATTTAAGTTACTTCAGCTTTTCTTCGCGGGTACACAAATGTTTCGCTTTCGTTTATAACGTCTAATAAATAATATAAGTACCCATAGGCCCCAGGATGTATGCGTTTTGGGGATCACAGCATAAAAAACGAAATTCTCTTACACAATAATATTGGACGGGCGTGGCAAATTTTTTCTGCTTTTATAAAATAAAAGTAGAAATTTATGTCTTGTGTCCGTTGTAGTTTACGAGCAACAAGCAACGAGCAAAAAACACGGAGAGCAAATGGGTTTTCATTTTTTGTTGCATTGCAGACGTCTCGTTTGACTGCTTTGGATCATTGTCGAATTCGGTTTCGTATTTGTGGATGACATATTCAAGTTTGTGAACGGGAGAATGTTTATCACAGATAGCAAATAGTTCTGCAAGCTGGGAGATGAACAGGCGTACCTGCTTAAACCGATTCAGAACGGAAAGCTGGTTAAAAATGGGTGAACTTTATAAGATCTCGGAAGTTTCTTTCTCGGTGTTGCAAACGTTTTGGCAAAATGTATATGACCATTTTTTTTCGATAATGGCGCCTATAATAACAGATAGACGCATGGGCGAATAGGTTGTTTATTGACCTAGAACATGCATCCAATCTCTCTGGGTGTTACAAGCGAAATTAGAAAATTAGTATACCTTAATGTTCGATGATGAAAGCCAATGCTTTTTTGAAAATAGTTTTCAAATATAAAGCGTATTGCTTACAAGAGCTTACGTTAAAGTACATACACTTTAACATATAGCACATAAATAATCTTATTTAGCTAAAACTTGAAGCATCATTAATTAGCAGACAGATATTGATATTGAAGATGATTAATAAGCACATCAGTATATCCTAGTATTAATGTTTTCATATTAATGAACACCCAAATCAGGATAACAAGTTACACGATCCCTGCATGTCGCTCTATTACAATAAATGCATAGATTTTTATGTAGACGGATTAGGCAAAACATATGCTCAGACTTAAGCATTAAGTGAACATGAGGTTAATTTGAAAGCGATTTGATATGATAAAATGCAATTTATTGAATAATTGAAATTCTTCGTCAATTTATTTAGCGAAAGGCAAGCTAAGTAACATTTTACAAGATTAACAGAAATGTTAACAAAAGCAAAACTCGTCGAGTCGCCAATATTTCTAAGCAATATTCAGAGTACAATACTTGGTAGTGAGAATGAAGGAGAAAGAGTGAGGGAGAGGGAGAGGGAGAGAGAGAGAGAGAGAGAGAGGGAGAGGGAGAGGGAGAGGGCGAGGGAGAGGAAGCGAAAAAAAAACAGAAAAGGAGATAAGCAAAAGAAGAAAGAACTGAGGCCAGAATCACCACCTGTGACTTAATTTCGTTCTCGGCCTCGCAGAAATTATTATGCATCCCAACAGAGGAACGCCTGCCTATCTTGTTGATTTTAGTGAAAATAAAACGGTTGATACGCGTGTGTGTGTGTGCTCGTTCCCTTTAGTACAACTTTCACATAAATAGACGATGACATGACAAAACGTTCGCATTGTGTTCATATTCTAAAAAATAACAAAATATTACGGGTAGACGACTGCTTTACCTCGTACTCGAGCATTAAAAAGTAAAATATGAGTCAGTGAGAGAATGAACAAAAGCAACTGAGAAAAGAAAGAACAATTGCCTGGTATTAAAAGACAAGGTCATAATTTACTCAAAAACGCCACCTTAAGGTGATGACTTTTGTGTTTTGCATTTTTCCTCTTAGCGAACCTTGTGTCCTTTTTTTTGTTTTTTCTTTTGTGCTTTTGTTTTTCTTTTTTTTTGTTCTTTCATGCACCGTCAAATGATGAGGGTACACTCGACTTGACGTTCTCTTTGTAACTTGTTTGCTCACTTCAATAAGATATAAAACTTGTTCCTTGAAATGACTTTATATGTACGTCTCTACGTTCCTTTAACGATCACCAAATTTAAGCATAATCTTCACATTCGCCTTAAAAGTTGTGAATAACAATAAGAAGAACTACTATGTCGAAAATTCGAGAAAGACTAGTTAGTCCCTACCATCGCGTGCGCAATACAATCTTTATAATGAAGATGGAATTATTGACGTGGTGACGGAAACGAAAGCGAAAGCTCGGTATGCGAAATGATCGAAAACGTTTACTGCGGTTGCCTTCTAATGAAAGAAAGAGAAGGAATTTTATTAATAATATCATTCGCGCGACATACTACATATTATTAGAATCACTTATAATAAATTTACTATGCAGGCAGCGAACATTTTTATACACAGAACATAGATGTTGGGTAACCACGATTCTCTCTGTAAGAGCACAACACTACTTTCTATTATCTTACTCATCTTGCATACACACACATGCACGAGCAACTTTCATGCTGTTGAAAATGTGGAAAGAGGATTTTTTGTGTGTTTTCTTACTTTTCACACTTTTGTTGCTTCTCATTCTCATTGCGGGCAAGGAAAAATGTGAACTAAGAAACTTTGCACAGCGTCGTGCTCATCAGCATCATGGTGATGTTGATAATGTTGTTGGCAGTTGTTTATCATTTCGTTACCTTTCATTTCAAATAAATTCCTTTTAACTCGTACATAACTAGAATAACTTGCTTGCTTGCTTGCTTGCTTGTTATTTGTTGTTGTTATTAGTGCTGCATGTCATTGTTGTTATTATTATTGTTGTTATTATTATTGTTGTCATCGTATAGATGAAAAGACAGAAAAAGCTAATTTATGGCAACACTAACGCAGCGCACAAAAGTGGCAAAACCGGAAATGTTGAAGGCATTCAGACATAGTTGTTCTTGAAACTGTTACCTCAGCAACCACAACCCTAAACGCCAAAACCACGCACACTGGTCTATTAAATTAATGTAGATATTCGAATGAGGTTGTATGGCGTATTGAAAAAAAAAAAATGAAAAAAAAAACTGCATAATTCACGCATACATTACATGTCATACTTCTGTCATTGTGAATTGATAATAACAAGGGAATGGTATCTACACGTATCTGATATTACGGGAAATGTGACGGGTAGTAACGACATGCCGCCGAGCGCCTACAACTGCCTGTTCACGTTAACACTATATGTAACATAAAACGCAAAATTTCTCTCGTAGTTAAAAGAGGTTTGAGAGTTTTATTATTATTTCAAAAATCAAAAATATTAAAGCCGAGTGAGGTTAAGCGGCGCGTTAAGTGGCTTCAATAGATGTTTCGATAATCAATTTATTTAGGGACGGATAGGTGTTCTCTCTCTTCATCGTTTCTGATGTGCAGGCAGAGTTTATGGCCACAGCGGTAGTTAGAAAGGATTATAAATATATTTTTTTCATTTTAAAATTTATTTTAAAGAATACGCTTGGCAATTGCTGCACTTGGCGTTCAATGGAACTGCATTTAATTAAAATATATTTTAGCGAAAATTCGCGGAAACATTCACTACTTTCGCTAAGCAAAGAAAGTTTGTAACATCGCATTGTTTCTCATATGATGCATGTTTAATTTCCTACAAAGTAGTCAACCTCTTATTCGAATGTTAGTAATTTTTTTCTTTTTCTGCAGAATGACGATAAAAATTTCGCTTGCACCATCCATAGATAGCTTCTGTAACGAATTTTCGCTTACACTTTTTTGCGAAAGGTAGACGAAGAATTCTCATCGAATTCTATTTGATAATCAATTCTCCTCGAAAGCTGCCCTGAAAAATGCTGCATCGTCTGTCAATGCAGCGGCAAGATCACCATGGAATATGTACTTTAAAGGTTTACAAAATCGTTCGACTAATCTAAATCTACATCCGTAGTCCGCTATGAGTACAAGATGCCATATGGTTATCGTTATTGTTTGTGCACGAAATTGTTCGATTAAACTTGGGCCGGTAAGCCTAAGCTCGAGTAAGGGAACAAATTTCACTCTTTACCGATGTTTTATGTTAATTTAGCTTTTAATCTATTATACATATGTATATACGAGATCAATGATTTTGTTTATGTTTTTTCACAATTACGGATGCATTTTAAATAGGAATAGAGAGTGTGTTCATTTTGTAAACGCTCCTCTTACATTGCATTGAAATGCGTTCTTTCAGTAAATAGTTTTGAAAAAAAAGTATTTGACTGAGAACAAGGCAGAAAAAACATTGTAATAATAATCCGTATTTCAGTTAGTTGTGAATGCACGTAAGGACGCACACGTAAAAAATGAAGCGAAGCGAAGCTCAGAAACGTAGAAATACGAGAGAATCAGAGAATTAGTATCGAAGAAAGAATACCAAAAAAAATTTCACTCATTTTAGACCGAATCGTGGATGCACCCATCAACGGATTTAGCGGGCCATTTGTCGACTTTACTGTCCTCCAAGTATGCTTAAAATGAACAAGTTCCTTTTCGTTTCAATATCTTGCACACGAGTTGTATTAGTTATGAGACTGCAACATATTCGAATATTTCATCGTTTTTCTGAGACTCTCTTTATTTATTGTGATTGTCGCCAAGTCTTGCTTCTCGCAAATGAACGGTCTAAGAGTCTCGGGTTACTTAGGAGTATAAATACCTTATGGAGATTTCTATGCGATGCATTTGCTTGCTTGTTGCAAAACGAAAGGAAAACTAATATTTCACCATCGTTCGTTGATAAGCGCAATAAATAAGCAAACAAAGATTTTCCCAAACTTTTATTTTATGTTGTTTTCCATTACTTGCTTTTGATATATTAGTACTTTTTTTTATTTATTTATTTCTTTTTTTTATTTTTCGCTTTTGCATTTATTTTATAGTGCGTAAGTTATGAAATTTAAGAAATTTCCGTAGTAATAATTTTCCTGTAATTTATTGTAACACTTTTGTGATTATTATTATTGTTGTTGTTCTTGTTGAGTTTTATATTTTCATAAAATTTGTCTTGTTTTTTATGAAGTAATATAAATTTTCCCGAAGGTTTTTCGTTTAATGCGACTAAGGGAGGGGGGAAATAGATGCCGTTAGTTAGTTTGTTCGCTTTTCTCTTGGTAGTACTCTACTCCTATAGTCGATTATTAGGTTGAAACGTGAAGAGCATATTTAAGTTGCATTAGGAAAGACACGGCTAAAATGTATATTTAGAGTAACACGACTGTTACATTGATGAGCTCCGGTGTATGTAAGCGTGCGTGCGACTTCATTTTGTCATTTGGCACAAGGAAATGCTTTAGCAGAAATACAATAAAATAGTTAAGAATGAGAAAAACAACTCAGTTCGAGTCGAATACAAACATACACACATACATAAAGAATATTGAAATGCATTTATATATATGAAGTAACAATTTTAGCAGAGAAGATTTTTAGCTTTTATCCAACCATTGGTAATGTATTCAATACATTAGTGAGAAATCTCTCACCATCACTTGTTTCAAATGCTTTTTCATTAATTTCTTTTTAACACAATATTTAAACGGCTTCAGCATTCGTTTAGAGTTTTTAAAAAACCCTTCAATTTGTACTATTCTATGGCATATCTGGCTGCCTCTCAGTAACTATATCTATGCGTTGCAAATAAAATGAAAAATTTAGTAAACCCTTGTTAGGTTTCATGTAAAAACTAAACGCTTTCTAACATTAGGTTTCTTGAATGCAGTAAACAAAGTTAGTGAAGAAGGAAGTAAAAGAAAGAGAAAAATAAAAAATCAAAAAACAAAAAAAATTTTAAGGATGAAAAATGAAAATTATTATAAAAAAACGGGGGAAAAAAAACGAAAGAGAAATAAGTAAAAAGTAAGTCCAACAGTAGCGGGCATTGAAAGCATACATGTATACATTCAGCTGCTGTAAACTAAGGAAAATCTATTTAATTGCGGAAGGGATCGAACAATTTTTCATCAACTCTTGACACAAAGCAGGCAAGCAAGTGTGTCAAAGACACGTACTTCGTTTAATTCGGCAATAAGGAGCGCATCACAAGCACAGGAACACACACTAAAACACAAGCACTAAACGATACAGAGAGATTGCAAAAAGGAAATCGAAAACTGCTTAAGCGAAAAAAAGTAAATTTAAAACGTTGATTATTTATTTAAAAAAACAAAAATAAAAATAAAAATAAAAGTAAGAAAATCAAGCTAAAATCTCTTTCTTGATAAATGCAATCAAAATGAAAAAAAGTGTATTAAGAAAAAAAAAGATACAACATAAAGAGAAAAGAATAAAACTTCAACCTGATAATGGCGTGTTATTTATTATGTATTAATGACAACGAAAAATAACAAATTATTGCAAATAGAAGCGCGAGTTTGTGTATATGTGTTTCTCATCGTTTTTTTTTTTTTTTTATTTACGTATAGTATGTGTTTTCTATTTGTTTTGTTGTCACATCGTTTCGATTCGAGTTGGAAAAGGGAAGAAAAGGAGAAGAAAAAAGAACTATTCCATGCAAGAATACAAAAACTTTCTTACAGATAAGTATTTCACACTTATGTATATACTCGCATTCGTGCTCTTACTCGTACGCGTACATGTGTTCATCTACAACTGTCAAATCCATTTGGTTTCAGAAAACTTTTACGTAAGGAGTGTTTACAGCAGTCCTCAGGAAATTTTTGTAATCTTACAAATTCTAACCACACTTACACCAACGCTTTTGATTGTCGAAAACATGTCGAAATTGTTGCAAAAGAAATGAACGAATAGCGTATGAATTTCGTGCATTGTATCGTAGGAGAGCGAAATCAATTCCAGAATTAATTTTTTTCTCTTTTTTCTTGCATAGAAAGTTTTTTTAAGAAAAGTGCAGATTTTTCTATAAAAATTTTGGTAAACGCATTAAATCGAAACTGAATAAAAAACACTTTGTGAATATTTTCAGTATTAAAAATTTATAATCTAAGAAACCATATTTACATTGAATTTTTCATTGTCTCTACGAACTGCAGTAACAGTTTTCTATATCAAATATCAGTCCATATGTATTAACACCGCGTATTTTTACCTTCCTGACTTGCCGATTATTCAATGCGTTAATTCAAACTTGCAAATTCCTTGATGATCCCTTGAGTACCTTCAGAGGACTATTGATCTCTTACCTGAATTCGTAAACTTCTCTCGCCGCTAGTAGGAAATGATTGGTATAGTTATTGTGGAGCGAGGTGGTTACTTCAGTATTCCTTCAATTGAATTCTACTTACACTTATGCTATAACCTCTCTTGTACATAATACTTATATATCTTGTAACTATGTACATTGACCTATGGCTTAGTTACATATAATAACAAGGAAATAATAAAAATGAAATGAATATGTGTTCGAATAGTTCGATAGTCTGCTTGGATTCAAATGGTCCCTTCTCAACTTAAAACGCCAAAATCGCAAATTGACAAAATATTTGTCAAATTTCAAGTAACTTTCCAACAAACATGCCGATGAAAAGACTTTAGGTTAATTAAAAAAAAATATGCACTTAATGGCACTCTTGGACGTGACAAGTATATTATTATCATCAAAAGTCATCTTTCGATGTCAGATATAGAACAATTAAAAACAGTCCAGCATTAAATGCCCCAAAGCGCTTCGTTTAGCACTATTATTCATATATTGATGTTTCAAAGTTAAATAACCTCATATGAGAAGTTTTTAAAAAAGCCATCCGATCCGAACCACTCTCAAGATTAAACAAAAAAACAGACAAAGGGTCTATACTTTTGACAAGGACAAGCTTAATATACCCAAGCGCCACAGGTGATGCAAGCTATTAAAATTTGAAAAAGGGCTCCTAACGATTTTATTTGAAAAAAAGTCTCAAAATTTAATTAGTCTGTTTTTCGTTTTTTTCTTGCTAGCAGTGTGTTAATGCAAGAATATGACAGAAGAAAAACGACAAACGAGTGCTAATAATATTTTACAATAATCATAATAGTAACGCTAACAACCAATGAAGTCGAGAAACGTGAGTTATTTTTCACATGTCATATTATACTTGCAAGCGTAATAACAGAAATAGAAACAGCAACGACATATCAAGTGTCGCAAGTTTCGCATATATGCATGCAAGTGATATGCTGTTGTCACCCGTTTAGTTAGCATCGGAAGATATGCAAATATTTTCAGTAAATCAGAAGGATGCTCCTTCTCATAGTCATATACTATATGCATATATATATATATATGTGTGTATATATATATATATATATGTGTGTATATATATATATATATATGTGTATATATATATATATATATATATATGCTATATTTACATCATGTATATATGAAGAATGAAGAGGATAAAAATAACAAATTCAATGTCTAGGGATTGAGATAATAGAAAATGAAAGGAAAAGAAAATTTACAAAAGAAAAGAAAAACAGTTATATTCGCCTTAAGGTAACATTTCTCAAAAAATCGCTTCATCTAAAGTTTTAAAATTTTTTAAAACAATATTCATACTTTTGCACATTCCCTACTCCAATCTTTAACTTTGAACGTCATTTTGTTGCTTAACTTCTAAGAAGTGCATTATCAAAGTAGTCGTATTTTGGAAAAGTCGTTCAAAAGTGCACAAGTCAAAGTGGGTCTTACTTCTATTTTCTTCTTTGTTGCTTCGATTTTCAAAATTCGGAAAGAGCAAACGAAGAAAATTGCATAAGGCAATCAGCTTTATATAGAATGCATAGGCTCTTAAATATCTCTGCTTTAATGCGCAATTTAAAACAAATTCGACTACACTTCACCTTTTTACTGATGCCATCCCGCGATAGTAGGTATAAAAATTAAAAAAAAAAAGAAGAAAAACATAAAACATTTCTTTAAGAAGAAGACCACGTAATACATTACAAGCGCGAGTTTGTATTCATAGCATTTCTTAAAGAGCGAGATACTGAGGTTCATTGTTGTGGTGCTTGTTGTCTTATTATTATTGTTGCATGCATATGCTTCTATTTCCTGCCAGTACATCCGTACGTAACGCATTCATATATAAGTAGTTGTTTGCATCTATGTTCGCCTTTTAGCCGGTATTTTTAGAGTTTATCTACAGACAACTCGCATTTTCACATAAGACTTGTTTAGGGTATGCAAACTATGAATGTTTATGCGTATGTATGCGGATGTGTGAATGTTAAAGGCTTGTAAAAAATGTGGGAGCAAGAAGTATATAGTTGCGTCTGTGTAGTAAACTATGTAAATATGATCCGAAAAGTTTCAAGTTATACTCTAAGCAGCCATAATATGAAAGCGAGTATGTTATGGGGAACGAGAAGGGAATGAACGTTGTCTTCCCATCATATTTTCTCAAGGAAATATTTTTTGCCGCATAATCAACAACAACAACAATTGTTATGCACACGATGCAAATAATGAATTCCACAAATATTATGTTTTCGGTAGAAAAATGCAAGTGAACATCAAAAAAAAACACATTTTTTTTCTCATCATCTTTTGTTTTTTTTCCCCCCTTTTTTTAATTCTGCCAAAAATAACAAATATTATGTAAATTCCCTAGTAAGAACAACAGTTTAGTTTGATGTGGGCAGAGGAACAGAAACGAAAGAAGGGCGAGAGTGAAAGAGTGAGAAAGAGAGAGAACAAAGAAAGGGAGAGAGGGAAGGAATATAAAAACACACGAAAATTTCTATCTTACAATTTTTGAAAAATTGTTGCAAACAGATGCCTCTCGGTTTTGGAAACGTTGTCCAGGCGCAATTACAAAATTAATTTTTTATGTTATATTTTAGAGTCATTCAGACATTGTACGTATTATAAAGTTTTGCGTATTTATTAATTAAAAACAAAAACATTGTCGACTGAGAATTACTTAAAAAAATAAAAAATAAATAAATAAAAAATTATAAAAAGTAGAGAAAATAACTTCATTTACTGACAGATATTACATTCTCTCAACACATTCTTATATATTCTTATACATGCATATATTGTTTTCGTTACAAGGTTCCATTTTTTTTTTTTTCTGTTTTTTTATTTCTTTTCTCTGTTCATGGTTGTGTGTGTTCATTCGTTCACACATTCACAGCGTTTCGGAACGTGAAAGCCACGCACATTCCCCATGAATAAATTCAAACAAATGCTACTACTTGCTGTTTTTATGGTTGCTGAGATGCTTGGCTTGTACTGCTGTTTTGTGTGCTAAAGCCTATGCTTAAAACTTATACACGGCCATGCACACTGCTGAGAAACATGTATTTACATGTGTGCACGTTTCGGTTCGTCTGCCTACATGGAATGCTACAGATGCCAGTTAGTCAGATAGTTTGTTCGTTGGTCAAATGGTAAGACTTTGTATATATATATACATATTAATGTGTATATCTCCACATATATATATATATATAAGTAAATATACTATATCACATATCGCACCGTTTTTCTCTCTATCTCTATCGAACAATCTCTTTCTGTCTCTCTGTCTCTCTCTCTCTCTCTCTCTCTGTCTCTCTCTCTTTCCCTCTGTCTCTTTCGCATTCTCACCGAATTGAATTGAATGTACGCCTGTATATGTGTAAATCCTTAATTGGAACAAAGTAGATTCGTAGGATTATAAATGATAATAATTTTCATTTTCACACAATACCTTACAGCATAAACGTTTTAGATTACAGGATTATAATAAGGTTAAAAGTAAAATGATGGGAGGGAGAGTGCGAGGGAAACGGAACATAGAATATGTTGCCTCGCTATTTAATGTATGCGAGTTCAAAGGTATGCATATCAGTACGTTTTAAACAACAGCAACAACACTAACAAAAACACCACCAACAACAACAACAACAACAATAACAATAACAACAAGAGCAACAACATCTTATGAAGTCGAAAAGTGCTTTACAAACCTTTGCACGTTAATAAGCCTCCAGTAAAGAACGATGAAAAAAGAAAACAGAAGAAATATTAACTAAATTTTATTCCAAATAAGATTATTGCTGTAAGGTATTTATACATTTATTTTTTATTTATTTTTTTTATATTTTCCCTGCCGAATAACTTAGATAAAGCAAAATATCCATTTCAATTATAATTTTTAATATGATTACGCCTCAGTGTCAGCCCCCATGGAAGTCATAAAAGAAATTTTCAAAAAATTTCGATTTGTCTTTTCTCTTCCCATTTCTCCTGCGTTTAATGGCCATAATACACATCATTGAAGTTTTCCTCGCACCAACAACCCGTAATATCTTATTCATCATGACTTTTAAATTAAAAATGTTCTTAATATTATATCCCGTTGCTTATCTTTACGAATTGAAAGCACTTACAAGTATTTTAGCTAAGGCAAGCACTTGCTTTACACGAAATATCTGCTCTTCAAAAGTAGCAATAATATTCTCCCATGCAACAGTGAAATGTTTTTAAAAATAATATTAATAAGGCTTTTAAAATACCATGCGAGACCACTATTAGCAATTGCAAGCATCGAGTTAGAACTTTGGCATACCTCGCCTTTCGCTTATCTAAGAAGAATGCAAAATCGATAAACATGAGTTAATGCCAAACTTCCTTGTGCGGACGGTTGCTAAAGCTAAAGCTGACGAACGAATGTTGCTTTAAAGAATTTAGTAAATATATCGGGAAAATCTTAATGATAATTCAGGTTTTAGCAGCCAAGTTGAAAGCAAGTTGAAAAACACATTAAAACGAACATAACCTCTAAATAAATGCGAATAAGTACCTTTCATATTCAATAAGAAAAGAAAAAAGTAAAACCTACCTCCTACGTAATTCCGGATTAACTCTGGCCACAATGATTTATATAAGAACATATCCATGTTTTCCTTCGAAAATAGCATTTTAAAAGACGATATTGCTCTAGATTGAGAAGGAGTCAATTTGAAAATACTAACACGCATTAAATTGGCTGTTGTTGCTTGCGCCGCCAGATAACTTTTTGTATTATCCGCGGATGTATCAGGTGCCAGTCTTGACACAAATATTGCCTTTCTGAGAGGAACTGCCGTCAAGCAAATGTCATCTCTACTAGGAACAGTGGGGTTCACGGCTGGGAAGTTTTGAGATGGGGAGAATAAAAAAGGGGTGACCACAGTTGCACGAGCAGCTTGTGCGACGTGCCCAGTTTGGTGGCCAGCGTTCACACTCGAACAGCCAGGGGGAGAGGACGATTTATTATTCTCTTTATTATTTTTTGGCGATGATGCCTGAGTAGAGTGAGTGACGCCATTGGCAGTAGATACCCTTGCCATTTCAGCATAGCTCAAACCCGAAGGACTGCCCGTCTTATTTGTAACTTTTTTATTACCGACCGACTCAACGATAGCAGAAACACTATCGTTCTTTGTAGACATTCAGGAAGCGCTAACTTGTAAAAACGAATCAGACTAAGCAGAGCTTAGAGGTGACGTACCACGCGCTACGCTACGAGTTGTAACTTTGCTACCTGGGGAAGCAGATGAGTGCTCAATATAACGACACTCTCAAACCTAGTTGGTTCAAACTTCTCCCACAAGGAGCCGAGATTTTTGCTCAAATCTGAGAAAAAATTTCTCGTCTCCGTGAAGAGTTTGTAGAAATCTATGTCACGCTTCCTACACTCAGGGCATGACCATCGTAAGCCTTTTGAGGGATCAACGACTGCATCAGTAGCACGGCCATTAAGATCAGCACACTTGGCATGGCAAAAACATTCGCAGAGCCAGCACGAGATGAATCGTTCAGATTATGGGCCTGTTTTCACACGACATGGTGTAAATAGGCAATCCATGTCCGGTGAAATAGAAGGAGATTATGAACAGAGAAGTAAAAATAAATAAAATAAAGAACAAAAAACTAAAAGATTCAACGACACAAAAACTGTCAACAAATTAAACCAAACTTCCCCTTCGTTGACACTGTACATATAGAGCGAAAGCAAAACAAACTGTAACAGCAAACAAACTGAGAGACTTTTACCAAGAGCTCTAATTGTTGATTGCATAAAACTAAATTGAATTTCACGTAAAAGATTACTATATTTCATGTAAAATCAAATACACACTGTATTCTATTAAAGAACTTTATATTATAGACCCGAATAAAGCAAAAAAGCTAAGATATGCAATAAGAAATTCTTGTACAGAACCAAACCGCGGCTACAACGCACACGAAATACGTAGAATATTTTTGATAAGTTAATCTAAACATTTTTTATACCCATCACCGACTCGTGCGGGCATATTAAGTTTGTCAAGGTGTGGACAACACCCTGAAAAAAACTGCAGAGACGCTAAAAGGTATACGTATTCTATTTTATTCTAAAGATGGTGAGTATAAAAGATTCGAGGACAGCCAAGTATAATTTTCATATCCGTTTCTTATAAACGATTGTCTTTTATTTGATCGAATATGCAACTTTTTCATTCGAACACTCAGAGATGTATCAACGTATCTGAAAGTTCGTACGTGTTTCATTAGATATTGGAAAGTACACTAAATTTGAACCAGTTACGCTACTTGACCCACAATCCCTTAATTTTGAGGATGCCTTACATAAACGGGTCCTTTGTTGTAATCTTTTAATATTTTTTAAAATGATTTGTTTTTCTAATATTAAGTAAATAAATTCTCTGTATATTGTGATAAAATTCAAATTTATCAGAACATAGTCAATATTTATCATCATTTTCTTTGGTCTTTTGCCTCTTATAGGGTAGCTTATGGATACCCTCGCGGTAGGAGATTTGTTGCTTCAGATCATCTTCTGGGGTGTTTTTGCTAGAGACGGACTGACGTGTGCGAGTTGTCATCGCTTTTAAGTCTACAACTTTTTGCACGAAATCTTGCAAACCGCCTTCTAACTGATTCATAGCTTACTTCGCTTAAGCCAATTTAATCATTTGCATACCTTCAGCTGCTCCCTTTTTTCGCTTAAACGAGGAGAAAATACGATGCCGTAGATGACGTCAATCTTTTTTGCACTGAACGACAGCTTATAAATAAACGCACAAGCACCAATGCCAAAGTTATCTATGCTCAAGCTTTCAGAAAAAATTAACGGGTTATATAAAGCGTTTTTTAAAGTATTCAATGCAATACTTGAAGGCACGCTTAATAGCCTCCTCCAATATTGTTATTCCATTACTTCACTTTCTATTCTAAAAAAAAAAAAAAAAAAAATTGTCTAAAATCGCTTTTTTAGGCTGCCACAGACGTGTTACCCCTTAATTGAATGAATACTCGTGTAGGCGACGTCTAAAAGCAGGCATGCGAACGATTCCTTTATGGGTGAATGTAAAATTTTCTGAAATATTTTACAATCGAATTCTGACTCAAAGGTATAGTTAATGTCGATAATTTTTATCTTATACCCTAAACTTTGCTGTATTATATTAAAATAGAGAGATGGCTTTGTTAAAACAGGCAGAAAGATAGATAGATAGAAAGGGAGCGAGTGAAATAAATCGGTAGAGAGAGAGAGAGAGAGAGAGATAGAGATAGAGAGAGAGAGAGAGAGAGAGAGAGAAAGAAATCTGATTACAAATTCATTTAAAACATTTTATGACACAAGTTCATAAAGTATACGTAGCATCAGCTGAGTACCTTTTCCATATAAGTACGTAGGTATATGCATTTATAGTTACACATCTTATGAGAATCCATTTGTTTTACATCATCCAACAGGTAGCAGAAGTCAACAACTTGAGTCATTTGCATATTGACGCTTTTACAATATACACATTCACATACAAATCTTCATACATATATGTAATATATATATATATATATATATATATTAATGTATATATGTGAACTTTATCGTGCTCGACAAAATATATATACTTACACAGCTGTTGTGTACGCATAGAGACATAGTCTATCTTTTGCTTTTTCATATTCATTTCACATTGCTTTCACTTAAGGTATCTCACAATGTTCACAACAGCCCTGTATGTAGACAGACTTATTTGAGTATACAGTAGCATAGTGGCATAGTGGCATAGTATTAGGGGTGATGGCAGCACCCAAAAACACCCATCTAAGCCGAGTATCGTTTAGGTGTTTAAGGTGTTGCAAACATATACATGCAATCACTCAAAACATGCACACACATAGGAACACATACACATACATAGGTAATAATCGTAATTCAGTTGTTGCACGATTCAAGTATACGACCAAGAAGAGAATAAAATGAACTTAATGGGATCCCTGTTTATTTGTAAAGACTTAACCTGAATGTGCGTCTGTACGTGCCTGGGTGCGTATAATGCGTTAAGGTTAAGTGTTAACCGGCCATAAATGTTTAAGACAAATTTTGCAAATAATTAAACTGCTTTACCATATTTATTTTATACGATTATGCCATAAATAAATACATTTTCCTTTTCCAATAGATTAATAAATAAGATAGAAATTAGCTAAATGAAAAATCGAAACTGCATACAATGAAAAATACAAATAAAAATAAAAAATAAGCGAACTAAACACCATTTATCCTGCGCCCTTAATTAATGTACTCTTAGATTAAGCTCTGACGAAGCGAATTCGTATCGAGACTTTGGAGAGTGTGGGTAAAATACCGCAGCACGTTTGTACATCAACTACAAGAAGTGTTGGGGGGCAATCGAACGTTGAAACGTTAATCACTGACAATCAGCCGACAGGCTACTGCTCATCTTACTCTAGTCTAAGAATTAATTTCTTTGGGATAAAAAAAATTTCGATAATTTCGATAATTATAATAGTAATAATAAGAACAAGAAATGTTAAGAAATTGTTTTACACCGATAAAGAAAAAACAAAATTCAAAGATACATATATACATATAGTGTGAATTTAATAGATCAAGAAAGCATTAAAAGCACTTCCAACCACTAGATATTTCGCATATTGCTTTTACCGACCGTTACTGATTTCGATAGAAATCTTATGGCTTGTCTAAGACTTAGTGAGGACAGCAGAAGGTGGCTTGATTCGTGGTTCTAGTGGTGAGTTCTTGTTTTAAGACGCAATGTATACGCGGAGAGCTAGCGGTAGAGATGATAATATATTTTGAATAAATAGTTTGTACGCCCAGTTTTTCACAACTACGTTATATCTTTGCAGCCCATTGCATCTACACCACCAAACAAGACATTGCTGGCAGTGTAAATGTTGAGAAGTGGTCAACATTGCGCCAATTATAACAATTTGAGAATATGCTGAAATTCATTGCATAGTGTTGACGAAATCGAAGAAATCGAGATAATCTGAGCCATGAACCACTTGTGTTTGCCAACTACCTCGGATCATGTGGTAGAAATAGAGGAACGATTATATCTAGGAAGAAGAGGAATTCTCTACGAATTTAATCTACACAGCTAAATAAGCACAGAAACAACTTAACTCGATCAAATCATTTACTCTACAAGGGACTATAAAAATTGTAAAGAAATTAAAAAATGGAAGAGCAACTTGCGTCTGCCGCGTTCCCTTGACTTTGACTCCTTGACATTTCCGCCTGAATGGAGAAATGTGACTCTATGAAGGAAGTACAGCATTTTCATACAATTTTCTTTAAAAAGCAATAGGTTGTGTAAATAACACCCTACAATGCTTTATAAAGATGAAATTGACAGAGTTTCTAATAATTTAAGATGAACTTTGAACGAACAATTACAGACATATAGTTGATTAATAAATAGTATGATATTTCCCATGAAAACTTTCAATATTTCTTTCGATTTTAAATACCGAACGCACTTTTGCACTAATTATGCATATTTTTTTAATTATTCACATAAATTCGAAATTTGTTTTATGGGGACATGTATTGAGCGCATTTACGCTTCTTTCATATATTTGCATCCCTCGGCAGTGACAATGTTTATTTAAAGAAAATGGAAAAAGTTGAAGCTAGAGATTTGGGGTAAGCAATTCTTATTTAACTTCTTTTTCTGCTCTTTGCTTTTTTAATCAATTTTTAAAAATTTTAACTTTTAATTTCACTCAAGCTTGTTTAACATCTATGCGGTTAATATTTTCGATTTCAAATTAGAATTTATTTAAAACTTTTTCTTTTTTGTTATTTTAAATAGAAAATTCTTGCCATAGTTAATATAATTTTCAATACTTGCTTCAGAGTAGAGGCGAGGGCAGAAGAACTAATTCATTCAAGTTTAAGCTGACTTTGCGTAACTATGACAACTCAACAACTAATACATTTTAAGCTAACAAGTGCATGCCACACACATATTAAAGCGTAAGAGGGAATTTTCAAACAGAAATGTAACTTTGCCTTATGGTCTAATCAATCGTATCCTGTATGTGTCTCTGTGCGAAGTCGGATGCAACTCACTCCTCATGTGCCTATGAATTGAATTTTATATATATATATGAATATATATATATATATATATATATATATATATATATATATCATTTCATTCAACCATCTATTCATCTATCTGTCACAGATATGCATCTGTGTTTTCATTCGGTAAATATTCTTTTAAATATCATAAGTACTTGCAGCTGCCGAACGGAGAAAATTCTAATGCCATTTTCCCCAAACATAACCCACAACTCATCACTTTTCTACCCCTTCCATTTTCTCGTGTACGCTCTTTTCAATATTTGATTGCGTAAAGCATTCTATATTTATATTCAAGTGCCATGCTTGCGTTCTTTGTTAACATGGCTTTTTTCTTTCATAGGCCTGAGTGGGGTGATGGTTTTGTTTTATTTGTTTTCAGTAAGTATTTATACGTATATGTGCATGTATTTAGTGCTCGTAGCGCCTGAGAGGTGAGGAAATACTTTCTTCAGAGGTTCAAGTGTCAATTGTGCCGTAAGGACTAGACAACTCTTGTGATTGTTGGTAAAGTGATTCTTGCCATTGTCGATGTTTCTTCTTTTTTTTCGTTATTGTTGTCGTTGTTGTTTTTTTTTTTTTATTGTTATTGCTGTTATTACTTTTTGTAACTGCAATTGTCATTTCATTCCCAGGGTGATAAGCATCTACTATTTGAATGATTTTCAATTTTTCAGACATCATGATTTATCTTATTTTAAACAAAGACATTAGAACAGGAAAAAAAATGGCTACAAACGGTGTAAACGAGATCCATTGTTAACTGCAAAAAGAGCATATTCTTGAACGTGAGCTGTTTGGAAAGTGAAGATCTACTTAAGACTTTTCAGAGCGGAGATGGGGATTAACAAACATTCTTCGATTATTCGATTATTCGATTATATCAAAAATCCCACTTTCAAATACAAACACCCATACATTGTAGCCCGTTTGTATTTCGAAATACACAGTTGCTTTTTATACCTTACAACACTTATGGTACATGGGTATATTAAATTTGTGCAGATGTAAGGAACACTCAAATTTTTGAGTATACCGAACAATTCGTAATCACTTTCTGAATTCATCTAAGCGTGTCTGTCCGCCTGTTCGTTTATCTGTCTCTTTTTGTGTTCAACGTAAAGGTCCCTTATATTCTATGTATTTTGATAAAATCCGGTAGAACGATGTGTTCGGACCCAAGGACGAATCCTATTAAAAATATTTTGAATCGGACCACTTCTCCGAGCACTTTCCACGTACCACCTAATATTGAAGAGTCGTTATACGAATAATTGCATCAAGTAAAGTGGTTTAGGGTATTTAATGGTGAATCATGTACCGCAGTTAATGGTGGGTTCCACTATAATGGTTTTTCTTGTCTCCAGTAAAATTTCACCGTTTGACTTCTTGCCCCACAATTCGGTAAAATTTGAAAAAAATCCACTAAAGATATATACTGCATATATTTATAAGAAATTACAAACTGCTACAGCACTTTTTATAGTCTTGCAAATGCCAAGAAAAACTCATGGACGGATGGTTAGACAAATAAACAGAAAGGCAAAATTGACTAATTGACATAAGCGCTTCCTACAGATCATAAATAAATTTATTTGTGGTGTATCTTCCGGGACCTCCAATGCTTACTCGCTTATGCGACAAACAGAATGGACAGAAGTGTTATATTTCTTATGTCCTCGATTGATGATAGCAGGAGAACAAAAGGTTATGGAAATGGAAAAGAAGGGGTAAGTTGCAACTATTAGCCAGCGACGAGGGAGTGTTGGATATTTTATGTTTTATTTATTTTTCTGCGGTACAAGCGCCATTCAATAACGAACTGGAAATAATTGAAAAACGATTTTAATTCAAGGTTAAATTTCAGGTTTGAATATTTAAAGTTTGTCAGAAAAAGAAATGCACTCAATTCTTCGTAATATCTAAGAAGTAATAACGTGTGCTTCATTATTCTTAATGCATCCTATTGTGTTCAATAGTAACATGAGGGAAATCTATTGAGAGATTAATAATAATGATAAAATATTTGTTAAAGTAAACAGCAGAAAAGAGGTGAGAGAATACATTAAAAATAATGGAAAGAACACAACATTGCAAAAGGGAGTCAGTAAGGCGTACCTAAGTAAATTCTCTCTTCAGCAGATGCAAAAATGGGAGAACACAACATTTCATTGGAACTTAAAAACGCGTAATTTATTGCGACTTATCTTAACTGGTTATCGAAATAGTATTTTAAAATGTAATAAAAAAGGACTTAAAAAATTTATTTACCTTTTTTTTCCTTTTTCAGAAATATATTCAATCACTTTTTAAACAAGATTTGCTAGGCGAAGCTGGTAAAGGGTATAATGTTAAGTAATGCTGCGTGATGTGCTGAGTGTATGTTCAATTTTCAAAAACCTGAATAAGTTCCTTATCGCATTTTGATGCAATCTTGACTTTCAGCTTAATGGCGGTCGAGCAGCGCTCCCAATGCCAATCAAATTTAATTGAATTGTGGGATAGATGCATAAATTCAGAGAGATTATGGAAAGTTTTTCAAAAGTGAATGAAATACTATTCCTTTGACAATGTTGTACTAAAAAAAAAATTTGTAACCGAGAAAAATGATAATAATTTAACAAACTTAAAGGACTAACTGAACAAAAAACGATAGTTGGACCGTAGACGGAACTTTGTGTTAACTCTAAATACGATGCTTAAAGAGAAAGCTCAGGAACTTAAAGACCACCTGTGCAGACGTCATGTTCCATGTGATGGCTAAATTGGATTTTATTATAAACTATCCTATAAGAGGTAAAAACTAGAAATCTCTGAAAATTGTACTACGAAAGCGGATGAATAGCTGACGAAATCCCAAAAGTTAATCTTAATAGAATAACTGCCATACGATAAAAATCCATTGGAATCCACCTTGAAGTAAAGAAAGAGGATTTAATCAAAGCTTGGTCGCATCTCTACAGCTGAAAGTACGTTCTCATTCCGGACAATAAAAAATAGTAATTGTAAGATTTGTATTACCCTAACGGAATCTTTAAGCAAAGTCGTTGTTGCGCCTATCACGACTGCATGACTGACTGATGTGCTATATATCTATACATCTTCCAACTTATACGCAAAATTTGCACCCGGCCTACGAGCAACCCCAGATAGAGTTTTGTTGTTACTATGAGAGAAGAGAGTGTGTTAGCTGAGCTTGGTTGCTCTCTTTCGCAACGTTCTAACGATTTCAATTTTCCCCTCACAATAATGTTACATTCTTGTCGAAGCTAAACAAAATAATATTACATTAAATCAATTGATTGATTTGTAAATCAGTTTGCCCTTCGAACAGAGACGTGCATTTTTATTGCACTTGAACATGCAACTAGCTCGCATAATTGTGTTCAACTATTATTTAATAAGAAAAAAAACAAGAAGGGAAAGGGAAAGGAAAAGGAAAGGGAAAGGGAAAATATTCCTCTGTACAACTTATTCGTAATAGGTGCAAGGTATTTAACATTTCCTATAGTAGCATGAAATAAGTGCTACATGGACAAAATATATTATACTTTCATGGGATAGCAAAAATAATTATATCTTTTAAAGTTTTAATAACTTTGTGTATTTTTCAAGTATGTGCTGGTTTCGTATATGCGAATACATGTATGAGCATCAATATTCTCAACTACGCGAATACATAGAAAAATTTCTAGTAAAAATATCTCAATTTGACATAATTACTGTCATTAACAGTTTGGTTGCATTGCAAATTGAATTAGTCTGTTTGCGATGAACGCACTCACCCGCTCACTTACACAAGGTTGCTGATTGTTACTAGTCCTGATGTTAATTTTACTTCTACTGTTCTGCACAAAAAAAAAAAAGAATGAAAACAAAAGCGGAACAAAGCTCTATCCGTTGAAATGTTTAGTCGTCGTTCTACTCCTCTACAGCATGCAATTCCACAGATTTTGCGGTGTATCGGGAACGAGGCGGCAACAGTAGCTATGTAAGAGCTAACAAGCAAATGGTAAGCATACCCTCTGCAATGCAGTAATAGCAGTTGTAATATGTGGAGCATCGGTGTATGTACAAATGTTGCTGCTCGTGTTGCAGTTATCTAGTAGTGTCAGAAGCAGTATTTTCTGATATGGAAAAGCAGCTATATTTTCAACACTAATATTATAAAAGTCTATTTTCTATAAAAATGTATGAATATATATATATATTTATATATATATATATATATATATATATATATATATATATATATGTGTGTGTGTGTGTGTTAAATCACTTTTGGTTGCGTTAGTCTATAATAAATTATCAAACTTGCATATGTGTGTGCGCGCGCGCCTTTTCATGTCATAACACATACTGTGGTTGCTATAAACGTTTAAAAAGTTAAAAAAATATGCTACAAAGAGGCTTTAAAGCGATTCTTGAATACCCTTCATCAGATGTAAAATGTGTTCTTAATTTTTGTTCTCTTTCACTTTAAATAAGAGCGATACTATCACTAGGTAATTGAGGAGTAAGATATTGCATTAAAAAGCGGTAAATTTTAATTTTCCCCCTTTTCCTACCTGGTATAACATTAATCAGTTATATGAGAGAAGGAATGAATATCTGAATTTTTCTTCTTCTGAATTTAAAATTGCAAAGGATTGTGAAGCAATCTTTAATATTTTATTATTTAAGATTTCGCGTCCGCTTAAAACTTTGCTTTTACTTAGAAAGTGGCTTTATTGCTGCTTTATTTTCCATTTTGTTGCTCCTATCAGATTTCTAACAACGAAGCTACCAATCGATGAAATCATTGACTTGAAGAAAATATTAAACGATAGTATATACGCTTCATGGGCCTTCAAGAACGTTTCGCTAGACTTTTCATATGGAAGAAGAAATTTAATATTCCCTATTCAATTTCCTTCCTGATTGTGGTGGGTATAGAAAGCAAAGGATCATAGAGAAAAACGACAAAATTGATGTGAGAATATTTCATGCTAGTCACTCTTGGATAAAAGTAAACATGTGCAGCAGCACAAAATATTGCTGACATTAGCTCACAAGACTAGCAATAACGATTTCACAGCATTATGTACGTGCGTATGTATGATTGTGTTTGGGACATAAATTTGTTGTGTATGCGTATGAATTTAAGTAAAATTTACTCAGCACACATTACAAGCACGGCGTATGAATGATGTCCTCAGCAATATATGCTAACTATGCTCATTCGGCACATGTTTGCGGGGAAGTAACGCTAGGCGTATAAAAAAATTATCTGACCTAAAATAAATTGCATTATAAACACAAGTTGAAGGGATCAATAATTAAATTTTCGAGACCTCTATAATGTTAAAAAATTCAATTGGAGTGGACATGGACACAGTTTTCACTACTACACTACTACTACTACTACACTACTACTGCTACTACTACCACTACTACTACTACTACTGCTACTACTACTACCACTTTTACTACCACCACTATCATTATTACTATGTAAGTTCGGTATCGTCGGTATCGTCGGTATCGTCATTATCGTAATTAGCATCACCCTTAAAATGTAATCAATTAAGGAAGAAAGTAATCGCTGGTAAAAGTTTACAAATTATCACATCATTAAATAACTTTAAAGAAAAACCTAAAGTTAAGGAAACCGAACGTCAAAGAGATAAAATAGATAAAAACAAAAAAGTCCACGCACAAACATAGACATATCCTTACACACACACACACACACACACATACACATGTTTAGTAAATACATAGGGTTACACTACGGTACGGTAATAAACGTAAGTGGACTTTTATATTTATTTTAATGCTAAATGCTTTGTTCATGTGCGTACGTCAGCTGATGTACCCAAAGGATAACTTGACTTAATTTAGTTTTAAAGGTAAAAAAAAGGTATAAAACTCAAACACTCATACATCTAAAGGGATACATTATACATTAGGTTTGGCACAAACAGGCATTTATCTATAATGGAAGATAAATTCTAACAGAGCACAGATGAACGAGTATTTTTACACAGCCATTTATACATACACACAAGCACACAAACGCGCAACCATACAAAAACATTACCATGTACCTGATGAGCAGAAGTGAAAGAAAGAAAAGAAAAATGGAAATTTGAAAGAATTTTTTCTTGTTGTCATTTCTGTTCATTGTTGGGCTGATTGCAAGTTTAGTCAAACGACAAATTAATAGGGCAAAGAGAAGTTTGCGTGACCAAGAAATTTACTGATGAAGCAGAATAGCCAAAGAATTTAAAGGTCATAATAAAGTAATATAATAATGTCAACGGTGCGCGACGGATGCACAAACAACAACAAAAGCGCTACACATTATTATCATCAAAGGCGGTTTTTGCCCAGACACGAGCTTCACTTTCATCGGACAAGCTGAGAAAGTAAGAGAAAGTTTTTATTGCGGCAGAAGCTTGCAATATCTTGAATTAATTAACTATTCATTTTTATTTTAGCCGACACGCACGGTCCATGCGATATTCTTATTTCTATTAATTAATTGCATATATTTTTATATGCACAAAATAGATAGATACATAAAAATGAAATGACGTTAATAATATTTTGAAATAATTAACAGGTCCATAACTAACCAAGGTCTCAAAGCAAGCCCTTGAGCGCGTATTTTGCTTGGAAAATTGCTCGGTTTCTTTTCCAACTTCTGATGAAATATTGCAATCAAAAATAGAACAGATCGTCGATCCCCCATTTAACGAAGAGAAGAGATCGTTTAAATACTTCGGGCACTGCATTAGTGGCGCATCCGAGCCAAAAGGTGCGGACGGAAATTGCATATGAACTTTGCTTAGATACAAAACCTTACACTTCTTCGTTCCGTTAAACACTAGTGAAAACTGCATTCTCTAACTTATCGCCAGTTCCCTAAATATTACCTAAACGGTAGCACTGTTCGCTCTTTTTCCACCCACTGCCATAACTGTTCTATACTGATCACAGAAATTTGATGTCCAATGTTTGCTTTGATTTCCAAATTTGAATACGCGTGCAGGCCTTTTCGTTACAGTTCGCGTAGAAAGCAATCGGAACTATCGTTGCAGCCTATGCGTGACTCGTTGATATGAATATCCATATATATAATATATAATATAATGTATATGTAAATATAAGCTTACGCGGATGTGTATAACGCACCGTAGAACTTAAGATAGATGCCCCTTTTATTGTATCGATATAGAATCAGTTTCTGAATCTTTATATTTTTTTCATACGACTTAAAGGTCGCAATTATTGAGATATTTTGAGATATTCGGGCCACTTTTTCGATCACTGCCACTGCAACGCCTTATAAAAATATATTAATAATTTTTCAATGAAAAGCGCTGAGGAATAGTGTTTCCGGTAAATTCGTTTGAAATATTTTGATCGAAGGTGGCAATTTTTTGCGCCACATTTGTGTGTGTGTACAAAGGTACACATTAGGAAAATGTAATTTTTGTATGAGAAAGAGTCTGATTTTCAACATTTCATGATGAAAACTGATTTATAAAAACCATTTGACATAAAAACTAACCACGTCAGTTGACGTTTTGAGCATCCTCCAATATGAGGGCTTCCATAAAAGCTATGCCCTTGCATAAAAGCAATGTATAACTCTTGGTATATTATCATGAAAATGTGCTATAGGGTATCTAATATTCGCGCTTGCCCGACTGTGATGTTCTTACTTGTTTGTTTCTGTTTTATTTGCTAGTGAATAAATGGTGTAAATTAAAAGTCTACAGTGCCTTGGTGTTGTGGTTGCTTGCCGAACAGTGCCGTCGACGATTCAATCACGTGAAATACTCACACCAAAGTATTCACAACTTCGTTCCATTTTTCAGTCGAGTCATATAATTTCCAATTTAACGTACAAAGTTAACTCAGTTAGCGTCTCTACAGTACGACATTCCGAGCAAGCGTAGATCATTTTTTCCTACACTAAAATTGCAACTTCGCTTTTTTTTATAGCACTATAGCACATATAGTATTTGGTCTGTGTACCATCAGCGTCGTCCGCATTAATATTATTTTGAATTTTTGAATTTCCTTCAACTTCTACCTGCCACTTACAATAACATGTCTAAAAGCAAAGCAAAGCAAAGGCAAAAGTGAATCACGAATCTACCCTAACGTAAAATTTTGCCACTATTTCAATTAAATTTGTAGACCTTGCATTGTGATCTTTTTTGAGCATTTTTTTTTCGCTTTTTTTATACCCAACACCGAAGATGGGGGATATATTCATTTTATCAAAACGTTCGCAACGCTCAGAAAGAAACTTCACATAATATATATTCTTGGTCAACATCAAATTCTAAATCGATTTACGCATGCCTATCTGTCCGCCTGTCCATCTGTCCTCTATGTAATGTTTGTTGTAAACATTCTCCTGGCCGCAAAAATGAAGCTACCGATTTCGAATTTGGCTTAAACATTGAACGCAGGCTAGTAATGAAAATGAGCCAAATCGGTCAAAGGACATGTCTACAGTACTACGTAAAGTAAGGACACCCCTGCTTTCAAAAGGAATAAGAAATTTGTGCTTTTCCTTATTACTCATAAGCAACAACAGATAAATCTACACAAATTTGAATGTGCTTTAGTTACTTTATAAAAATTGAAAAAATAGCCCACGCTTCCTCAATAGTGTGTCATTATTATAGTATTTTTCAAAACTTTTATAAAGGGCACAACAGCATTCTTCAAAACACCTTAAAGTATATAAATTCTGGGCCAGTTTCAGATTTAAAATGCACCGAAACTTGTTCGTCTGTTCGTCTACTCATCTGTCTGTGTGTGCAACTGTGTAGTATTTGTGGTGAACATTGGCTCGCTTGCGAAAATGAAGTTATCGCCTACGAATTTGCAAAAGAATTTGAAAGTGATTTGAGCTTTTCCAAGAAGACGCCCACTCGACAAAGCTTTTATTGCATGAAAATGTAGTTCTTTAACTTTTTTTGTCTTTTCTAGGATAGCGATGGTGGGTGTAAAAGATTCGGTCACAACCGAATATAATTTTCTTACTTGTTTTTTTGGTCTGAACTGATTCTTTAAATGTAAATTTTTGATTAAAAAATCCGATTTTTCGATTGTAGTTACTACGTCAAGCTAACTAGAGCTGAAATTACCGAAAACCTCTTTATGCTTTTACACGCATTCTCCTCAAAACTATATTTTTCACGTTGACCATATTCCTAGCGTTTGTAATTCTCAGACGATTTGCTTCGATACGATAACTTATTGAAGAGCGTAGAGTTTAGTTTTTATTTTTTTGTTAATTAAATTTAACTGATATTTGAAATATAGATTTTTATATTTAGCGAATTTATATATTTATATAGATCGACACAAATTTTTTTAAATTAAAATTTTAGAAAAATTCTCCGCGTTTCACTATGTATTGAATATTAGTTTAATGACTAATATTATGAGAATGAGATCAACTTAACTAAAAACCGAAAGAAAGCCAAAATGCGGCCGGAGGTAAAGGAACTAAAGATAAATTTTTAAGTAGATTTAAAAATAAACATGTTGCCAGCTGATGATGTTTAAATTTTCCAATCGAGAAAAGTACAAATTTTTATGTTAACGTTAGTTGATTTTGAAAAGATGAAGAAAACTGGTCGTTACAAAGTACATTAAAAATATGAACATTTTGTGCGCCAATACATCAAAGCGTATAACGATAAAACCTTTTTAATAAAATTGGTTTACAAAAGTGCCGAATTTAATAATAAAAGGAAGAAAAAAAACGAAAGAAAAAAAAGCAGTTTAGACAAACAGCTCACGTACGGCACATATGTGGTTTTTGGCTAATTGTACAAAAATTTTACTCTACGTTTCCACACATGTATATATAAAGTCATTCTACATTCATTAATAGTTGAACAAATTTAAAAGCGAAGGCATCTATGAAGCACATGTACATGCACGGTGCAAACCGCACCGAATAGACGAACGATATCGATGTTGTAAACGTGAAGGAAATCTGAAGCTTGCCGCCACTGAAAGGAAATAATCAATAATCGAAAATTACCACAAAATAAAATAAAGATATGTATACGTTTACGTTACTTCTTGTATATTATATGTTTTAATGTTGTTTCTGTTGTTGGTATTTTTGCATGTGCACGAATTGGAAGAGTATCTTGTTAGAAGCATTCTATCGATTACTAACGCACCTTCGTCATCGTATTTATTGAACTGTATTTTGTGAAAATGTGTGTGGAAGCTGCTGTAAAAGTGCGAACATTTCATTATGACGAAAATAAATATGAGGAACAAAATTTACGATAGTAGTAACGAACTATATTTGTAGCACGTAAACACGTCAAAATATGTACGTAACCCCACGTATGGGGAATGCTAGAAAGTCTCTCAAAAACGCAATGAAAGTAGTTTTCAAAAGTTGTACAGGTATGTGTGTACTCAAAGTATTTGATATTCGTAAAAAAAAAAACAAAAACAAAAACAGAACGCACGGTCTAATGCGGTTGAAATGTATAACGGTTGCAGTAAAATACAAGCAAGAAGTTATATTCGCTTTAGGGCGATTCTTTGATACCCAGCACCGTGCCCATTAGCAACTAACAGTACGTTCGAGTTTCAAAGTATTTTGTTAAATAAGAACGTGTCAGGTGGTCGCTCTTGACGACTTCAATAACACTTTTCCTTTATTGGCTTAGACGTTATAATCTTGTTTCGGTTTGTGTCGATGTCAATAGGCGAGGCACACGCGTTTTCTCAATAAAAGTTCAATTAAAAATCATGATCGTTCATAATAGTGACGAATTTCAACCTGGTATCTCCTTTCGATTATAGGTTATACACTTTCGCCTATCGTAGATGAAGAACTTAGGCACATAGTGATCGCATTCAAATATTATTTATGACTATCACTTAACTGCCAGTTTCTCACGTTCAGTTTTGCGACCCTAATCCTCCGCATTATACGGGGTCCCTAATGCGTGTTCCTGAACGGAAAAACGAATCTAGCATATCTCGCTAACTTGATGGTGGGGTTAAAATGGAAAAAAACAACACCTGCCATCTAAGAAAAATTCAACATTCTGTAAAGAAACCTGACGGTAAAGTCACAGAGAGGAGATAATGTAACGAAAAGCCGAAAACATATTACACACGCGCTGCAATACCGATGCATATGCGAAAAATCTACAATACGATTGCATGCGTTTGTGTATATGTTAGTGTGTTATTGTCTGTCTGCCTGTGTATCTGTGTGTATGTAAATGAGATTATGAAAATGTGAAAAGAGAGAATTTCGTGAAATGCAAAAATTTCTGCTGATAATTTAATCAAGAGAAAACATTTCGTATACAAGTATATTTTCCTGATAAAACTGCAATTTTTACCTTAAGCAAGGAAAGAGAATTTACATTTTTTCTTTTATTTCTTTTTTGTTTTTACTTGTTTTCTTGCTGAAGATAAGACTTAATCCTTAGGATTGAAATTCAATATTAAATTTTCTTTAGAATTTAGTTTAAAGGAAAGTAGACGGTGGTCCCGGGCAAAGATTGGATATCTATTACATGGATTATGTGAATGAATCCGATAAGTATGTAGGTATGTTTCATCTGGGGTTAAAATCATATTCCGAAATTTTCAGTATTTATTCAACGCTTCATTACAATTTTGTTATCGTGGATGTCCTTCTAATCGGACATTTGCTCCAACTTCTAACTTTCTTCCGCAAATTATTGGGTTCGAGACTTCACAGAGAAAGGCAAACGATTGTCTATGACCAAATCATTTAAAAACCATCATTTTTTGTCGCAACTACATGAAAGATGTTTGCTAAAACTATTGATATCCCGTATTATTTGATCGACATAATAAAAATTGAGCGGATATTTTCTTAGGAAAAATGCATTTTATAGCTCCTTCAGTCTTTTGGATATATGAAGACGGTGTATATGAATCGTTTCTGCGACAATCAGGCTTTGTCATCGGAATCAGATTATGCTTTCCTGGTGTGAGAAATCCACGCCGAGCTTTTTGTCTGCAAATCTATTTATATAATATATTTGCTGTACCGCCATTATATACGCAGCCACGATATACTAAACCATAGCAATACATGGTATATTATTATGCAAATAGTCTCCGACTATATTTCATTGCTACATTGTAAATATTATTCTGGCATTTCTTTAGTTTGCGAACCACTTTGTGTGACGTGGTAGAGCGCCGTCTTTAATCGAAACAAAAACCCAATAATATGGGTTATCCCAGTTGCTGTTTTTAACTCGTTTATTTTACGGGTTGGTAAGTGAAGATTTTGAAATTCCTCCTATGGATAGCGCACAGGAGAAGTGTAAATTTGGCTTAGTCCATCTCATTACCTTATGCCCCACTCCGAAGTCCATCTAAACTCCTGCTTTTCGTTTAAAATATTAAAAGCACATTTAACTTGAATTTTAAACCGATTGTGACTAAATGTTCGTCTACCGATTGCTCTAACAGTTAATTTTTTATTATTGTGCGAGCACTGCTGGCGACAATTATGGATACATTAGAAAATTAAGGTCGATATTATTGTGGCTTATGAAACACACAAACTACAGACGGTCTATCGGCGTATAAATAGATGTAAGCAATTACGCGTTCAGTCGGCTTGTTTGCTCATATATCTCGTTACAAAGCAATGTCTTTTGCTTTCTTTCTTTCTTTCCTTCTGTCGTTTCTATGCGGTCAGTCATGTATCAAACGCTTCGCATATATATACAAAAATAATGCTGCGTTCCGATATATCATCATTTTTTATACCATCGAACATGTGCTTGTATATGCAGACGATACTGAAGGTGTGCGTGAACATTTATTTACATCTACTGTATGATTATGATTTACGGTTTGTACTGATATCTACGGAAAAATATTTTCCTGCAACGAAAGAGAAGTTCGATTATATGTGCGATCCAATCTTGATATTAACTAGTAAACCTACCCGAGAACGTATTTCAATTCAATTATTTTGAAATTAAACAAAGAAATAAAAATAAAAAAAACTATTTGCAAGAGCATTACAATAACTACTTGTTTTAAGGAGTTCCATACATACAATTACAACTCTTTACATTTCGCGATCAACATGATTGTAATAAAACTGGGAGAGGAACAACAATGTAAATCTGTCAGACCTCTCCCAAGCCTATCCACAATTTATTTCATTCTCTTAAAAGCAATAAATTCACGTTATATTCTAAAGGGAACTCAGAGACATTAGGGTGCATTAGTTTCAATCAACAAACAGTCCGTCCAATTATGGACATTGTATAAAATTTGAATTTGTAAAAATCGGAGATATAGCTAATAATTCGAATATCTTGTATAGATACCTATCAATTCCATATAGAGTTTTGAGGCCGAAGATAATGACGCGCGAGTATTTATATGGAAAATATTCGGCATACGTTAACACTCATCAGAGACAACTAACAACTTAATTCTTGGGCATAGAGGAGTCAACTAAGATTTGCTCTCCTAAAAAATAAAGCATTTAAGAGCAGCATCAATCTTCATTAACTTCACAGCTTGCCTTGCGTACGAATTCATTAAATTGAACAAACACAATAAATGCATAAATTTTAATCTTCCAGAGCTCAAATAACTTTCATCCTTAAATGTATAGTGATGTATATCTGCATCGTTTGTTTAAGACCTCATATCCCTTTATGTAGCAATCTTTGCGGTCTTTTTTTTTTGTTTTAGTTTCATCAAAACTATTTTGTCCTTCGCGAACGCGACTGGAATTTTCATTGCTGGCCCGCCGTCTGAGTACAAGTTCATTTCGGCGGGTGTTGGGAATCACGATTATTTGTGTAAAACGTAGTGATACGAACACACAGGAAAAACTGTTTTCAGATAGATACAAGATAAGAGACTTTCATACAGTGATGAATTTTTGCAAGAAAAATGCCACTTTGTTTTCTGATCTAAAAATACATCAAGATACGAAGTCGGTTCCACATACGTTCACTAATCTTAACGTCATTTTGTTTTAGTAATTGTATTGTTGTTTTAATAAATACATAATTATTATGTGGATGAATAATTTTCACACTAATTCCTTACCAGTTGACGTTTTTTTTTGTAGACAATAAGAAAAACAACATTTTTCGAGAGATCACCCAAACTACGATCGTTTGCACAAAATCAGATCTATAAAAGGCAACCTAAAAGAAACATTTTCATCAAAATAAGCCCTAAAAGTGCGGCTACAAGCTATTTGTTTTAGTGTGCTCCGGACAAGAAGCCAAAGGAAATAGACTAGCAGATGAGCCATCTTTGAAAGTTACCAACAATGTCGAGGATTAGCCAAAGCGATACCAAGAATGAGGAATGACAGACAACACCCACAGATACAAATTGGAAACGATTCGAGAGATAACGTTCTATCAGAGCAGCAGCTGACTTCGAGAAGTGTAACTCCCGCACAACTTTAGAGATCAAATGAATCGATGCCCTTAATTACTTACTTATTGTACATCCCATAGAGTCAGTAATAGTCATTAGCAAAAAAATAGTACTCCAACCTTTTCTAAAATCATGCTGAGACTCGGAGAGTAGGGAGTCATTGTTAAGATGGTTGAATTAAATCTAACTTACCGTTCAAAATATTAATCTGATCATCTAGATCTCAAGTATTGTATATACCATTGAACTCACAAGCGGCAATTCTGAATGTCAGTGCCCGGGTATGGCCCATCTTACAGGTATAGCCTGCTTTATTTAGCAGGGAAGAAAATGTGCTATTATCGCTTATGATATTACCATGATTATTGTTTGTATTCACAGGAGGTGGCACTACAATGGCACAATACGGGATATCAGCAAGAAATTGAAATTCTTAACAAAGAAAAGAAATAGCTTAACTAATCAAGTAGTACATTAGCTTAACTTAAACTCCATAGGAATGAATAGAAAAACATTATCGGGCAAGAGCAACACCAACATGGTCAGAGGGATCCGGTCGCTTCAGGAAAGCTGTTGACCAACTCCATACATTATTACACTGGTATTGCCGTTGCTGAATCATCTAACTGGGCTATCTTCGCCTTAGGAATATCGGCGTTAACCAACCTAAGCGTTTTAATAATCTTCTTTCTACGCAACGCACAGAAAATCAGTACTAGTTTGCATGGCGCAGGGATTAGGTGATTATCCGAGTAAATACGTGAATGAATACTGACCCCTGAACCGTAGCTCAACTTAATAGAAGGGTCTTTGACATATTCCATCATAACCGCATCGCGTATGTATATTGGACTAAATTTAATTAAAAGCTTCTTCCCATCGGGTAGGTAGCAGCAGTGCTGTAAACCCGCATACATCGCCTTAACTTCGCACCGCTCGTCAATCTTCAAGACGAGCTCTCTCAGATTTTTAATGCCAGCTGCCAAGCGACACACTATAGCACCAAACATGTTCAAGCGGCGAAGCTGCACTCTGTGTTAGTGTTGCATTTTAACCAATATGGCCTTCATATCGTTCAGATGTTGTTGTATAGCCAGTTCAACGACAGACATCTCGTTCCGCACACCAGCAATGTTCGCAAGAACTTGCTCGTTGTGCTGCTAAAGCTCGTCTCGTAATTCCCTAATTTCCTGGAGACCATGGTTATACTGTTCCAGCGCAAAATTAAATACCTTTTTCTCTAGACTCATCAGGCTGTTTTCCAAATACAATTTAACCTTAGCCTCTATCTGCACGAAACCATTTTAAATTTATTAAAATCTGGCACCTCCATCCGAAGCTATTACCGCAACCAGCACTTATGTACTTGAAAATTCTGTTTTGAATATAGAAAATGCATTGCTCCTCCGAAACACCAGAACAGCTAGGACGAGGTGTCCGCTCGCAAAGAGCACAATTCATGCCATCTCGGCTAACAGTTACATTTTTAGCACACACAGAGCAGCGACCCTCAGTAGGTACCATAATTAATATTACCGGCAAGCATCAATGCACACACGCTCTCTGCGCAACTACTAAGCGCAGAAGTGCTATGAAGTTAAGTTATATGTTTATAGTATATGCATATATATTTTGCCCGATTCCATATTTTGAATTTATTACGATTTCTCTTGAAAAACAACAACCTTGGCAGTATACGGAACTGATGCAAATAATTTTTTCGTTTGTTGTAAAAGTACTTTATTTTAGGTGAAATAATTTAGCCTAATAAACAAACACATGGAGCCCTAGCACTCCATTGTTTGCATTTTTTACAGTTATCGTTATTATTGTTGAGCATAAAATAATTCCTTTACTGATTTTCATCCCTGCCAACTGGTAATTTTATTTCCTTTATACCTTCACTAATTTCTATTCTTTCGCGAACATTACTTTCATAAAATTTCTTCTCTATGTTGAATTTTATTAATATATTTTCAACAAATTACTTTGTTTTACACAAATTTTATCGCAGCGAACAAATTATATTTTAATTGCACCAGAGTTGCCACAAAATTCTACGTAGAAAGATTTCCATTGCAAAGAAGGTAAGACAGTACGTATCGACTTTATTTAACTCTCTCTCTTGTAATCTATAACTTTGATTTCGAAGATGCGTATGACATTTATAGGCGTCAATCCAAATGTTCATTTTAGTGCATTCGACGTGTACACGCATCACGTGAAATAAATAATTGCAAGATTATATCAACAGTCAAAATTTCCCTTGAATGTAATACAAATCTCATTTAAGTGATACGTTTGCTTTACAATACAAGTAAGTCTCATGTAAATTAAAAAAAAAAATCGAAGGCAACGGCTGAATATAAGAAAGTGGGCGGTGTGGACAAAACCAATGGTACAATTGGACCACACCGGATGAAGAAGTAGTATAAGAAACTGTATGTGTACCTCGTGAATATCATCACCTTCTTCTTCACCTCCAATGTGTAGGACAAAAAAAAAAAAAAAAAACAAAAAACAAATTATTTCTATTTGTGAAGTTTAGTATAATTTGTTGGCAATTTATTTATTGTCAATCACGATAACTTTTTCAACAATGAATTATTAATTTTTTACCTAATAAGAATTCACTTTACTTTGATTCTTCCGTAAAATGTATTATGCGATTATTTGTATTGAGTTTAAAACGCATATACGCCATCACTTGACTTCAATTACCCAGTGCGGGTAAGAGACTTTTAAAAATAAATTTCACAGCTAATTGGCTAAGACATTGTTCTTATAGAAAAATCAATCATCGTTCATGACGATAAGACTAAATATATAAACTCAGTGAAGCCGCTTAATCGTTGGAAACCTAAACCTAAAAGAAATGTTTACTTTCCCAGCAAGAGAGAGAGCTATCTTCGCGCTAATGTACCTCTTTCGCGAGTCTTTTTTCCTTCAAGTATATAGACCTTTTTTTGTCATTATTAGGACATTCAATGGCAATGGAAATCATTATAAATATTCGAAATTGTGTATTTAGCATGCATTTGTAGTAGTCATGCGTGCATTTATGTGGATGCTCACACATATGATTTACAATAATTGTCTGGCGTGTGCTTATAAACGAAAACGAACATTTAGCCTACACACACATACAAAGACATTTGGCAAAAGATTAAAAATGTTTTATTATTATATCAAAAACTCGCATAAAAGCATAAATTTTTGTATTTTATGCACTTATGTAAATATAAATATTTTATTAGTGAACATATGTCATATATAACACCATAAGTCGGTTATTTATGATTATAGGGCGTAAAGAGATTTTTGTGAGCAACAACGACAACGACAACGAAATGAACATTTGAAACGACGAGTAACATTGAATGCACTTTTTCCCATTGTAATTAAATTGATTGTTTACAAATCTCTTCGTTCAACTTTGAAGAGGTCGCCTAAAACATTTAAAAGTGCACTAACGCATATACATAAATATCTGCATGTTAATCACCGTTTATTTTGCTTTGCAAACAAATGTGAAACAAATGTTTCCTTCCTATAACAGGCAATAACAGCTTATTTCCTTACGTAACCAACATAGTAAAAAAAAAAAAAATTAACAAAAACTATTTTAGCATTTCATTAAATAAAAATCAGAACTGCGGGAGAATGTGTGCTAAGTCTCAGGTCTTCAAATACGTTCACGCAATAATCCTGATCACAGAGAACCGCCACCAGACGTACTTGGATTGCGAACAGCGCTTTAACTTCAATTCAGACTCAAGATGTATGACAAGTTTTTCCTAATTCTCATAAGCTCATCATAAGATATTTACTAAGCCCTGTCCCCATTTTCAATTTCTCGGTTATATAAGAAGAAAAAAATTATTATTTTATATGTATTTATTAATGTACTTTTTTAAGGACAAAATAGTAGAAATCGCTTGTCACAAATGGTCCTGCTAGGAATACAGTTCAAATGTTTTTGTTATTGTAGCAACAGTTAATTTATGTGCTGTGATAGTAGAATTTTTCTATTTTCCTTTTTTTTCAAGTTTTTATAGTTATTTGTTACAATTTATTAACTCACCGATAGATGAAGGAGAGCAATTAAAATAACAGAATTTTTAATAAATTACAAAGAAATATTTTATTATACAACCATTGTTATTATTTCTAAAAGCAATTGTAATAAATTGATACTTTACGTTCATTTCGAACGTACAAAAATACATGAACGGCATAATACAAACGCAATTTTTCTCTTTTCCGTTCCCCTTTCCTGTTGCCAGACGACTTGCATAGGGAAAGGAAAGGAATGCTAGAGTAAAACAATCAACAGTACTACAGTACAGTAAAAGTCGCTCAGTCCAAAATTCAATCGCAATCGTTGTGTGTATAATGAATAAGATATTGAAATAGAGAAATGAGGTTTTTTTTTTTTTGTTCATATGCGACGTCACCATGCATTTCCTTTTCTTTTTTTAATGTTGGTTAGTGCTATTTTTGGATTTTAGGAAAAATGCAGTCCTGGAATACCAATTCTTACCACTTTTCCATGTAAATCTGCTTGTATTTCACCAATAACACAAACGATCATGGCAAATAAGGTTACGTGGAATAAGCCAATGCTTCAACCAAGCCAATGCCAAAGTAAAAAGCCCTACAAGAGTTACATCGCACCGTCTTTGTGGCAAGCGCACATGGATGTTTTTAAAGATTACCCGATCATCGAACTTTTCTACGAGTAAATTGAAGTTGTCACGAAATGCATAGCTTGATGAAATCGTCTAAGTTTTGTCATAAAAAGTCAGTTAACATGTATATCTAGCACTCCTCGTTGACGAGAACTGCAATGCCATTTTCATGTTCAAAAATGATATTTTCATCCCATATACCATGTCCAACAATTACGTTTGTACGGAGAAATCCTTTAGGAACATCAAATGTGTTTGCTTCAGACCAAAGGAACACTTAATCAAATACGAGCCTGGTCACGAATGTACGAAACGCAATCTTTCGTTCATTGTTTTCGTAAGAGGTTTTAATAATTTCTGTATGTTGTACCACTATGTATGCATCGCATTCTACAAATAAAAGGCAAAACCCAAGCATGTCGTTGAAAAAAATGTTATCCATATCTTGATCACAAATGTGTTTTATTCGCGTTCTCTTACGGAACCATAAAATGGATCACCCTATGCTCTCTCAAAATTCATGATTTGCGAATTTCGTAATTATCGCATTAGCTGAAGAGAAATTAAAACTAGTTTTGCTAAAGAAGCTCGCATGCATGTACATGACCGGTTATGAGTTTTGAGAACATGCCACTCAAATGTTTTAGATGCGCTGTTAGGCATGGTGTTTCTCTTTATAGCTATACAAAGAGAAGCGTGCCTCTGTACGCTTAGATTGCCAAATATTGATAAACATAAACCAGGTAATCTAAAAGGACGGCGACTCTATTGTTCAAACACCACACTACTGCAAGGCCCGAAGAGTCTAGACGGGATGGTCGTGTCGCTGAGCCTGAAGTAACAGCACAAAAATAATACTCTGATGTTTCAAAGTTGGAAAATGGCGAAGCCAGAGCTGATGTATGCGCCCCGAGATTTTAAAAGGCCAAAAGGCCTATGGAACATATTCCCTCAATATTTCGAGCAGAAATTTATGCAATCCCTGCATGTGCATCAGAATGTCCAAACAGGCAATGCAGGAGAAAGCTAATCTGCATTCACTTCGACAGTCAAGTTGCTCTAAAGGCCCCGAAAGGGCACATAGTAATCTCTAAGTTTGTGTCTGAGTGGCTTCAAGGTCTGAACGAGACAGGGAAGCACAATGAAGTGCGCCTATCTGGGCTGACTGTGCAAGACAACGACAATCTAAAAGAGAGCACATAAGTTATCGAACTTGCGACATACGTGTCATAACTGGCTTCTACGCGGGTCGTAACAACCTTGAGGTTCTACGTGGTATATATTGGTATCTTAGACCCCGATTCCTGCAGTTTCTGCGAGGAGGCGAAAAAAACGCCCCATCATATCCTGTGCGAGAGCGCCGCTACCTGTAGGATCATATGTCATATCCTTGACAAACAGTTTATAACGCCAAACACTGTATGGCGCTCTGAACTTAAAAAAAAGGTGCGATTCGTAAGGATCCTAAAGCTGGAGGGCTAGGGGCACGAGCGAGTGCAATAGATCTTTTCAGGTCGCAGTGCGAATTAATCATCACATTACAATTACAATTATATTGATACAATAAACGTGCATTTTCTATACAAATATTCCGGTTTCATATGTACATACATGGCGTAATATCTCCTCGTAAGATCATCTCTTTTCCTATTTTTATTTTCGAGGCTGGTTCCTGCTATTTGCTTCTTTCGGTACTTTAACTTTTGGAAGGCTACCATTTTACAATATCGTGAACATGGAACAGTGCATACTTTAAAAATATTTTCCCTTTTCTTAGCTCGCTTACAATTGTCAATTAAGCAAACTGTTAAAAAATTTAAATCCTCTTTGTTTTCTGCACATTAGTTCCAAACGAAGCGTAGAAAATGAGAAGAATATTGTGACTGTAAGCCAACGCACTGATGAAGGAGTAAATTTTTATATTTTTTGTATGACTTTACAGCATGATAATTAAAGCGAAAGAAATCACGAATTTAGCCAAAAAGAGTCATTGTCACCGACGGCGAAGTTATTGTCTTAATACATTCGGCCAAGCCAATAACACGAAAACTTGTAAAAAGTAATCATACGAAAAATCGACTATTTTCAAACCGTTAGTGTATATGTTTTATGGATGACGGTATCAAACTTCGATAGATTACGGCTAAATTTCTTATAGGCCTAAGCATTTTTAGGAAGAATTGGCTATCTCGACTAGCTTTGCTTGAAAAAAACTTGACAATATCGGCAGTAAGATAATCGAAATTCAGGCAGAAACATCGTAAATGACTCTAGAAGTTTTCATAGCTTCTTGGCCGCTCGACTAATTTCTCTATTACGTTTTGGTAAGTGAAAGTGATGATAATGCGTCGCTTCTTCCTTTTGACTCAATGTAATTTCGGTTAAAAGTCACATTTTCTGAAAAGAGCGGAGTTAGCGCAGAAGGCTACTTTCTTACCACTTCTTCATTGTTTTCTCAGCAAAACAAGAAATAACTCAGGACAATACGACTGTTTCTATGAAATGCAAGTCATATTTCGGACAAAACCATTACAAATTTCAAAAAACTATTAAAAACTAGCTGGGCATTATGGGAAATCGATAGATCCCTACAATAATATCTTCACACGCATAGTAGACGTACGCCCAGATTAACTTGTAAAAATAGTTAAAATAAAGTTTCTGCACATTTTGTTTCTAGTTTCGTTTTTTTAAACCATAATACTACAGTGCAATGTTATCGCATATGTAACATCAATTTGTAAATGCTGATGCACTACGAACGCTACATTAGTTAAACGTTGTATGAGCTGAGTGTATTTTCGTATGTAAAACGAGCAAAAAATATTCAAAATATCATGCGGCATTTTACAGATAAAAAATATGATGACGAAGACATCGACAAGCCAGTATAGAGATAGATAAAATTAGAGATAAATAAGGCAAAATGAAAAATAAACGGTGAGTGGCAGTGAAGTAAGCGGAGTGTGAGGATATCTCTTAAGAGCAATTCGCTAACATTTGATTCACTTCATACAATGGATAAAATCAATGAATCAGTGAATCTTTTGGGGAAACGGAAACAATCAACGCAAATTCATATATAAAACTATTTCGTTTCAATATTATTGCAAAATGATAAAACACAACTAACTAAAGACGAAACGAATACTTTTCGAAGATTTTTGAATAAAGCATTATACGCTTTACGAACTTTACGCGCGGTTTTCTCTAACTGCATGCGCGACTGCACTATACATACACCCTTGTACAGTCTGTACACGTATACTACGGGTTCGACGGGTTCGATGTATTCGATGTGTTTCACAAAAGCTTAGACAATTTTCACATTTCTGCATTTCTCTGCACTTTAAGAATTTAAATATAGTGTGTTAAGCGTAGACAAATAAAACAAAAAAGAAGAAGACAAAAAAACGAATAAAAGAATAGTGTTGTGGAAATGATGAAGGGATGCGGAAGAGAGGGGGGGAAAAAGAGAGAAAGAAGTAGATAAATAGTTAAATAGATAGAAAGAGAGAAAGAGATAGATAGATGAACAGAAAACCCATATTTATGCATTTAAGTGTATTTGTGTATATTGTAAACATAAAATACAATATAACTGCAAAAATCTTTGCACGACTATAAAAATCAAGTGCACTCTGGCTCACCACAAATGCCACTTGAAGTAATATATCTTATGTTGTGTGTGTGTGTATGTATGTGTGTGCGTGTGTTGTTGCTCGCGTGCTGCCGATGGCAATGTTAGTGGTAGTATTCACCATTTTTTTTGTATTTTTTCTATTTTTTGTATTTTTTTTTGCTTTTTATTATTTTAGTATATTGATGGTAGATAGAGTGCCTTCCTTCCCCCTTTGTTTGTAGTGGCGCCATTATTTTACTTCAATATATATAAATAGTTAGATTCACTATGCGCTATGGTTGAGTGTATTTGTTTTGCATATTGCAATACTTAGTCACATTCATGTCTGTGACACACCACCATATAAATTCCATCCAACGCTTTTGGATGCTACTGCTTTTGTTATAATACACTATCTATGCAGCGACAATGGCAACTAGAGTAGAGCTGAGTAGAGTAAAGTGAGTGCAAGTGACAAATAATGTTGGGATTTCACAGCAACACCACAATTATTTTTTTCGATGAACTAATTAATTCAATCTATATTCAGCTGTTCGCTCTATTCATTTTTCATACCCTTTTTTGTGCAAGCATCGCTATTAACAAACACAACGTAGGTATATTAGTTTTCTTACACAGTTTGCAACATTGTTAAGCTACTTATGTCGCCTATATAATTATATATATATGTATATATACATATATACGTGAGTTTATCGGTCAGCACAAAGTACCCGCTAATGTGTTACGCAAAATTTCCTATAAAAGAAACAAAAACAAGAAAAACATAAAACTATCTACCTATCTTCATATCAATATATATAAAACAATAAACGTTTGAAAGTGATTTCAATCCTACTAAAGCGTTCCTTAATACAACAAAAAACCTTTAACTCCATTACTTTGTTTATTTAATGATTTTTAAATGGGAATTTGCTTTGTCTTACATCTATCAAAGTAAATTTGGACTCAAGAAGACTTGAATCGTAAGCCATACACAACAAAGATCCGAATTAAACGATTTCGCTTGTGTTTTATTAATACTTCTTTTTTCAAGCTTTGACTGACTAAAGCCTGTATAATAACTTGCACATAGCAAAACCAAAAAAAAAAAAAAAACGAAAACGAATGCAATTTATATTAGCCGTCTAAAAATAAAAAAAAACGAAACAAAGAGGAAGAAGTAAAAGTAAGAGGAGAAAAACACAGAAAGTTAATGGCATGCAATTTTTATTCGTTAAACAAAAATTGATTGCAATAAAAACGAACAAATTTGACATCAAAAATTATTATACGCAGCTGTTTTTAATCTAATTTTGATTAAATCTACATAGCTGTACAAATACGCAACAAAAAATTAATTTCTTCTCCGAACGCTCTGTCGATGGTGCAAAATTTTTATGATACGTTTGCTTTATTAAGTGATTTAGATTTGAAATCAGAGAAACAGAAGTCTCAAGAATACATTCCGATTTCAGTGATAATCTGATTTAAGGTGTAGCTCATCCAGGGCCAAGATTACCGGGATACAACATGACGCATGAAATTGCTTTAAGCAGATTATCGTAGATCTTTAACAAGTGAAAAGCTTTCCATTAGAAGAACGTATCATCGAATTTCATTTTCAATGCTTCAACTCTTTTGCTTACATCACACATATTCACTTCTATCCCAAGCGTGTGAAACTTCGAAGAACTGGTTTGATTGAACGCTTCAAAAAGTCGCTGCATTGAAGACGATATATTACTATAAAGAAATATTGCCTTCTCTCGTGCATTCAGTTAATTCGAGAAGCGCGCTTCGAATTGTCAGCTTCACTTTGTAGCGTCGAGTGAAAACGCCCCACTGTGCTGCTTTTCTCGCATTTGTTGACCAAAAACTCTAGCATAAAGGTAACTTTATGTCCAAGTATTCGCACGGTAACCCGTTTCACATCGAAAATATCGATTGCGAATGTTGCGAAAAAATTGAAAATTTATATGCGTTTGCCTCTGGAGCAAAAAGTGCATAGCGATATTTAAAATCTGCGCTATAGGTCTTTTTCTTCTTTTTGGCGTTCATAAGAGTTGAACCAAAGCGTGTAAAATTACTTACTACTTACCCCACTCTTTTGAGTGTTTTTTTTTTTCTTTTCCATTCTAAATTCTGTATCCTTGACAAAACATTGCTCGTGGCAGACCTTTTGGGATATTGTCGAAAGTTTAGCACGTGAAATTTGTGATAAAATACAAAACGTAAAGGAATGTCTTGCTTGAACTATGTGTTGTCTTGTAAAGAGCCCAGAGCTCTTCGAAGTGTGGTTAACGGAAAGAACAACTTTCGACCCACGGACTAATATGAAATCTTTTTCTACATAGTGCTGCAGATTTATGGAACCAAAATTCTGGTGATTCTTTATAGATTTATATATATATATATATATATATATATATATATGTGTGTGTATGTTATTAAGTATGACATAAATAAAGATAAATTAAAGTAAAATAATATATATACATATATATATATATATATATATAGTATAAGAGCAAATATTGAAAACACTTCCCGAATGTATATTTATTTTGTTTTAAATAAAATAAACATAGCACCCTATCTAGTTATTACTATTCCAATTAGACAATTTCAATGGAAATGAGAAGAAAATGATAATATTTCAAATCTTACTTGGATCTTTAAGCGAAATCTAAAATAAATTAAATAAACAAAAATTAAATGCCAGGAAATATTTAAATCATCATAAGATACTGATTTCTTTAGTTGGTTTCTCTTTTTCTTTCTGTCTTTGCTTTTCTTCTTCATTTTTTTTCTGAACCAATGTAAACTTTTTGCATAAAAATTTCTACAAATCACAAGAATTTAATTGAATTAAACTTAATTTAAAAACAAACCAAAACCCAGGAATTGAGAAGTAAATCTTTAGTAAAATAAATGTGTCAGAAAGTTTTGGTTTCTTCTTCTTGTTGTTGTGTTTTCATACACACACGCACATACATACACATATAACGTTGTATATTTGCATATGTATGCACGTGAATACATTGACTTACATACGTATTTGTGCACGTGATGAGTGTGTGCATATGTAAGAAACTTCATTTTATATATCTTTCACTTTCCCCTAAACACATATTCAAACGCATCCACTAATACACACAAACGCACCCACATTTGGTGTTAAATGATTTTTTTTTTTTTTGTTTTCTTGTTTTTATTATTTTTATTATTTTGTTTAAAAAAAAAAAAAAAAAAAAACAAGAAAATTTAGTTTCAAAGTTTATTAAACCGGAGTTTAAATGTGATTTAAGAGACTTGCAACTTTCACACACTCTCGCTTCCATATGAGTATGTGCATGCCTATGTGTGTGTGTGTGTGTGTGTGTTTATTTGTTTGTGGACGAATATGTGTGCGTGCGTGCCTGTGTAAATGGCTTCTCTAACACAATACACACACACACACACACACACACACACACACATACACACACACACACAACTAACAATCACGAAACTAAATGTGATCTGTTAGAAGTTATTGTGTGAATATGTGTTTTCATGTTATTGCATATAAGTAGATCCTATATCTAATATGTGTGTTTGCGTATGTGCATGCTGGTGATATAAAGTTTTTCTTAATCATTTTTGACAACAGTTTGACCCACTTTCTTGTATGCACAGCACACGCTTCCTCGTTCGCCGGCCTATGATTTCATGTGTCGTTGTGGACCTTTCATTCGAAAACACATTTAAACTATAACATTCGGCTGGCATTACTGTTACGGCCTTCGTTACTCAACTGGTCTTTCTCATCATTATCATCATCAGACCTCCGTCTGTAGGGTAAATTTCATTGTGTATCTAGTCATGGAATTGTTCCTATAAAGAATGCTCAGCGAGAAGACAATGTAGAAAAGTTGCGTTCCTTGTTTTCATTTGGCAAACATTCAAACATTTAATGAACTACAAGTGTTTCACAAGGATAATTTCGCAAAGTCATATTTTTTATAATTTATTATTAAGATAACTGTACTTGAATGTATATATAATGTGCATGTATAAATATATGCTAGCAAACGAAAAGCAGGGCACAACATACAGACCAAAACTATATTATGATGAGAATTAAAAGAGCTTCGCTATTGCTAGCCCCTAAATGAGAGAAGTTGCGATTTAATAAATCCTTCGACACAAAATATATCAAGCAACTGAAAATATCATCTACATCTATGTCTATGACTAATTGATGAAGCATTCTATACGCGGAAAGCGTTATAAATTAATTATCTTCATGCACTTGCGATGAAGCAGATACCGCCTTGTATGTCAAACGTATAATGCATATTATTGCGTACAATAGCGTTTAGTGCAGAAATCTTCATGTTTAATTGAATTCGGTTTACCTTCTCAACACATACACACAAAAACACGCAAACACCCATATAAACACAAACATGCACACACATATACACAAAAGCTTTTGCGCATAGAGTTGCAGAACCGCAACTATACTAATAAGCAAAGATAAATTGAAGTAACAACAAAAGGGTATTTCGGAAGGATGATTATTCTCAAACAAAGGGATTTATGGGAGAAGTTCTTCGAATACCTTCTCGGAAACTTATTGCCGCAGGATCTTAAAAAGGATTTTAAGAAAACTGACACAGATACAGATATAAAACATTGTTGAAATGTTCATTTATATTAGGTATTAAAAGAACTCTGCCGAGGTTTGAGGAAGCCATGGCTCTTACATTTATTTCATTCATTCTATTCATACTCGTGTACATGTGGGTTGGTATAGACTTACTCTACCATTCACCACTAACATTCATAGAGATGGTTGGTTATCTATGCCATTTTATATAATTAAGCTCAATTTTCTTTACTGCTGGAGATGACTGCAATGGTCACTCCAATTGCTCCTGCATGGCCGAAATGTTTATATATTTCTGCTGAGCGATTATTCATCGATCACAAAGTTTGCCTCTATATCAATGAGCCGATTCAGAGAAAAAGAAAAAATTTGCAAAAACTGTTCTCTCCTTCGGGTACAACAGCAAAGGTGTTGTCACTGGCTATTCATAATTTAGTCTTTGTTTAATTAGAACACACTGAGGATGGCTGGACGTAACGTAAATGCTAACGTGAAGATTACAATTCTTTTCCATGTCTCTGATAATTTTACTATTATTATGTCATTATTTCCATTACATTTATAGTTATAATTATAATTATTATTATTATTTTTATAATTCTCATCATTATTTCTCTTATTGTTATTATTATTATTATATTTTCATTATTGTTTTTATTATTATCATAATTGTTACTGTTGTCATTATTATTATAATTATTATTATTATTATTATTATTATTATTATTATTATTATTATTATTATTAGTGTTATTATTATCATCAATTCTTTTTTATTTTTATATATAAAGTGGCAACTGCTTTTTGCTACGAAAACAACTGCAAAAACAGTAAAAAAAGACAAAAAAGAAAACCAAAAAAAAGCAAAGAATGCAAAAAAGAAATAACTTTCAGTATTATAAAGAAAAGCTTTTAGTAGGAATATGTATGTAAATGGATTCTCAAGGGTATTAAAGAAATACCTTTTTGCCATACCAATCGATGTAGAAATTTGATTTGAAATCCATTAAAATGTTACACACAAATTTTACAGAAACATAGTACGGAATGCAAAAAAAGATATGAAAAACAAAAAAAGAAGAATACAGAAAAGAGGGTAAGAATGTGGGGAGACTTCTGGATTACCAGTGGGACATATTACAGCGCTTGTAGAACACATAGATAGCAGCAGTAGATGGTGGTGAGAAGTAGTAACAAAAAATAACATAAATTATGAATTGAAGTGGTTTGCTTTGAATTATGAATAAAGGAAGGAACTCACATAGACAATATAACATGATATTGAAATTAAATAAATGTCTCTGTTAACGCTAAAGCCGAAGCATTGCAGAAAATCTAATGGCAAATAAAGAAACGGAGAATGGCGCATTAATAGCGTAAAAAAATAGAATAAAAAAAAACCTGAATGTTTTACTTGTGAAAAAAAATACAAAGAAAAAATATCTAAAAATGTGGTTTAAAAATTGAAACAACACTCATGCCCTTCTCCTGAATAATAAAAAAATAACAAGTGAACGCAGCTCTACTCACAAAGTAGTACTCGAAAAGGATAATAACCCAACGCTACCGAAAATGTGTAAAGAATAACGCGGTACTAGCCCACTGACTAAACTTAAGAATCAACGAAATCATTTTGATCTATTTATGAAATTACGATCTACCAGCGAATTGATCATACTGCACATGACTCTTTAACGTGAATACACTTTTTTGTTTCGACGGATGTTGTGTGGCTGTTTGCTAAAAAAGGAAGAAGAAATCTACGTCGTAGAAGGATGTGGCATTGCTTATTTTACAGCCAGGATCTATGCAAGGGAAGCAATTGGAGACCAATATAGAGCGATCTACTTCTACGACGTTGAATTGCGGCGTGTGTTGGAAGTGAATTCAATTATCGTTTTGAGCTGAAATGCAGTGAAATTGGTCTAATTATACGTTTGATTGCTATTGCGGTCTCACTGATTCCTGTTAAATTATTTGAATTCTAGATACCGCTTCTGCCTGGGATTGACCGTAATTTTAACCGCAGGCCTTACTATGCCGGAACGGAAGTTGAGGCGATAATTTGCAGGATTGGTGGAGTTAGACGCGATGGCTACTGGCCAATAGCCTTTGAAGTATGCGAGTTTTTACTTTGGCTACATAGGCTTTTTTCAAAAACGCACAACACCTTGCAATGAACTCTCTGTCAATAGTGACGAATAGTGCGAATAGAAATCTTGTTCAACCGAAGCAAGTTTTTACCAAAAAATTGATTTCGCTAATAGTTTCGCTAAATTGTTTTTGCTTGGATCTCGCGTCTTTTCGTAAGATTACTAATAAATATGTTGTAACGTAGTGTTTTAGTGGAAGTTGTCTGGTCTTATTTTGTTTTTTTTGGAGTGGTGTTGTCGTTGCGGTCGGCTGTTGGTTGAAGGCAAGAAAGTGTTCGAAATGACTCAATTAGGTGAGCCGAACTGATTGTGTCAGTATTACCAACAATGAGCAGGCGGTCCTTGTGGTTATCCCTAGTTTGTCCTACAAGTGCTCGGACAGTGCGAGCGTTTTAAGAGTACTACCCTCTTTACAGCAACAGGTAGTGAACCAAATTACATCGAACTTTGACAATAAATTGCAAAAATTTCGCAAAACGGTGGATAAGCAAATCGAACAGGTTGAGAGTAACATAGAGACATAAATTGACTTGCGGTTTCACGATGAGCCGAGTACTATCAATAATTCGGGAGCTGAATGGGTTCAGGAAATATCAGTCATGGGAAATTGCTTGCCGGGCATTGCGCACTGTCGGATATTATTATATCGCGCCTGTCTGCACAGCCACTTATCTGATTGATAAAATTGGTTTCTACCTTGGTGTCAGGATGGATGAGATGAACGTGATCTTGGACAAATTCATCGATGTCGCGGTCATGGAAGCATTGGGAAAGAAATATTTGTTCTCACAGTCTATTGTGTTATCGGATATCATTGGTGATGACATGTGGTCACAAATACACATGAGTGAACGTTCAAGGCCACTATGCGTAAACTACATTTTCTATGCAGAAAGCTAAAGAAGAGAAAATCGTCAATTTCCAACCACTAAATAAGGTCCTGCCCAGTATGATTCTGACGACAGATGCGGGTGCCCAAGATACTTAAAACTAGTATCCCTTTGTGAACAGGTCTACTAACCGTTAATCGTTTAGTTACTCATTGTTCACCTTTGCTATCAACCTCTTACTGTTTTTTGAATTTATTGTACCTGGTCAGTAGTTTAGGCATACTGCAGTATTTGTATCTTACATATAAGCGCATATTATAATGCAGCGATAGTTGCACTATTGTTGCGTAACTTTACAGCATTCAATTGGTTTTTCTTTACATTCTATTGTTAACCTGTTCGATATAATTTTTTTTTCTATCTTGTATAACAGGTGGGATCATCTGGCTCTATCGTCTGTTTTGATTGCTATGTCATGGGAAGTGAACCTAGTGCCCATTGGCAGCAAAAGTTTTGCTCGTAACTGCTTTAAGCAGATTGGTCTTAGCCTGAGCGTATAAATGCTCGTTTCTAACAGATCCGCTAAACTTGATGAACTGGGGAGACTTATTGATGGTAATGTGCTCGATATATTCACTTTTAGTCAAACTGGGCTAAAAGAACATATCTCCCTTCTCCCTACCGGGAGACAATTTCTTCAAAAATAAACAAGCAGTTGCCAGAGGAGGGGATTGCGTGCCTATACATTAGCTAAATTCAATTATAAATTCAATTGTGTTTCGACTTGCGAAGGAGATAGTTTGTGAATTTTTTTCATTAAATCAAGTATTCAAAGCAATAAACTTCTTGTGGGTGTGATCTACTTGACTAGAGGCGACATATCCTCCTTTGGCAGAGCCCACGGTGACTTATTCATTCTATGCGATAATATTGCTATAGCAGAACTTATTAATAGTGAGGTATTTCAAACGGGTAGAAGATGATCGTTTTATTATACTTTAGTTCTTCCTAAGAACATGATTTATGCTAATGTAACATTTTTCATTGGCAGCTGGCTTTATAATTGCTATTAAATCCAAGTAAAGATATTGCTACGAATTTCCGCTTTTCTCGATACGGTCCGTTTTACTAGATCTTTCACTAAATATTCTTTTCAAGAGGAACGCGCTTCAAAATTCTTTTAACTTCGAGTTTCTTTATTTACAATCTATTTTTTTAAAGGTAGGATTATTACATTTTATACTGACTTCTCAACTCTAATATTTTTGCACGACTCAATGTTCTTGTCCGACTAACTCTGCCTTCCGCAAATAGTCTATTTATAGACATTTTTGCAAACATATTATTATCACTACAAACTTCATGGCTTCATTTTTAATCTGTTAACCTGCTTTTCCGCTAATCGTCTCCCTCGGCCGGCAGCTTTATGACGCGCCGCGAATGTGCACCTGGCTTTTCCCTCTCTAGGCAATTTATTACTTGGGAAAAATCAATTAATCAGCATGAACTGGATTTGGGATTTGGGGTAGCAATATATTAAGAAAAGTAAACCATGGTTAATACATTTCGATTATATTACGCGGTATTCTTTAATCCAGCTTATGATTTCCAGTTGCTTTTCCGTGGCATCTTATTTACAGGAAAAGGTTTGGCTAGAACAGTGATACAGTTTGCACCGTCCAAGAATTTAATCGAATGTGTGATCCAGATTTCGTTCAATTGAAAATAAAGCATTTGGTCGGAACCCTGCGGAATTGCTGCGATCTTTAATACAAATCGTATCGCTAACACATGCATATATTGATTCCATTAAGTTGTTGAGTTTACATTTTGAAAAATTTTCCTCAGCTAACAATACGTTTTCTTTCTTCGTATTGTTTTTGCTCCTTAAAATACGTATACTCTCAACCACTATATTAAATGAATATCAAGACAATTGCTTTCAAAATTATTTCTACGCTCCAGCATTGAAATTAACAAATCATTCTCTATATTGGCTTTCCATGTACTAAATTTTAGTCTCATTACTTGGTTATTTTCCTAAAATGGATAACAGGACAAGAAGACTTCCCCTAACATATCGATATATATATATATATATATATATATATATATATTTATATTTATATTTATATATTTACATATATATATATATATTTGTACCCAAATAGAACATATGGACGTGATGGTCGAGTATTATGAATAAACTTGAAAACGGTTACTAGGTCAGTAACATTTACATGACCAAACTTAACGTAGCCTGTAGGTGTATGTGTCCATACCCAAAATATAGAAACTCTCCAAAGAGAGGAAAACAAGAGAGTAAATCTGATATATAAGTTACAGGGACAACATACACTGTCGGGTAATTAAGAAATTCAACTTGATTACGAAATAAAGTATTTTATATTATCCGATAAATACAAGTTCGACACAGTGCGTAATATGAATGAAGATCCTACGCGGAGAGCTTAGTTCGCGTTCATATTCATTACCGAATTTAGATTTAGAGAGCTCATCTTGCGATGTAGTGTTCAAACCAATTAAACCCATTTGTGATGCTCTTCTCGGATATAAGCGATATCAACGATATCAAATGGCGACGATATCAGCATGTACAGTTCGCGTAGAGAAATTAGCATTTCACACTATGCCAATACAAGTAAGGCCAATAGTCTATCGCGTGGTACCAAGGCGATCGAATCCAGTGCGCATTACAATGCACTCATTCTGATGAGTATAAATAGGAAGATTTCGTAAACAAACTTTTTTTCAAAAATCAAGAGACCTTAAATTGCGACAAAAGATATCTTAAATCCTTTTTTTTTAATGGGAACATTGACATATTTTGACAAAAACCCTAAAGTATGTGGTTTCAGCTTGTCACGATCATGGCCAAAATAGAATTTGGCGCACATCCCTTCAAAAAATTAAACATAAACGTGCCCACAATTAATACCCACTCTGAGCGTAGCAATACTGCTATTGACTGACACAGTCAAAAAAAAACCATTAATTGGCTAATCTATTGAACAAAATCCTACTGACATGTGTTTATGCACATATTCGTCCGTTTTCTCATCTGTCGTAGGAATTGAAGCACCCTCTGACCTGCAGAAATCTGAATGTACTTTTATAAGGTTTGGTATTAGCTGAAGTAACAATTAGTTTCCTAAGCTTTTCTTCTTTCTTTCTTTTTTAGTGTCTTAAGGGTATTTCTACTAGAGGAGCAAACAATTTTTCTTTCATTTTTCTACGGAAAAACAACTGTGCTCATTAAGTTGCCCAGCAATGTATAAAAAAAGAGAAACCATGCGTACAAAAATTTGTCAATTTAGTACTTTCGTGATGAGAGAGAGAGAGAACGAGAGAGTATTTGATTATACTTGTACTTGGACATCTGATGGTTTCTGGCTGTGATGCTGTATGCGCGTGTACGGGGGATTCGTTTACACATTTAGATGTTGCAGGGCCAGAGGACAATGTTCTTTTGATGCGACATCACATAACGTAACTGTCTGTTGTAAATTGTAAATAGAGCAACGCGTGTGGAGAGTTTTTACAAGTTACATACACGGACGGCATAGTTTGTTAATATTTATATAGAGATAAGTGATAGTAGTAAGTGGAGGCAGGATGTTCGTTTACATGCATTTGCAGACGCTTCGGCTTTTACGATTTGTTGAGCGATGCTGCCGCTGCTGCCACTTAAAATTCTACGGTTGCTCTTGGTTGAACAATGATAAAATTTTTGTTTTGGGGTTTAAGTAGCGTTACGATTCTAAGATAATTTTAGTACTTATTAGAACGTCTACTGTAACGGTCGATCATACGGAAACGCGTATCAAACTCTTAAGTTGAATTTCAATTTTTCTACTCTCACACATTTGAACAGACACATATACGCAAATGCATACTTCAAATAAAAGAAAATATATTGCTCAGCAGTACCGAATCAAGTGAAATTCGTTAAGGAAATGTTTTTCCTTTTATTTTTTGATGTCCGGAAATTAAAAACACTTCGATAAGCTCAACAATTTAAATGAAAGTCTTTTTTTGTTTCTTTACATCTGAAGTGTTATTTAAAATTAAATGTGCATTCAATACGCACCATGCGTCCAGTAAACATAAGCAACAGACCTAAAGTCCTTACCTGCGTACGTATGGGCATACACATCGGCACATAAAAAATTATAATAAATTTCTTCATTACATGTGTACAGATTATGGAAAGTACAAGCAAAGTGGTTTAAGGAAATGGATAAAATTTTAATAATTACTCCACCAATAACAAAAACAACGATAAGAGCAACAACATAAGCAGTAGTGCAAGCAACATACAGCTGCCAGTATGTATGCGTGTGTATTTTATATAATTCCTGAAAATGTTATGATTGCAATGTTGCAGTGTGTTGGTTAAAGTGAAAGTCAAACTTGTGAACGCAACACACGCACTTAGCGAGAGAGGAGACAAATCGGAGATAATAAAAAAGAAGAAGAAAGACGTCTTCAAGTAGTACAGTATAAATGTTCAGATCTTTTTAATACAAACACAGACAGGCACTTTAAGTATTGCTTTTGTCCTACCTATTATTAAAAAAGAAAAAATTTAAATCATACCGGCATATATTCACAGCACCTGAGGGGTTCAAGTTTGCTTGCGATAGTTAAGTGGTGCAGTAAATGTTTCTCCTTTCAAATTTCATTTGTATTTGTTACATTTCCATTAAATCAAACTAAACTATTTTTTGTGAAATTTTCTGCTTAACACAGAATTTATAGTTAACAAGGTTGCCTTTCCGCTTCATGAAAACACGTACATTTTTTTGTTTGGCGATAGGAAAACAAATACCCGCAAGTAGGCTAAAGTGGTTGGCGTGTGTTACGCTCGCTATACATTATATTTCCCATTATTATACTACACAATACAAACTCAAGTTGTCGTACATAAAAAAGATGTCCGGAAGCCCGCTATTGTTGATACAATTCCGAGCACAATGGTGCAAAATATTTAACATACCTCCAACAGCTAATATAATTCTATTCGCTCCTGGGCGAATATTGGATACCTTCCAATAAAGACAACTTTTTAGAGATCATTCATTTTCTTGCTAATTGGAAATAAAGACATTTTGAACGAACGACATTTACTCAATGGCTCAGTAAAGTGTAAGTGTACATGAGCTGCTAAAACGAAACGAAAATATTTGGAATACGGCCTTTTCTTACCCCTCCAAATTGTTTCCGCATTTTGACAGCTGTGCAAGTATTTTGGGGGCAAACTTAACTCATTTTCAATCTTCACCTTTGAGGCCTTCAGAAATGCACTTATAAACTTACCCCCCTCTCACAAAGGACACATTTCGACCATATGGTATCCGCATGAAATTCGCACTAATCCAAATTGTGAATGCAATGGGAACAGTACAAAAGTCTTCTTTTCACAAGTTGCGTTTCTTATATCTTTGCTTTCATGTGTCCTAATATCTGGAGAAATAGAAAAGACACATGTTCGACAAGAAATCAACAGATAGCAATATGTTAATACACTCATAACCGTTTAGCTAGAAAAGCTAAAGAAATGATTCTCTCTATGACAATAGCATTGGGTTAGTCGGTCTGTGCTGTGGTGTTTTTTTAAACATGAAATTTATTGATACTGAAAAGCAAACAAAAAATGATAATAATAACATTTTGATTGCGAGAGTTTATGATACTCAAGGCGTTTCTCGATTGGAAAGTATAAAGTTTGTATTTATGATTATTTCTTATACATAAATAAGTAGATCGTGTTTTTGTGTCTAGCGTCTCGTTGAATTGATGTGCTGATTAGAAAAAAATCAGAACATATTTCATGGGGAATTTATTTACGTTTCTCGTCATTTATTACAACATATTAGCAGCATTTTTTAAGTGTTAAAAATGAGTAGAGAATTTATTTCATACTTTCATTTAAAATGAATCTGTTAACTGACACGGCCTTAGCTTTGCTAAGAAGTATCCCTTCGATATTCTGCAAGTTCCTTAATTCTACCAATAGATCGGTAAAGAGATCAAAGAAAATTACTTGCTCTAAAAGCTTCAATCTTAGAGACTTGGAATACAAAAGAAGAACAAAAACGTATATCTCCCATTTATATGGCGCCACTCGAAGTCGATGGGTCTATTTTATTCCTCAACGATTTTTATTTATTTCGCTCATAGAACAGTCTTAAATATAAGAATCTTATTGTTACAATTCATTCCGGCCAGAATATGCAACATTGTCGCAATTTCCTTACTCAGAAAAGTAAGTCAATATGTTGTCCTAAACATATCTTAATGGTATTCGTATTCGACAACTTCTCTAGGGACATCGTGAAGCAACGGCTCTCGAGGCGATTGTAAAAGTCGCTTTTCCCTTCTAGTTCCTCATCGAAATCAAAGGGAAGCAAAGCACTGACTTCATTTTTAAGTACAAACTTCCAATTTTCTATTAACTATTTTGGTTTTAAGAGGCGATATCTGCTCCGTTGGGTGAGTTCAGTGATTTTAATTTTAACAAATAAAACTTGCAAATCATTTAAAGGATTCCTTAGTAATTCCCTTACACAATATGTTAACATTAAGGCGATTGGTTTTATCTTTCTCCCATTTTTAAAATAAGTAAACACTAGAAAGAAAACAAGCGCGATATAAGCTCCTACAAACTCACCGGGTATATTTATTTGTATATTGCTTTTGTCTATTTTTTCACATAACGAACATGCAATTGAATAGGATCAGTTTTGCCCATTGTATTGTAGACACTATCTAAAAAATATTGACCTTATTGTACTTATAATAATGCTCTAAAAAACCCGTTAGGAAGTAATTCAATGTAGCAAAAAAAAGTAGAGAAATATTAATTAGATTATCCTTAGAAATGGAGGAACCTACCCACAGTTGTCTTTCCCACACTTTCTATTTTTAAGTTGAACGTTCACATTCTTCCTTTCTCCACCTTTCTCTCCCTCTCTCTCTCTCTCGCTCTCTCTCTCACTCTACCAATAGTCCGTCCTAGTCACTGCCATGCCCGCAAGTACAGGAGACATCCCCTGAGGGTCTGGTTCCATATATATATATATGTATATATGTAAAAAGAAAAAGACAGGTAATTTAATACCTTTGCACTGCTGCCGTCTTGCACGTCATTCTTACCGTCAATTGGAAAATTCCTCAAAGCTTCGCCCTTTGCTTTTAAAGAAAATCCTTTTAATTGCTATAAGGAAAGACAACGGAATGGAATAAGATTTTCACCCAAAATGTGTGCCAGTTTTTTCGTAATATATAATATAATTAGGCCGTCTTGAGCGATCTTTTACAAGAAGTTCCGATTTTTACATTAATGCAAATCGAAAATATTCGCATTTGTACATCGCTTTTCGGAACGTTTTCGTTGTTTCTTTTTTTTTTTGCAAGTCGAAATTCTTAGCCAGCCTTAAGCCTCTTCATCTTAAACTCAAGTTCTCGATCGTAATGCAGAAATGAAATTGATGAACCTTTTTCTCCATTTAGACAGACATGTTTGTTTTTTCTTCTTTTAGCTTCGCAATTGCTCCCAGCGCTTCGACATTTTTCAATGCACAATAAGTAACAAACTTTTATGGGATCACAGTTCTAATTAAAATTTGACTATAATTGATGCATGCTGTTAAAAAATATTCTTTCATCCAAACTCTTTATCCAAACTTTGAAATCATAATATTGAAGAGTGCCAGATGAATTCAATCATTCGCAATTAATTCAATTTTTGTAACTGAAAATCTTTCTACGCACTTGGGAGCTATTTTTTGAACCACACACTGCTTTTTCACATATAATGCAAAATCATTTCATAGATAAGTCATCTCTTTTAAAACGCTGTTCTCCTCAAGTGAATAATGAAAAGCACCCCTAGAGGGCTAAGAACGAAAAATAAATGAGGAAAATATGTTGAAATGTTTACTTAAACTTAATTTAAGTCCCATTCTCGCTTAGTATAGTGGGTATATATACTGGTTATTAATCACTATATCTACAGACTTAGATAAATCAAACTTGAAATTTTCATCTATTTTTACAATTGAACGCCATTTCATCTGGGGATTTTACTACTGTCAAGAAAAAAAAAGCAAAAAACGATATTTCTTGCAGGGTTTCCTCACTGGTTGAAAAACCAAATGACGCGCTTGTCTTTCTATAATGAATAATAGGAGGGTTGAGGTAGTAGCGAAGCATTCCAGACTTTTAAAAGAAACGGCAGGTTTTTTCTCTTTGTTTTTCTTTCTTTATTTACTCGTACTTGCGATAGATCAAAAGGCTTTACATTGTTCTTGAGAATTGCGAGAATCTGCGTCTCTTTTGCCGTTTTTTTATTTTAGTTTTAATTCATCTTTTCACTACGTTTACGTTTAGTTACTTTTAAATTAAAGATAAATTCAAGTGATTGCCCTTAAGAACTGTACACTTCTTGACTTCATTTATTATCTCGTAATAGCACTTGCTTTCCAATCCTTTGGCATGGTATTGTGATCAGACGCTTATTGCTTAATTTAAATACTTAAGAAATTCTATTTACTTTACGTCTCTTTTTTTTGTTTTGTAAAGATTTCATTGTTACATAAATGCAACACAATACACACAAACACATCGAAAGAGGTGAGAAGAAACACATACTTCGAAACCGACATTGTACCAATGACTACTTGAAAATGTGGCTTAAATTGAATTACTTGGCATTAGAAAGTAATTGTTCGAAGAAAAAAAAAAAGAAGAAAAACTATATAAGCTTGCGCACATATCAGACATAATTATGCCTGCGTGCATGCATGTGTTTGGGCATCTGTGCTCGTTTGCTTATAAGTCCATTTATCAATGCATTAAGTGTGTTTGCAGATTTTCGCTTTAGCGATATATACACACACATTTATGTAATGTATTTTATGTATGTAAAGCTCCTGATTTCCAAAAGACCATCCATGCGAGTACATATGTTGAAATGTAATATAAATTTATTTCAAAAATATTTTTAGTATTTAAGTAATTATGTATTCACACACAATAGATTATCATTATGATGTTCTTAACACAAAACTCTTCATATTTTATAAAATTGGTATACAATAGAGAGCACATTATACATAAATTCAAATTTGATTCTCAATAACTATCAGCTTAGTAAACGATTCCCATGCATTAGGCTTAGGGGACATTTTTGTAAAGTACGCTTATGCCAGCCACTACTTAGCAAGAAGGGGAAATCTTTTTTTTTGTGCATATTTAGCATATTTTTTAGATTAATAAACTATTTTGAACCATTTTTCACAATTTCCACAGTTTGTAACCAGCTATACTACGAACATTTGTTGTTGGTTATTTTTAACATAGAAAATTTCTGTGCAACATGTCTCTCCTATTGCTCAATTCGAATGTTTAACGATTACGAACAAAAGGAAAAAAGCAAAAAAAAGATGAAAAATAATACCGCAGCAAGTTAAGCAAATTAAAGTCAAAATAATTAACAAAACAAAATAATAAACATTTAAAAAAATGCTACAAATTTCTATATAATCAAAAATAATAATAATAATAAAAAAAATACAACAAAATGCAAACAAAACAAAACAAAAATGAAGGTTAAATAGATCTAAAACAAATGCCGACACATTGTCAACATTATACATAACATATATAATGATAGTAATGATAATGATAATAATGGGATAATTTAAGCAAACTAATTAAAAATAAACAAAACCAAGCGAAAAACAAGCATTCATTCATGCATGTAAACTAGAGACTATGCACGAATTAATTGCCAAATCAAACGCAAACATTGTGTTAAACAAAAAAAGAAAAAAAAAAGAAAAACGCATAAAAATACATCGAATGTATTATTCGAACTCATAAAACAAAAACAAAAAAAAAAATTTATATATATATATAAAAAAAGAAGAAAAAAAATATATAAAAAGCAATCAACAGCAGCTAAAAAAAACTAAAAAAAAAAATTAAGTAAAAACTTATGAAAACGTTGGGAAAAACAAATGTTTGTAGATACAATGTCAACAACGGTTCCTGGAGTAGCTCACCGCCAACAAGCCGACAACATTTATTAACAAAACAACAAAAAACACGAAATTATTAAACAAGTAAGCAAACTGTAGTGTGCGTCACTTTAGCTTTAAGCATTTCACAATTAAATTACACTTCGTCCCGTCGGGCAAGCCATAGTCCACATATGAGTTACATAAAAACTTATGATGAATTCCTAATTTCTCGTTCCTTTGTCGTCCGTACTCTAAACGTTTGCGAGTGTCCGAACAACTTTACGTGGAGTGAGTTTTTCATTTTTTCTCACACTACACAATGTCGATATGATAGAAGTAATCTTTTATTCGCGATATTTTCAGTTACTCTTCAAAAGATCGTCATTTGATCTTATATTCGAATTTCATTAATTCAGTGATGTTTCGCACTCATGAGCTTTTAGTTGTTTTTCTTTTTCTTACTTTTATTGGCATTTTGATAAAAGTGGAGCTTGACCGAAAATGTTGCAAAAGTATTAGTTGAACAATCAAAGCTTAAAACATTTCGTTTAATGTGGGAGCTTTGAGAAAGAATACCATGAAGCCTGGAAAACATGCTTACGATTGCTCCAAGCGATTCTAGAAAGGTTTAAGAGTACTTTTTCAGCCCGACGCTCAGCTCACGAGGCCTGCACGCAACCCCTTAACCCCTTAACGTTATGGAAAATTAGTGGTAAAAAGTTTAAATGGCATCCATTTGATTTGCAGATGAATTCATCGTAACAAACACACACACACACACACAATTACTATTACGATAATGAATTTAGCCGGAGAAATAAACTCTAAGACCAAAACTTTAAAATACAAGCATCTAAGGCAATCGGCCTTGAAAACTCGATCGCACTTGCGATAGGCACAATATTAGCTGAAGCACTAAGTTTTGCAAATTTTGATTACAACTACTTTCACTGACACATAATGGGTCGGAACACAAAATGTTGAAGAACCGAATGGAGATATTAGTAGAAACAAATATGAGAAATATTTTAGTTTTAAGAAAAATTTTTAATTCTCACCCACATGATGATGACGAATAAAACAAGTAAGAAAATTATATTCGGTTTTGACCGAATTTTTTTTAACCATCGCGATTGTTCTATTTTTGGAGAACAATTTTATGGTAGCTTGTACGGTGCTTGTCTGGTGTAGTTTACGAGCAAGAGAGAGTGAGAGAAAGCAAAAGATTTCACTGTTTTTGTTACATGCGCATGTGGGCGTTGTAAAGTTTGGATTATTCTCAACCTCGTTTGCAAGTTTATAACTTTAGGCAATAACTTTATTTACGCGAACAGGGAAATATTTCCCACAGATGCTACACAGCTACGCAGGCGGACAGATGAACAGATGAACGGACGGACTTGCTTAGGCCCGTTTCGAATTTGAAACTGACTTATATACCTTTTCTGAAGCTAACTTCTGCGCATTATTGGTATTGCAAAAAAATGATATCATGACCAACTATAAAACTGGGGGGTATGGTCAATTTTTGCAATTTTTGTACAGACAGTACAACATCGTTTATAAGTAACCGTTTTAGTTTGTATAGATTTACCACTTGTAGTGTATGAGAAATGGGGAAAAACCAATTTTCTATTCTTTTTGAAAAACGGAGGTGTTCTCCCTTTGCGTGGTACTGTTGGCGTGTATCCTTCGACCGGTTTGGCCCATTTTCAATACAACTCTGCGTACAATAACATGCAATGTTTCTGCCAAATTTGACGGGCAGACAGACAAGCTTACACCGATTCAGAACTTTATGCTGACAAGAACACATATATATATACATTCTGACAGAATGAATATACCCCTCGTCGTTTGATGATCGGTTTAAAAATGTAGAGTATTTTCTTAATTATGGGACATTTTTTTTTGCCATGACGCTTTTAAATGCTTCAAGGGCATATTTTTATCAAGTTTACGTGTACGTCCGGTAAAAACCCTAAGCTACTGCCTAGCACACACTAAATATTTTACCCTCCTCCATAAATATTTGCTGCAAATATAAGGTTAAAATTTACTATAAATTAGACGTTTCTGCATATTTTCGACGTGAGATCGACGTGAATTCGACGTGATCATTGGTTCACACCCGGAATATGATACACGACAAGTTTTAACCTTTAAAGCTGCCTTAACTAGCATTCCGTAACAACAAGCGACAGAAAATCAGCAAACACATAAAGAGACAAGACACGGGCGAAGTTAAGTTGAATCGGAATCCTAACATTATCAAAAATGCATATAGAGTATGGAACTTTTGATGATCAAATTTGGTTATTGTATCGGTATAGATCCAACCTCGACGATAAGTATAGAAGAGCGCAATTTAGAAGACAAACATAAATTCGTTAATCGCATAGGTATGATTGTTGGCGCGAGATGTATGTTAAACTGTCTCGCCGCTTTTCTTACCCCCTGTTCTAGTGCGATCTTAATTTGCTTTCTGTGAGGCATTCACACCCATTAAAATCATTTCCAGCATCGGTACGTATATAAAAATTGTTTACTTTGTGTGTGCGTGCGTGGAGTTAAACTCTTACTTAACTTAAATTGAGTAACTAAATATGGCATTTTTTAAAAACTACACATTACGCAAGACGAACTTGCTTGCTGTTATTGTTCCTTTTTGTAAATGAACGCAAGGAGTGCAGTTACAGGAGCGGCCCACATTACAGTTTGCAAAAAGGATTCTTTATGGGTATGAGCTTATAGGCGGAAAATCATTAGCGGCGTTTCAGCTAAAAGAATTGAATTTGAAAGAACCAATGACGCAGTTCATACTCTTTGATAGAGCGCAGTTGGTTTCCTCTCTACATAGTCATCGTTCACGCTGTCTTATAAGCAACTTCTATAGCAAATAGTGGCAAGCCATTTCCATACATACAATATGGGTAATTTAGCCGCCTGAAGGGCGTTCATTTACTTATGGTATGCTCCTAGGTGACTATTACTCTGAATAGAACTTTAAATCAATGATGCAATCATTTTATTTTCTTCTTTTACTTACTAAACTTTTAGTTATTTATTGTTTTTCAATTATCGCATACATATATTCTAATCGCACTACTGATCTTCATGTGGTATCATGTTACATGATTTAATCATTTTTTTTTTCGATCACAATGCCTGTAGCCAATGAAATCAGAGACTTTAACGAACAGACATACAACTACATATAATTTCATTAAAACAATTATCTAATTATGGCCTTTAAGAGTCGATACCTATTGAACTGCATCATCTTGTTCGAACGAATAATTTTAGCTTTGCATACTTTCAATATCTGCAAACGCGTGATAAATTATTGCTCTGTCGATGGCCGTTTCTTTTTATTACTTACTTATTACATTATTCTATTTTTATTAAAACTCAAGCGGACTCAAATTTCAAGTGCGGCAAAGATTACATTGGCCAGTCGGCAAAGACGTAACATTTACCGATAGCGCACCCTCTCACTAGACTGTGCAGCCACCGTCAACATGTGCGGTAGAGCTCAGTTGGTAAAGACGTAACATTTCCACGATTGCACCCCTTGCCACTAGACAATGACTATCACCTCCATATCCCTTTCTCCTGCCATACTTCTTTGTAACCGGCAAACTGTGACATCGCCTGAATGATTTGTCAAAAAAAAAAAAAAAAGACCAATGTATGTATGTATAAAGTCCTTTGTGTTTTACCTTAGTTCTTCACCTTTTCTTTTTATAAATATTGTTGCGGGTGAATTGAACTTTTTTTTCTATTTTATTTATAAAAGAAATAAAATGTTTTACTTCCGGTTTTCTGTTTCTTAGTTTCTTAAAAGTCTACAAATTTTTGATGACAAACTAACCAAACAAACTGACATCGGCAGTGTTTCGCAAAAGTAAGAAAAAATTGCTTGGAAACAACTTAACTAAGTTTAAGATATATTTTAATTGAATTATAACATCACTAAAAGCAGAAAAAAATAAGAAGAAAAATAAGTAAACAAATTAAGAGAAGCAATAAAAATCAAGGACGGCAAGAGAAGCCGGCTAACTGACATGACTTTAGTCACAATTTTCAACAAAACAATCGACGACTTCTAAGAATCTAATGTAACTCAGAGTGACATGGAATCTGTGTATTGTAAATGTGCATATGTAATAGCATATTATATATATATACGTATTCACAATACATAAACGCATCTACATACTTGTTTCACAGCTCACTAGTTTGCTACACACATTTACCAAAGACCTCATGCAGAGAAGCACTGCACGTCACACATACATATATGTATGCATATACCTGCACTTCTTTACGTTTATGCAACCGGTCTTTAGTAAAATGCTGCCTGTACATCTTCCCATTTAACTATCGACTGCTTTACTTTGGGGACAGTGTTGATATAATTGAAAACATGAAATAAAATAACAAGAACAATAACAGCTACAACATCAACAACAACAACAACAACAACAACACATAGACAACAATGGATTTTTCTTATTGTATTTATACGTAGACGTGTGTATGCCGTAGTTAGTAAGTGAATTCAGGCGTGCGTGTACATAACATTTATCGATATATATGTGTAAAATAGGAGCAAGTGACACGTGCAACAAACCGAACAAATTTAAATCATAGACTACTGCTATTCAACTATAGTGAGTACTGTTCAGTTGTCGCCTTATAACATACTCAAGCTGCAATATATCAAACAAAGAAATTATATCAAACCAAAATAACTAACAAAAAATTTAAAAAAAAAAAAAAAATAATAATAATAATAAAAATAATAAATATAATAAAAATAAATCAAAAGGTAATCAAAAAACATAAGTAAGTCTACAATCAATTCAATTTAAACAATTAAAGAAACAATAAATCAAAATTAATTAAATTCAAGAAAAATCAAATGAAATTAAAGAAAAAAAATAACTTTGAAACGTAAAGGCTAAAAACAATACAAAGCAAAAAGCAAACAAACATCGCATCATTAAAATCTAAGTAAGCATAACATAAAACGAATCTACGTCACAGGCACATTGCATTGCATTGCATTGCATTACTGTTAAATGTGTAAATAAGCAGGTGACGCGCAAGAGCGAATGGTGTGCGGACTACTTTTTTTGTCAACTTTTAAAACAAAAAAAGAAAAAAAAACCAAAAAAGCAAAACTAACCAACTAACGAACCACACAGACAGATAGACAGAAAGAGTGAAGTACTTGTCACCATTTATTTACCTTTACAAAACCGTGTTATCCTAACAAATAAAAAGGTGTGGCAGCAACGTAAGCTTTTTGCTCTTTTTCCTTACAAAAGCAGCCGCCGCCGCTAACAAACAACAGAAGCATTAACAAAATGCCTTCGGGATTAAGATTTTTCGTATTTTTATGGATAACATTCGCCAACTCATGGATCAGTTACACCACCATCACCAACAGCAGAAGCAGCAGCCTCGGCATCAGCAATGGCATCAGCGCGGCGGCTAACACACGTCACTTTGGCCTGATGATGGGTGTGCAGGCTCAACCATCATTAACCGAGAAAATTCCATTAGGTAAGTGAGTTTTAAGCTTGAGTACTTAAACATATAGTTGCTCTTTTTCTATATGCACGCATATATATATATAAATATGTATATATATATATATATATATATACACATACACACATGCTAACATAATAATAATGGTATAACACATAGAATAAATCCAGCTTAGAGTACTTGAGCAGCAATATAAATAGAAAATGGTAAGTGAGTGTGCATTGCGGTGAGTGCTTTTGTATGAATGTGTGGGTTGCTGTTTAAAAAAGAAAAGCAGGAAAGAGTGAATAAAATGAAAAGATCTGTGCCAGCTTTTTTATAGTCGCATTTTTATTCAAATTTTTTTTTTTGTTTTCGTTTGTTTTTTGTTGTTTAAAAATCCAAGGCATTTACTTAGCCAAGCCTGACTGTTAACGTCGACACACAAGTAATACTAATACATTCAAAGCAAACATAAATCTTTAAATACATTCACGTATGCATATACAAGCACATATATATATATATATATATATATATACATGAATATCTACATACATAAACACATACACGCATACATGCACTCGCCTATTTTACATATGTGCTCTGTTAGGTTGGTTAGTAGGTAAAGTTTGTTACCTGGCATTTGCTCTACTCACCTTGCCCTTCTTTATTTGTATTTCTTTCAAAATATAATGCAGTTCACCGGTACTGTCTATGTGAGTGTGTGAGTGAGCGTAATATTTATACGTGTTCCCTGTCACACCCTCAAATTTATACTTTGTGTACTTTTCCTAACGCAAATGAGAAAAATAAAAATCATAAAACCGGAAACGTTATAAACGTATATTTTGGAACTTTTGTAACCACATTTTCTGCACTGATTTTTACGACACATCCAAATTCTCTCTTAATGCCGGAGTGCATTTACATCACATATAGTATATGACATGGGAAACTTAAATTCAAGCCACCTCTGACACCAAACATAAAAAGCATGAACACACACGTCGTATAAGTTATCAGTAAACATGGAACTTCAAATTGATGTCGTTTATCACATATTGCACGGTATTCCAAATAGTATGTTATTCATGAAAATACAGGCTGTTTACCATTTTCATGACATTTTCGCTAGACTCCCATAACTGATCTTATTGATCGAAATCTCAAGTTAATTTAATTTTAATGAATGAACACGCAAATCCTTATGTTTAATTTCCCACGAAATTGTTGCCTAAAGTCTACATACTTAAACGCGATATCATATTGGCATCGATAAACTATTTATTTTTAACTGCTCTTAGAAAATTATCTTTGATCATTTTCATATAAACATTCCTAACATGTTCTCATTGAAAGATATATGTATTGAAGTTTCACAACCGATTAATTCTATAGGAAATTTATGATTGTCTGATGAAATTGTTTTTGTAATTAACACGTAACAGCTAATCAAATATTTACCGAACACGAATTAGTCATGTCCGTCGATCATGACTATCAAATACGAGAGAGTATATTTTATTTTTATCAGAATGATGGCTAAGTTGGATACTGCAGACGCGCTAACTAACTGTAGTTACCTATCTGTAAGTGTTTACGATTTTCCAGGATCCGTGAACGCCTAGTTTATAGCATGTGTTGTTTCTACCGCATTTGCTATTAAGGTTGAATCTCAATACTAAACAACAGAAACATCTTAAAACTATAAAATCCCTGATGTGTATTTCTAGATCTTGCAGTCGAAATGAAAAACATGCCCGAATCCTCAGACGTTAAGTTTAAGAGGATTAATCGATAGCATTAGAGCAACTTCAAAACATTAAGTTTTATTAATATGTTTCGTTCGTACAATCGTTCACTTATCAACACGTACAGTATATGAGTATGTGTGTAGATGAATGCTACAATCGCATTGATACACGTACACGCGTTAAAGTATACATTCTCGCACCGATACAAACGAATAGGAAAACTTAAGTTTTTGAACAGAAAACAAAAATTAAAGTTTTTTTTTTTATTTTATATTTAATATATAAATTATTTTATTGTTTGAACTCGTATGCATAAGATAAAGCGAGCAAAAATGCATGTGTATGTGAACACATGTACATTTGTGTCTATATTAGAAAGCATTGCTCTCTGCAGGGATTTCTTGGTAATGCATCCAGCAAAGAAGCATACGTTTTTTTTTGTTTTTGCATTTTAGAGTTATTTTCTTTCTGTGTGTTGAGCTTACACACAGCTCGTGAGTGGCTGAAAACGAGATTTTGTTATTATATACCATTGGGCACGTTTGTTCTTAAATAAAGCGAAATAAGTGAAAAATAAGCGAAGAAAAACCTTTTCTACCCAGCGCGAATTTCGAATGCCCTCGATTCGCATCCTGTCTCTTTACTGTTATTACATTTCATCTGCAGTTTCTTCCGGGTCATTGGATAGTAGTCGCACTTTCAAAACATTAACAGTGTAATAAAGATTTCATTTACTTACGATATACCGCTTTTCTATTTACCTTCAATCCAAGGCCTCTGCGCATTAAATTTCAAGTCTCATAATTATTTTTCGTATGTAGAATGGGAATTAATAGATTTTCCTAAATTGGAATGTGTATGGTTTTCTCGAAGCTTTTGACGGGCCCCCTCTGACCATTTTAAACAGCACGCCCATCATATTTCATATTTGCTATTTCATCCGTATACCTAACTTCTCCGAAAATAGCAGAACGTAAAAAATACGATCTCACAATGCCTTAGCTAAAGACTTAAAGCTATCGTAAAGTCAGTCAGAAGGTGAAACAATTGCCTTTTACAAAATATACCAGAAAAGTATAAACTATTACCCATTAAAGTAGTCGTCACGTCAAAGGATAAGTCCATGTCGAAAGCTACGCAATTATATGTTTCTCAGAGCAAAGAATGTTTTTTTTAGAAAACACGATAAAAATATCCTCTGAACGAATAGATTACTAGTGTAAAGAAAAACGTCGAGCTGCAAGAAGAAAAATAAAAATAAATAAATAGACAAATGAAAAAAGACAAACGTTATGTACAAAAAGCCAACGTTAAAGGAATAAAAAAGTAATCTGTCCCTTCGTAAGATACTTTGCTTCGCAATACTTCTAAAGAAATATTGCGAAATCAATTAAAGTCGTTCTGCTACCAGAGGGAAACGTAATAACACACTTTATAATATCAAGTCCATGTGCGCTGCAATCTTAGTTACTCTTCTATGGCTTTATGCACAAAATTATTCAAAGAGAGGTGAAGCAACTTTATTTAACAACAAAAAGACCCCAGCACATACTTTCAAAAGATTGATTATTATGATTTCCAATAGTCAGGACTCTAAATATATATCTGATCAGTTCAACAAGTCACATCATAATATCATCATCAGATCAACTGATTTCGGAGAAATTAAGTCGAAATTGTGCCCCTGAATTTATTCAGGTTGAAAGAGGACTTCATCACGCCATAAGCACGTCGATCGACGGAAAGTCAAAGAATTAAAGAAAAAACACAAAAACTTCTGCGTACTAATATTATTATCAATAACTTATAAGCTCTAACGGACAGTGGTAAGAATCTTGGTACAAAGTAAGTAAACGGAGTTGTATAAGAGCTTGAAGGGAAAACAGTTTCGATTGGATTACTAGCATATCCATCACCGTGGCAATCGCTAATATTGAAATGCTGGTTACGCAACGCCTTAACGTGAACATGATTTTCTTACTTGTTGTTCGATGCCAGCATGGGAAATTACTGAACGTATGCGCTAGGGGCTTTCCATGTTCATTTCCAAGTGCTCGAGAATGACAACAAGGGATTGTTTTCTTGTTATCCAACAGGAAAAAGCCATAATTTTTCTCTTGTTTTGATTGTATGAGCATATAACTGACAATGATTTAATTATATTTAACTCAATTTAATTTAAATCTCTTTAATTTATATATTAACAAAATTGCATTTCCACGGAGCGATCAACAACTTAACATCTAATCTGCTGGTTGTTCAAAACTTTTCCTAAGGCGATTACAGACTTTCTCTTCTCGCTCTTTTTGTATTTATTGTTTCAGGTATTTTGCCTTTTAGATGTGGAGCTTTTTTCTTAATATTTATTTTAATTAGGTTTTAACTTTTATCTAATAATAACAACAAGAACAATAACAAAACTATGTAATAATGCAATAATAAAGTATAAAGCGACAAGAGAACAAAACGAAGTGTAACAAAAGAAAATTTGAAATAAAGTGAAAGCAATAGTAAATAGCGATAACAACGAGCGCTGAAAAAACAGCAAGCTGGATACATGCGTGTTTGTCAGGGACGTTTCTTCTTTCCTTTTTTGTTTTAATGAGTCCAATACGTAACGTACATATTTTACGAGAAATTTCGTTCCAGTTCCAGTGTCAGCAAATTTTATTTATTTTTATGGTATTTTTACATTTTTTTTTTTTTTAATTAGTTCAGTTCAGTCCACTAGTGCAGTGAGCCGTGGACTTGTGTGGCTGTAAGCATTTGTTTGCGTGAATCACACTTGCATTTTACATTAAATTAAATAAATATTTATATCGCTTTGCATACACTTGCATTTATTACTTATATCATTACTCGCTACTCCTGTTCACTAAATTGTTGTTCAGAATAAAATGGAAAAATAAAAAAAATCTTCGTTGGTAATTAAGTGAAATTCTTACCGCTCTACTATACATATATGTATATACTATATATATATATACATATATACATATATATACGTATATGTATATATTGCTCTATATACTGTATGTGAGCACATAATTGTCTTCCTTTCCCCGTCTTCTTCAGATTTCATATGCCGCTCAGGCTCTTATTTTGTGTTTCAAATTATGTCAAAAGAATTATGTAATTTCAACCACATACCAGAGTGTGTTTTAATTGTTGCTGTTGCTTACATTCATAAATACTTATACATTCTCAAATGCACAATCGCATACATGTGCAAACATGTATGCATGCACGCATGTCGGCACCGATACGCCCACACACACACACACACACACACACACACACACACAGAGTTGTGTACAAGTGTTTTGTCATTGTTTGGCAGGCAGACTGGCTGCCAGGCAGATACGCACACTCTTTGAATGCTTCACGTGGTTTTAATTCCCATTGAAAACAGCCAAACCGAAATAATCGACCAACATACAAAAAAAAGACCATTTAATTTGCGGTCTTGCATTAGCAAAGCGAAAATATTTATTTATGAGGCTTGTAAAAGCATTTTATTTCATTTGTTAGTTGTTTGTTTTTTCTTTTTAATGAATTTTATTCTAAATATAATTTTTCTGATTGCTTTACTGCTTGTTTTTCCATTATTTTATAATGATCAATAATATTTTATTTCATTTACTCTTCTTCAGAACAAATGAGCAAAGACTATTATCTTTAATAGGAATATATTTTATAATGATATTCCTAATCGGTTTGTCCAAATCTTTAATAAAAACACTACTTAATCTTTAAAGTCACTAGCGTCTACTATTCATTTGCACACATAACATACGCATACACATCGAATATTTCAGCTGGTGCAGGAAATCAAGAATATGGGAATTCAAAAAAATGAAGAAAGCAAAAGAACTCTCCTTATACTACGAAATATGTAATTAACAGAGCAAAATTGAGAGCCTAAGATTCTGTCACACAATCTAACTAGTATTGTGAGTAACTAGATCGATACATTAATGATTATTAATGTATCGATTAGTTATAACTCAACAATTTTGCATAGAACGTGATGCTAAATTAAAAGATCTACACATAAAGTCCTGGCAAAAGTCTGATATCTTCCATACGGTATCTTAATTACATAGCATTGGCAGCATGTTTTCATTGATTTCATGCAGCCGTACGTTTATTTATGAAAAAAAAAAAACATCTTACGTTTACATAGCATGTTACGCTTAAGGCCTCATCATATAACTTTGATAAGTTAGTTAGAGAAAATCATCATTGAAAGTTAACGTATTTTCTTTGGTTTTGCAAACTAACAAACAAATTCGGCTTAAGTCACATATAGCGTCGTTTTCTTTCCATTCCGTGCAATTTTGATATAATGCCGTCCCTAAAACTTCATCTAACATGTCCATTTGATCATTTTGTAACGCAAGAGAAATGCACGTAGTCTGAAAAAAGAGCGTAACAATTATGTTGATTATGTGGGTGGATGATAAGCGTTGTTGTGTTTTTCTCTACTCTCATTACGATAATGGTTTTTCAAGGTTGACCACTTCACCAAAAGCTCTCTCTTAGAGCCTTATCGCATTATCCTTGATGACCTAAAACGCTTAAGTTTCACACTTCTTTTATGCAAGTTTGTGTTTATTTTTACAATAACAAAGACGCAATAGTGATGATGTAGGTCTCAGCTTGCTAGTTATAGATTCGCTGTGCCTTTTTTATTCAATATTTAATAAACTATAGAGTTAATAGATATGTAGAGATTGTGTAACATTACTATTAGAAATCTGTAAGAAAACAAGCTCTACACCAACTAACTAAAAAATGTTGCATTATCGGGATAGACATGTTGCTAACGGAATCCAACTCTACCAGAATCATTAAATACAGTGAACAATAATAACAATTTGTACAAAAGCGTCTGCAAAATCTCATGCCGTCAAGGTGTTAAACAAGTTTCGTTTATATGGCGAAATGGCGAAAATATCATTGAAAAATTCTATTTTACCCATCACATAAACTTTCGCGATAAAATGTAAACATTCTTCCTTCCTTTTTTTCACTTCAACATCGTCATTACATTGCAGGTATGTGTTAGTGTAATCATTCCAAGTCAAGGCAAAAATAAAAAAATCCTTTACGTGATTCCATGCACCATGACCCACCGAATTAAAAAACAAAACAAAGAAGATGTCAACACTTTTAGATATTAAAGGTAATATGTTGCCAGCTTTAATAATTCTTCAAAATTGTAGAAATCCTCAGCAGCACAAGGAACTGTTTTATGTTTTGTTATTAAATTACTATTTTTATTGTTTGCATTGTATATACATCTCTACATTCGATTGGATGTTGCTTACTTTATTTTTGAAAACGCCGTTCAATGTTCATTTATTGCTCAAGCGGTTATGCTGTAGCATTTGTTTCAGCTTTTCTGGAAACAATGGCTAGTTACATAAACTGTCTTCCCTCGGCTTTGTCCACATAAGATATCGTTGTCTCTGGAAGGCTGGCCTACAAACGCTTGCTGTCGTACGATTACCGTAAATGCTGTTGATAATTAGTTTGTTGTTGTTTGTGCTCTCCGCTTTCACAGCTGCATTACCTGTATAGTGAAAAGCTTCCTTTCTTTTGTCCGCCTGTAGTTGTTGTTCAAAGGTTCCTTTTTATCTAATACATTCTCATATGCTCTTGGCAAGAGTACCAGTTGCTTGCGATCGCAATTATTAAAACGATTGTCGTTGAAAAGTCTTTCTTCGTAAAGTTATACTGTTGGTGTTTGCAACCAACGTCACCGGCGGTACAAGGGTATATTAATAATTTGTGCGAATTTATAGAAAACCCAGAAGAACATCGCACACGGCCATTTTTTATTCAGCACCACTTTCTAAACTGATCTGAGCTTGTCTGTCCGTCCACTAATTTTCTTTTTTTTTTTTGTTTTCAATCTACAGACTGCAATGTTTGAGATATTTAGAAGAAACGTTATGCACGATGATGATGGGTCATGGCTCCAAGACGAACTTCACATATGACGCCTTATTTTTGACAGAGGCTTATATTTAAGTACTACTTTTAAAAATTAAAAAAAAACAAAACAGCAACACAAGTAGCAACACCTCAGAGAACATATTCTTTTCAAGACGCTGTACGCGTAGCAGCATAGTTAAAATTTGTGGATTTTGGTGTGAATCACTAAAGTAATTCAATCGAAACGTTCAATATTCGAATAAAAAGAAGGCAAGCCTTTTGTTAGCAAATAATATATAAAACAAATTTAGTGAAAATACCTCCGTGCCGCACTAGAGGCACGGAGGTATTTTCGACAGAGAAGAATGAAAATTGTTGAATGGCCAAAGCTGTTGTGCAACAAGGTTTGGAGAATCATATTTTGGATTATCTAAAATTTGTTAACACCGGTGATCGTGTTTTTATATCATTCTTGACCAACTTGGGGATAATTTAGAAGAAGGAAAAAATAAATTAATTTTCGAAAAAAGCTGCTGTAGTAAAAAGCTGCGTGTACGCATGTGAGCACAATTACCTATGTCCGTTTGTCTACCATTTTAGAGAACCATGTGTGCGTGAAAATAGTTTCTATAAAATACTTTTACTCGCCTCTGCATATAACAAAAAAATAAGTAAATTAAAAAAATAAATAAAGAAATAAAACCACGAATATGCGAAAGTTTTCATGTGACTCGGTACAATAAAAGCTTCCGCAACGAAAGGGCAATGTCACGGACGCTTCTCTAAAAAACGTTTACTAAGCCAACGACATTTCAGGAAATAGCGGTTAAAAAACGCAAAGTCGCTTGCACACGTTGCAAGTGCTATCAAGCATACACTTTTGCAGCTCAAATAGGACGATCTGCCGCACTCAGCGTCCTCACTAGACATAGCTCCTTCTAATTACCGCTTGTTCAGATCCATGCAGCGCGGCTTGGCTGGCACGTGGTTTCGAAATGCTGAAGAAGCGCGAAAACGGGTCAATGGTTGGATCGCTGTCAAACCAATATCGTTCTTTCGGCGCAGGAAGTGGAAAGCGGAAAAAATGAACGCAAATATTTTGTTTGATAAGCTTTGCACTAATTTTTCTGAATGAACACATTTTTCAACTGAAAAATTGATCAAAATACATGGAAGCGCCTAATACGATGTATTATCCCAGTCAGTTAGTGTCTGATTACCTTCTATTACTCTTTGCAAAACTAATATAAACTTTCCATTAGAGACTCTGTGCCGATGTTGGGAATAAGTGACCGGGCTATCACGTATGGCGTAAATGCTATAAAGGCAGTTCCTTGTGCTTTCTAACGGGCTGTATAAATAAACGTGTCAATTAAGTTTATCTTTCATCGTCGTATCTGAAAATCTGGAAAAAATGAATTTTGTTCACTGGCTATAAAAAGAAGCTCATAAGACGTGAGGGAAGTGAGTTTGTGTTGCCACTTGTGCTTTTCCAACTTTGTCCTACGGGATGTACATGTAACAGGATATAAATAAATACATACATACATATATATATATATATATATATATCTATATTAGAAACATACGTATTAATGAACTAAAAGGTTGTAAATAAAATCGCGGCCTGATAAGAGTTTTGAATCATTTCCAGCAAGGACGTTCGTTTCCATAAGACGAAGGTCTGGAATCAGTATTTTAAGAAGTTTTCAGCCAGCATTTCGAACAAGCTTTTCCTTTGCGTTTAAATCTCAAAACAGCCTTAGATTTGGTAGATAAACAATATGGAAGAAAAGAATTGTAATAACGAGGGCAGGTATTACCTTGCAAGTGAGCCTCCTCTTGCTTTATAAAGCGACGACATACCAGGAGGAAAATCAGCTACAATTCTAAAGTTTCCCAAGCGTTTCTCTATCAGGCTAAGCAAGATCGTACTGCACCATTTTCAATGTCAAGATCTCTGTTAGGCGTTAAATTATAATTGATATTTTAAATTATTATTTTATTATAATTTTAAATTATTAAAATTAAAAAAATTAATAAATTCGTTCGTTAACGTTTATGAGAAGCAGCGAAACACAAGAGAAAGGAGAAGCAATGTAGAAACAGGCGCAGTAATTCGTCTTCTCTTATGCCTCAGGTTCTGCATTCTTCTATTTATCTGTACATTTTTTGTTCTTTTGTTTAATTTTTTATAACATTAATATTTTTTAATCTGTTTTAACTCGTTTTAATGTATTGTTATTCATTTAAAATAGCATTTTAATTGCTTACCTGAGGGAGTGAAGCGTAGGTAAACGATTGCAATATAAACTAATTGTAAAACTGTTAACTGTCAATCATTTCAACTATTTTCAATTGCTTGAAATTGTTTTCTACGTTGTTTTCTTTTTTGTACGATTTTAATTGCAATTCAATAGTTTTACGTTTATTTTGTAACTGAAAGTTCGCAGACAGTTGTAGTTTAATCTTATTTAAAAAAAAAAGAGAAAAAAAAGAATGGAAAATTTTCGGAAACAAGAATTCATGATAATACCTAGAGTCGAAGTAACGACAGCTTAACACTTCAAATTGATGAAATTTCGCCGTATACGATGTCTGTAGAGAGTAACTATGAAGAAAAATAAATGATAAAAAAAAATAAATTAAATGAAAACAAAAATAAAGAGAGGAGTTTTTGAAAAAGAAGGAGAGAGAAGAGTGTATAGACAAAACGCGCCTAAAAAACCTAGGTATATATATACGCACTATTTCGCTTGACAACATTGGCTTAAATAAATAATCGCATACATTAAAGTATCAACAACACATTAGCGAGGATTGAAAAATAAAAGTTTTAGACTCTGAAATCAAATAGAAACCCTTGGCATGCGGTATGTGGATGAGTAGTGCATATCAAAAACAACAAACCAAACAATCTAAATAGAACAAAGAGACCAAAAAATAAATCAATAGAAAGTGTGAAAACAGAAGAAAACGGGCAGAGGACGAGAGCATCAGAGAAACCAGAAAAAAACATTTCGAAAGTTTATTGTTATAAAATTATAAAAACAAAAAAGGGATATATGCGGCGACACAATTTTTATTCCAAAATAAGAAGCAAAAAAAAAAAAAAAAAAAATAAAAAAGAATTGAAACTAACTTTTGTTTTAATACATTTAGTTTTCTATTTTCCATGTTTTCCTTTTGATTTCCTCCCCGTGTTTTTCCATTTTACATATTTTTACGTTCTGAGTTATTCTAGTTTCTATATCATTGCTCACATGCTCGTATGTGCATAGTAAAGTAAAGTGTAACAGTTCCCCCTATATTTTGTTTTAGAAACTTGAAACTTTTAATATGTTTTTTATACACATACAATATATACACTCATGTTTGTATATATATATATATGCATACGCATATATAATAAAAATATAGATGAAGAGGGAGCAAGTGAGAGAGGAAGGGACTACTTGTATGAACGTACGAACGTGTATGTATGTGTTGAAAACAATTGTATTGTAAAAATCAGCGGGTCCAAACCGCATTATGTGGTGGAATGTCTATCTGCATGTGAACAAAAGCAATGCTGCAGTAAAGTTCTGCTTTTTGTTGCTGTTCCTCTATTTGTAGTTTAGCCAAAACACAAATGTAAATCCTTTGGTGCGGTAATGGAATTTCTATGTTAATAGTAAATATTAAATTTGCGCGAACTAAAACAACTTATTTTTCAATACAATGCAAACAACAAAAAATTAAATGTTTTATCTAGTTAACATAACCATAATATTGTGGTAGTGATTGCTTACTTTTTTTTTTTTGTTATTTTTGACAAACTTTCGCAACATATGAGCAATTATTTTATTATGTTTTAAAGATGAAATATCATGAAACTAATACTAAGTAATGCGTGATTACCTTCATTACAATTCGTTTCGTTTCAGGCGCCATTTTCGAGCAAGGTACCGATGAAGTGCAATCAGCCTTTAAGTATGCAATGCTGAATCATAATTTGAACGTGTCATCACGACGCTTTGAGCTGCAAGCCTACGTGGACGTCATTAATACAGCCGACGCCTTTAAACTGTCTCGTTTAAGTAGGTGATCGTTAAATCGTTCACATTCACTTTTTGATTCATTCATGCTCCGCAATCACTTTCACTTTAAATTAAAATTCACTTGTATTCGAACGTTTTTTCGTTTCGTATCTCGTTATTTCACCTTCATTCTCAATATCAAAAACTTTGTTTTTTATATTTCTTTATTAACCCTGCGGACAACGATTCGCGTATTCACACATAAATTACTACGCATCCCTAGTATGCAATCAATTTTCGCGTGGTGTTTATTCAATGCTTGGCGCTGTTTCGCCGGATTCATTTGATACATTGCATTCGTACAGCAATACATTTCAAATGCCGTTTGTGACGCCATGGTTTCCCGAAAAAGTAAGTCAACATTTGTTTTTTGCTTTTGCTTTTGATTTTTTTTGTTTTTTTTTTTGTTTTTTTTTGTTTTTTGCAATGATGATCAACTCCGCTACTTTGTAAACAAAGCACCAATAGTTATACAAACCTTGTTAGTATGTATGCGTAACGCGTAGGAATGCCCCAAAGGGATATGATAAGTACTGCTGCGTTTAACAATTGATAGCGACATCTCTCCCTCGTTTTGCGTCATTTAAACCAATATATGTATATGTCCATATATTCTTTTTTAAATCAAAAAAATTTATTATTAAAAGAAGAATGAACACAGGTGGAAGATTGAATTCCTAACGTTACAAGCAGAGCTTCGAGCAATAAAGTCTCCTTTAATGAATATTGTCAGACATTGATTTAGTGCTTTGAGAAATGAGCGCATAAACGATTTTCATACTTTCCTCTAGAAAGGATACGATCAAGAAAATTTACAAAATCGTATTAACAAACAATACGTAAAGGCATCGCAACCAGTTTACAGTTGCACGTATATTAAGGGAATTTGAACAAAAAACAAAAAAAAAGAAACTCCATTAGCAATGTAAGTGTTTTGTAATCGAAAAGTTAGAAAATTCGAAAAACAATTTGGAAAATTTCTACGAAGTTTTTGTACCGTTTTGCTAATCAAACACAAATCGTAGTGGAACTGAAAAAAAAATGCACGCCAATAGACTAATAAAAGAAGGTGAAAACTCTTTTCACTTCCGCGTCATTCAATATGATAGAAGGCCACCGGAATGAGTCAAACATTATCTAGCGCGACATATCAACTGTGCGAATAAGCTTGTTTCTGTCGGTTTAATCACGATATAGAAAGTGCACTGTGGCGCAACAGTTCATTTATTTGTAAGTCATTGCAACCACCTCTCCGAAATATTTCACCAATGAAATTTCATATTTAAACTCATATCAAAGTCAGGGAAAAGCAAAACAAATTCTGTTTTCCTTTCTTATTTATTAAGACAATTTCCTAAAAATTTTGCATAACCTAAAATGTCTACATCAAAAGCCATTGTAGTTGCATACGCTGTTGATCCATGCGAATATGTACATATCTGTATATAGAAAATCTTTAACTTGTAATTTAATGATCAGATTTTCATTAAATTTTGGTACATTTCGCTTGAAGCTTGATACCAACCAAAGATTGTTAAAATATATAAAAATATATACATAAATGAATTTATACTATACGAGTAACGAAAAGTAGCTTTTTATTTTTCTCGAAAAATATTCATTTATACATCAATATCTATTTTGACCCCTTCAAAGTAATCCCCCTTAGGTTACAACACACCTGTGCCGGCGTTTTTTTTGATCCTCGAAACACTTTCGATACGCGGTTTTTCGTGCGGCCTTGAGCTTTTCTGGTAAACCTCCGCTCTTTTATGAACCTTCCCAGTTTCGGGAACAGGAAAAAGTCGCACAGGGCCACGTCCTATAGATACTGTGGCCGAGGCATGATTACGGTGTGATTTTTGATGAAAAAATTACGAACTGCCACACGTATTACGCTCAAAACATCCGAAAAAATTACATAGCGGGAGCCAAGCAATATGCCAACATCGTCAGCAACTTCTCCATAACAATTCGTTTCACTGCTGCAATCTTTTCATCGATTGTTGGCGTGCTGGGGCGTCCATGGCAGACATCTTCATTAACATCTCCTCGGTCTTCGATGAAAAGCTTGTATGACTTATAAATTTATTAAATTTTTTTTTTTTTACTTAAAGTAGACTCGCCGAAGACCATGGTTAAAATTTTAAGTGAGTTGGAGCACTTAGTTTAATTTCTCACACAAAATTTAATATAGATTGTGTGATAGCATAACCTCGTCAATCACACCAAAGCACATCTAGCTGTTATATCTGACAGAGAGAAACAGATGTTGGAGTTGCGTGTACCAACATAACGAGAAAAAAGTGGAAAATCGAATGGTCATAGCTTTCGAAATTTGAAGAGTCAGCTTTTCCTTTTAACACACTTCATAGAGGGCATATATATACACATATACATTGACATGTGGATGTTTTCATTTTTTCCAATTCGTTCGTAAACTCTTTCAAAATCGTAGCCAATGCAATCACACCAATGACAAGACAACGTATCTATATTTTAGCTTCACTTTTAAATGTAAATAAAATCGTACGGTTTAAGGCACAATTTTGATCACAAGTTGATTTTTAAAAAAATATTTCACACCGTTATCCGTTTCAAAGTTCACAAATAAATCTCTTAACATCATTTCTTAAAGAGGAAATTATTCATATTTTAAAAGAAGTGAAAGAGGAAGAAAATGATTAAATTTAAAATGTAAATAAAACAATAAAAATGATAAAATTAATGTTTGTCTTCCCTAATTTGCAAAGTAATCATGCAACGTTTGTAAAAGAAATTCATTCTGAAATTTGTGATAACGTGATGACTTTTCATAAAACTGTTTTCTCTTATCATTTTCATTTTTTTTGTTTTTTGTTTTTTGTTTTTTGTTTCTCTATTCTATTTATATATGTAGGATATATATGTGTATGGACGGTTTTCATTTTTACTTTTTTTATTTTTGTACTTTTTTTCTCTCCTTTTTTATAGGTATTGACACCATCGTCCGGTTTTTTAGATTTTGCCATTAGCATGCGTCCCGATTATCATCAAGCCATTATTGATACAATACAATTTTATGGTTGGCGTAAAATCATTTATCTCTACGACTCACACGACGGTAAGTACGGTTATAAATATAAAAACATATATACGTTACATACGCATAACTACCGATATAAATAAGCGCAAAAAAGTTATAAACAATTTGTGGTGAAAATAGAGAAAATAGCAACGGATTGGGATCAGAAATATTTGATCGGTTAAATCAGTTTATCGCATGTTTTTATTTACATTTACCGGAAGCGATGTCATAAGCTTGTTAAAAATCTGTTACGTATCGACGACTGCATAACGCCCATATTTTCTTGACTTGCGATGATGGCGTCACAATTCTAAATCACGATGTCAAGAAAAAAAAGAACGGAAAGCAAAGGGTTATTTCAAATGAGGATGTTGTCTGCTACTCTTTGTCGAAGTCGTTCAAATTGGCTGGAATTTTGCTCATTGGAATTCCCGTGCTAAGCTCGATAATCTTGCAAATCAGTGTTAAAATTCGCGTTCGTAGCAAAAACCGTATTAAGGTGAGAGGCAATGCAGATCCTGAAATTTCGGTTGAAGTAGTTAGTTATCAGATGTGTTGCCAACTTATATCAAAACACACCTTCAACTAACTTATCTTTGACTATGTGTATGAGAGTTGAATCTTACAAGATTAGAAGAAGCATTGCAAATATAAGTTCCTGTAAATAATTTGTAAATAGATCTCCTAAGAATTGTAAACAAAACCTACACTATCCCAAAAATCACAATTCATTGGCACAAATTTAATCTCGAAAGTAGTTGAATGAAAACGTAAACTCCCAAAGAACGATTTTTCATTACAATATATATACGTGTATATATATGTAAATTCCTAGGGCACAGCACGATGATCACCATCATCTTGAGTTTCGAGCAACTTTGGTGACGCTGCGTCGGTCTTGACTTTATATTCCCTCGATTTTTCACGATATTCGCTGGATTGATCGATTGTTTTAAGGTCGTATGCGTAGATCCAAGTCTCTCCTCCTGTAACGATCGCAGACAAAATGTAACGCGACTTCTTTGCTCAACGAAATCACACACTGTCAAAATCGAAAGAAATACTTCGAGTTTTCCATCTGAAACATTAGGTACCAGCCAAAAAAATAGAAAAAGGAGCAACGTAGCCCTAATTCAGGTATTTGACGACTTCAACAGACTCTCGCCATTTTCGAGAATCGTGACTGCTTATTCCGAAAGATAACGATGCTAAATTTGTGATGGGTCATAAACACGGGATCTGTTGCGATATGAAAAGTGTAAATAAGTATAATGCAGATTTGGCGAGCTATTAACATCGACGATAACGCTACATATCCTTTGCAGCCGTATTTGTGAACGTCAGCTGGCGGTGTTAAATTAAGGTTTGCATCTTAGCAATGAAACTATCGCTAGGCAGCGCTGTTAACAATAACAATTGAAGACGGGTCGGAAAACGGAGCTAAAAATGATCATATTGCGGTCCGTATGACAAAACACGTCGAAGAAGCCTCAGCAGCACCAATGTGGTGAAATACGCTACACTCCTCACCGGTATCAGCAGGCCTTACTCCTTCTGATTAATATTGCTTACAATCAATAACCTATTGTCTGCAGAGAACGAGCTTCCATTTCTATGACCAAAAAGTACATTCTTTTGTAGCTGAAAACTTGTCTTGTTTTTTTCGATACCAAATTCAAAGACTAGAAAAAATATTGATTAGCGACAGACAATCCTGTAAAGAATATACTTCCGCCCGTCGTTTATAATACGCATTTAAGCTTATTAAAGGATATTCAGAAATTTGCTCACTCCCTTAACACACATGTACACGAGGGTGCTTTCTATGCCAGATTCATAGTAATTATTGTTTAATATTGTTTATACTTAAGTTGTTTACCGTTTAATAGGATCACTAAAAATTGTATTTAGTTTGCTAATCATAAAAATCATTAATAAATTATTAAAATATGTAAGATTATCGCTTAGATCTTGTGTGCAGGTTTTGGTTGGTTTTGCAATGCTTTTATAATTGCGATGAAAAGTTGAATGGGCATAGTACAGTTACGTAACACCCCGTAACTCCTATTGATCTATATTAGTTAGGTGAGCCTCCGTCATCGGTTCAAAAGCACTGATTGCTGGCTCCATCTGTACCTTATAAAAAAAGCAATATCACTATCTGGGCTTTCAGTGTCATTAGTTTGAAGATAAAACAGTTTAAAGTGTTGCCAACCCAATCCACGTCCACTTATTTACGAACAATGAGGCTAGGGAAAGTCGTACTCCTGGGCGAGTATAGATACATATCTAGAGATTTGCCTTTTTTTTTTTATATACTGCTTCGATTCAATATATCCGACACATTTGGGTAAAATAAGTAAATTATTTTACCTTTTCTTCGAATAACTCGATTACAGTCGATTTAGGACAACATATGTGTATATATGTTTACACATGTATATATATATATATATTTTTGAAATATTTAATTAATTAAAGACTGTTCTCATTTCAACACCAACGAGTTGTGGATATTAAATAATTGACTGCAAGCTGAATGTAATCTTTCTCCTCTGTTTGTATGTTTTTATTAAATAGTTTGGTAGAATACCTGTACCAATTTGGCAAGGCGTATGAGTAATAAATATAAAATAAAAAAACTTAATTTTTTATTTTTTTTGAATGTCGGACTTCAATATTAGTCAATTTTTAAACTTACACTCTCGTCGTGCATGCAGCAGCGTACGCTTTGTTTGGCGAATAAGCATGTGAGAGAACGAAACTATTCATGATAAACAAAATTTTCGATAACTCATTTCGCCCTTTTGCGTCAAGTTCGGAGTCGCTAGGAGAGGTAACCGAATGGCTACAATAATCCGATTATATTAAGCAGTCTAAAAAGTATTCTCCTTAATAATGTAGACAGTGTTGATGACCCCTAACCATTACTGTATATAAGTGGGAATTGTGTAAATGAAATTCAGGAATAAATGAATTTCGAATTCCTGAACACTGTGTCATTTTTACTTGGCTTAGTTCATATTTATATTTTTTTTTGTTCTAAGTTTGTCAATAATTTAATAAATAACAATTACGTCTGTCCGTAAAAATTAAACGAAATATGTAATAAACTGTGCTATATATATACATATATAGATATGCATTCGAAGAGGGAACGATTTGTTCCAGCATTAAATAAAAAATATTTTCATATAATTTGACGACACTGACACAGTTAGTCAAAGGGACAAAAATTATTAAAAAATCATTCAAAAAATCTTTGATTGATGAAGAATTCGTTGAGATAACTCAGTGTTGAGCAGTGTCTCTATTTTGTTTTGCGTCATTTATTTAATGTCACATTGTCGAAAAAAAAAAAAAAAAAGAAATAATAATAATAATAATAATAATAATAATAATAATAATTATAATAATAATAACAGAAGGAATATAGAACGAACAGAAGAAAGAAAAGAAATTCATTCAAAAGTAGTTAGTCGTTTTTCCTTTCTTTCTCCCTAGATGTGTAAGTCTGCGCTTCTATCTCTTCGTCGCTCACTTTCTCTCTTTCTCTGTCTCTCTCCTCCTTCTCCCTCTTTATCACTTATTGTCAGGGTTGTGAATATTTAGGTTAATTTTTCGTTCTAGGCCCAGGGATACACTTGCTATACAGTGTTGCTGTTTTTTGTCGTTACTGTTATTGTTGTTCTTAATGTAAACATTTTGTATAATATAATTCATTTTCATAGTACACACAATAATATATATATATATATATATATGTATATATATATAGATACACATACACGTGCATACAGTTAGGCGCATATAAACAGACAATCAAAAAATCTTTCCACTCGTCTTTGCTCTCGCTTTGTTGTATATCTTTTGTTTTGTTTGTTTATTTGTCTGTTTATTTGTTTGTATTTGTAAACGAAATACTTGTGCATTCACAACCTTGGCATGGCCTTTGGCTTTTATTTGCTGGATATATGTGTATGTATAAATTTACTGACGTTCATTCGTTGCTGCGTTTATTTTGTTTATTTTTAAAAAGAAATATGCACACATGCTTACATACATACCTATTTTGTGCATATATATATATAGATACGCATACACATATTCGCTTGTATAAAATAATGAAAGTAAAAAAAAAACGTCGTTACGTGCATACATATAAATGTATGTGAAATCGTAAAACAAACATGAAATGTAAAGTGTATTTATGTGCATACACTTAGCTTCAGGTCGCACACACATTCCGCGCACATCTACAACTTTATTTACAATAATAGACGTTACACAAAAAATATAAAAAATATAAAAATGAGAGAACATAGAGAACATAGTAAGCGTATCACTTTTAGTTTGGATGTATATATGTGTCATATATTATCGTAAATAAAGTACGCACAGAAATACAAAGGCAAACATGCATTTGCAGTCAACAGCCAACCAAGCATATGTGTGTGTTAGTTAATGACATGGAGGAGCAATAACTGTAAATGTAACTGAAGTGCATCATCTTGTTAATGACAGAGGGTGACAGAGTAAGCTTGAAAAGCATTTTATCTTAACGCCTTAGAAATATTTATAAGAACTTTAATCAGTATCAACAAAACAAAAAAAAAAAAATAATAAAAATAATAATAAAAACAATAACAAAAGCATGAAACGTAAAATTTAAATAAAATGCACAGAGAGAGAGAGAGAGAAAGAGAAAGAGCTTTCTAGGAACACATTCACTCATTTCGACTTTTAAGAAAAATTTTGAAATTTTAACCAAAGCTAGCTTTCGCTTCCACACACTTGAATAGAATTTTATATTAATTCACTCTTTCGGACTACAAATAACTTTCAATGATATTTCAGATGTGAAATGCGAAACTCAAACTCGCTCTAACTTGAACACATACGTTTAGCTGCGACTGGCGTCCGCACACATGCATTGGACGTGTGTGTCCATTCACATATTCATTCACGTCTCATTTACTTTAAATTTGTACCTTTCGTGTAAAAAGAAAGAAGAAAAAAAGAAGGCATTTTTTCACGCCTTCCTGGCTTTAACTCTCGTTTTACCTAGTTTTACTGCTATACTCTTGACAGCACTAATGCGTACACGTTACATTATTTCACTAAAACATGTCTGTATACCACCTATGTGCTCGAAATTACATATATGCTAAATTATCTTTTTGCACTTTATTTCCAATTTTCATAGTTACAAGTGCGACTTTAGTTGCCTTAAAATGGCAATTTAAGCTCTCTCTCTCTTTACAGAGCCACCCATACTTCGTACCCATACGTACACACATGGTCGTCGTAAGCAGGTTTTATATCTACACACAACTTACTTATGAAGCGTTTATGTAAGTGCTGAGTTTAGTGTTATTTAGTGCTACCGACTGTAAACATGACGTGATGATACTCACTCATTCATTGGAACTGTTACATTTGTGACTCTGCCATCCAGGTATGTACAATAACAGAGGATTCTAATGAAGTCTGGATGCGCCTTTATAACTTCTTTATGTACAACATAGTATACACGAACCTATGGGTATTAGAATGTGCTACATTTATTTCATTTCATTCCATCTTCATGACTGCAACAGTAGCATGCTTTTATTATTCTCACTGTCAATCTGTCATATCTTTCTCTTTTCTATTTTTGTATCTTTATATATATATGTGTGCATATTAATGTTAATAGGAAGGAAACTACGTTATAGTAAGATACGCAGCGCACAAATGTAGCACAGCCCCACCCTCACTACATTCACGAAAAATACTCCCTTAACTCGATTAAACTAAAGGTGAAGTAGTTGAGCGCAGATCACGCGATCTTTAACCACAAAAACAAAAACGATTTTTTGCTTGATACTCAGTCGATAATTCATCATGTATGGAGGCATTCATCAAATGTAACATAAGCGTTAATACAAGTTGATTCTGCTTCAAACCCCAAAAGTGCAAGTATGTATTCAATATAGCTGAACTGATCCGCCTTCTGACATGTCTGGAATTAGGAAAATAACAAACTCCTAGTGTCTTTATACTTCGACTTATATACAAGCACAGTACAAAGAATAAATGCTTGCAAAGATGTCTAGATTAGGGCGGGACCCCATTGTAAAGTTTTCAGAAAATCAATTTTTGCTCGTTTTTTTTTTTTTTTTTGCTTTAAGTGAGCCCTTAAATAATCAAGCCTGATACAAAACGGTGATTGCAGGTGCGGCGAAGCTGTCAATAGGGTAAAAATTTTACTCTTCAAAGCTAATTGTACGACAGTAAACGAGTACTTGAAACTTTAAATGCTTTTCGCTAAGCAGCGTAAGTCTTTTTGAGTTTCAGTGTCTTTTCCAGCATCTTTTTAATAACATTTTGAAGAAAAGTACGGTGAGAATTCGCCACAAATTTTTTCTAATTTGAAAATTGATCTCTTTCTTCAAAAATTCTCGTCCGTCACAAAAACCTATCAATTGTATGTAGTTGTTTACATTTGCACCAATTACATTGCGCTCGACAGTGCCTTCCAAAGTAAAGATGCCTCGCGAGAATGACTTAGAAGTAATTTTGTTTTAATATTTAAGTGTATGTTTAATATAAATTTGCGGAGTTTGGCTTCTTAGACAATCGACTAGTATCGTGTATATAAGTAATCGCGACGCCCTGAAAAACGTGAGGTTAATTCCTTATTTCATTAAGCGATCTAAGTGGGTGTTTAGCTCACTGGCTGATTGATTGTCTATGTGTGTTTTATAAGCAACAAAACATCGCATAAATTGCAGCAAACCTTTCTTTTCGGTAAATTATTTCAATGTCAAAAATAAATTATATTTATTCGTGTAGTTTGTGGTAATAACAGAGCAGTTGCAGAGGAGAGCTATTACTTTTATATTATCCAGTATTGACAGTGTCGCATCTATAAAATTGTACTCCATAATTGTTTTAGCCTAACGACCCAGTGTTCTAAAATAGTTCATATACATATTATTTATTAGATTTCCATAAAATCGCTATAAAAATGAAAGGCAAAGCTGTTTTTATTGAAGCGCTGCATATACGTTCGCATTTTTTTAAAGCGATGTCGAGACATATTTACTAAAAGTTTCGTTGAAGTCAAGTTTCTCGTTTTATCATGGAACTGTACAAGCGTCAAGCACGTTCGCAAAGTTTTTGAGTTTTTAATAAAACGTCTCTACGTGCGCTAACGTGAACTTTCGATCACCATAATTGTCCGGATAATTAAATAATTGAATCTCAGAGGATTCCTAGCACCCTCGTAATACCGGGGATTGAACGTCGTCTATACCTTATTCTTTGCATGTGATTTTTCTAGGCATAGATACTTTTGTGAGCTCATGTTGCCTGCTGAAAGGCGCACGTTTTCCTTAAGCATATTCTGTTGACCAATTACATTGGTTCATCCGCTTTCTGAAGACAAAACGGTGCCATAGTAAGTTCGCGAATTTCAGTGCCCATATTTTCTCCCTTCTTATCTAATTACCTGAGACGCAACAACACTTGCATCCCGTTCAGTTTACTCGTCCGGATTGTTCTTGGCTTGGATGGCCCCACCAGCAGATACGATACCGCTGGCACCGCTCTTGGGGTCCTTGCATTTACTGAGCGTCCCCATCGCGACAAGATCACAACCCGTCGTCGACGGACGCGTAATATAAATAATTGAACATAATTATGAAAAATCATAACCTTCCCATGCGAAAAGGACAAGTGCAAGTAAGTGAAATTATTGCTGATGACCCCAATTTCCCTTTCCCAGAAATTGGGAATTTCTATAATTAGCTTACGAGGTATTTTTCAAAAAGATCGGAAAAATTCAATGCCTTTAAGATGTAGTTTGGAAAAAATCAGGCAGCATGACTCGGTAAAAAACCAAAACGACTTTACTTAAAGAAACATAAAAATGATTTGTGAAGATTAACAAAAATTTCTTGCGAAAAAACGAGAAAACGAGAAAGTCAAGCGAATAAGTGAATTAATACAAACATCAGAAGAAGAAGAAGAAGTAGACTTTCTAAAACAATACGGAAAGCGTTCACGGGAAGAAGTGGATTAAATGTATTTGTGCGCCTGGTGAAGCAAAGTTTTGCGACATGACAAAACTCTAACTTAGGCAAATACGTTGCTTTAACATCGGCAATAGTTAGTTTTATGTAAACAGATATGCTAATTGGGTAAATAAATTTTTACGCTATTTACAATCGCACGATACAAACATAAACTAAATTAAACGAAAGGGATATTTCCAATAAGAAGCAGTGAAAGGCATTTCATGTAGGATTAGATATAACTAGTTGGCTAAACTAATACGAACTGCATAGTTTCCTTTATTTTCCCTTTTTCCTTTTTGACAATAAATACGTGATAGACGTAATTTGATACACACGATTTTGCATGACAACACATACCGCACTTTATTAACTCTTTCTTTACATAGCAATCTAGCAGTCAATTCAAAAATCTATTTAAAATATCGCTTCGTCTTTGAGCAATCGACTCGGGAGAGTCGTCTCATTGTCATTTTTGAGGTGCAAGTTTTACTTAATATACACATAGGTGTATGTTAATTTTTGTATATATATACATATATATATGTATATTTGTTTTTGCTAAAGCAGTTGGGAGGGATATGCTTATATATTTTAAGGCACTCATTGTCTTCCTAATTGAAATCCAAAACTTGCTTTACGTTATTACTTGGTATACATAGGATTAAGTGCGAAGCTTTCCTTGGTAAACAAAGTAAAGCCAAAATACTGAAAACTAATACCGAAAATACAAAGAGAAATAAAATACTTTTATGCGAATATAAAAAAATAATATAATCAAGAACCAACAAAGAAGAAAAAACTGTGCATTAAAGATAATTAAGATTCATTTACAATTGAATACTCTAAACACTTGACACGAAGTGAAGGAAGACCTGACTAACTACATCAGCCAGATGAGATATTCCCTACTGTTCACACAATCCTTGACGTAGAGAATGAATTGTATTAAGACGAAATAGCAATTAGGGAAAACAATATTTGCGTTAATGTAATGCAACACCAATAGAAATAAAAAAGTTTAAGAAAAATGAAGAGATTATGCAGTGTACACTCCACTCCCATCATGCTACCCACTATTCATAAACTTATCAGCAAGTAAATAGAAAGGAGGGAAAAAAGGAAAAGAAAGACACACTAAGATTGGACAGCAAATACATTTAAAACCAAAAAGTATACAAGAAAAACAAGCCCTTACAAGTACTTGTTAAGGATACTTGCATGCTGAAAGGCATAAGCATTAGCAGAAGCAAAGAAGAAGTGCCCATAGCAAGTAACTGTAAGTTGTAAACGGATATTGTCTTATAGCCCTTGTGATAGTGGTAATACTAGTTAATAGCAAGAAAAACAAGAAAGATTTGAGGCGGAAAAGGATACCACTCTCCTCCTTGTACGGTTAACGATTAACGATTGCTTGAAGACAAAATAATACAAAAATTATAAGATGGCAAAAATCGTTCACATCTCATATATGCTACATAAAATTATGCTAACAACGTACGAGAAACCTGAGCTTCGCTTACTTATGTACACGTCTCTAGAGACGTATAACATATACTAATAACTCGAAAAATCACTTAAGAGAATAGGTGTACACTTGTTTTCTTATTGTGTTCATAATATGCATATTATATGTAATACATCACTCAATGAGATCATAAGATGACATATGAAAGTCCCCGCTATTGACGAATGCACATATTTTAAAGACGACACTTTCGTTTTCTCATAACAATGGAAAAATCTGAGTTTCATGCGCAAAGTCAAAATCAAGCAACTATAACTTCGATACATTTTGCTTGAAAGTTTGTGCTCGCTTAAAGTCCGGTGGATTCGTCAATAGTCATCCTTAGTCTTTCTGTCACCTTACGAACTCATTCAATAATATGCTATTGCGCATAAGCGACTAATTAAAACCACATCCATCAGTTCATCCATCATCTCGATCGGCTCCTCTAAATTATTATTGCCTTTATGCCAACAGCTTACCCACCATCAAAGTGTCAGTTTGTCTGTATAGATTGAAATTCTCTAAGCTTGTTTAAATCTTAATTAAATTGAAAAATGTCTGCAAATAACACTCATCTCTGGCTAATATAAGTTTGGATCGTAATTCAAGCGTAAAGCAACTCCGCTCGTCCTCGTTTAGTAAAAAATCCCTCAAAGTTTATGTTAAGGAAAACTTCCACACATATCAGATAACTAAATTAAATTGAATGAGTTATTGAAACATTACCTAAGTTCTCGTTATTTTCCGAAAGCATCTTAGCAGTGTATGGTAGTTACTTAAGCTGTGACTTTTCCACCTGAGTATGCTGTCATAAGGCTTCACATACTTTTTATAATCTAATAACATAATTTTTGCTATATTTGGATAGAAACAAAGGATAGTAGTAGAGGTCATTGCAGATAATGAAAAATGGAAGTAAAGCTGAATATCCACGGCGGCGTTTTTGTAGTTGATTATGTTGTATAATGGTAAATCATATCTAGCCATCACACGGAAACGTTACCCATCAGGACTGTCGCACGTGTGACGGCAAACGAGTGCAGTGTGCCAAAAGTAATGATACCGTGGGCACCCAATATAACTTAATCTAAACTTCATTTAGCAAAATTCGCTTATGGAACCTTCTTAGCGCTAGCACGGGGCATGCTACTCTCCGCACTGTCATCAGCCGATATTACTCGTTCTGATGAATATTGATTTCATTCGACGACCTATAATCCGTTCGAGCAGGGTTCCCATTCTTGTAGCGATTATCAAAAAATACTTCCGTTAACCGGGTAGTCCCAAAAGGTTACTTGTGCGCCTTTCAGATTTCGTATGCCTTTCTTGAAGAAATTAGAAGTAATACTTAAAGCGATAGACCGTAGCGTAGAATTAAAATTCTCGTAAAAATTGTTTCTTTCTAATATACACTTAATCTTACGAAACTATTAGCGGAAACTTTTTCACCCTCCTAATATAATAGCATAAATAACCATTCGTTTGTATCGTGTGTGAGAACTCTTTCATGGAATTAAAATTACTCCTCAGGTGCCGTATACGAAGGTACGAAGTGAAAACTGAATCTTTGGTTTATATTGTTGTCATTAAATATAGAATAACAACACACACAGCCTCACGCACATCTGTGCGTTTGTAAGTGCTTAGTAAAGGTTTCATTTTACACTTGCATGGCACATTAAACGCATAAATACGTGTTACACAACACATATGAGTGAAGATGTGAAAAAAATGCAACATTTATACGCCATTTTTGTAAAAGCGAAAGGAGTAAATCAACGTTAAAATATGTAGGAAGATATAAGAAGAAGAAAGACAACAAAAACAAAGTTGAAAATATTTAAGCACACATTTTCTTCCTCACTAGCAAGTAATGAGTACGTACTCTTTAATAGTATCATAACGCACAACAAATGTTCGTGTGCGCAGACATACTTCCCGTGCACATATGGCACCGACTACAAGGATTTTTTTTAGTTTAAATGGTTTTACATTCTAATAAATAAATTTTATTTACAAAACATTTAAGCATTTGTTAGTAAATTAATCGAAAAATGTGAGGAAAGCAATCTCTATATTCATTCATCCACGGAGGCGTAAATATGTTCGTATGTGGATTGTATTGTCGTGCTTTTGTTTTGCTTTCCATAAAACCAGTTATCCAAATAAAGGATACAGCATTAGAATCGGGCGATGAAAGTGACAAAAGCAAACATTTCCTGCATAGGTATTTAAATGAACATTTTTTATCAACGGATAACTGAGCTGAGGGGGAGAAACGACGAAGTAAGAGAATCTAGATGGGTTAGGTTGAATCAGAGATTGCTACCGCGGATGGCAAATTTAAGAAAATTAAAGGCAACTTTTAATGCAAATTTTCCAATTTTTAGGAGTTTACGAAAAATTTTAGATCAACATTTACTAATGAACGATAAATGTCGGCAATTTCGGTGCTTTTGGGGTTTGTTTTTTCTTTCCTGACAAACGCGACCAAACGAACAGGCAGATAGTTCATCTTGTAGATGTTAAATATACAAAAACAAATGAACACGAAAATGAAACGATATATGAACAGATATGCCTGTACCGGATGATGTGTGCAATCAATATGTTTCTGATCTCATACGACGTGATATTTCCAATTAATTAAAAGCAAAAAAAACAACAATCAATCAATCAACAAACAATAACATAGTAATCAACTTTATGGGATAAAACTTCGAAAGCGAAATAGCGAGTCTTCAGATTGTTGAAAAATTGAAGGGACACATAAATACTCGATCGACTTTAATATTAAGTTAAAGTCGAAAGTGACCGAAGGGAAAGTTAAGATATAACCATTTAGGTATAACACAACGTTGATTGAACATGCACTTCGGCAAAATAAAACAATGCAGAATATATAAAGACGAGAACACACAAGAAAAGGAGAAAAATTACAAAAATAAAAATCGACCTCAAATTCTCGCATTGAATAGCAAGCAATGGAAGCGCCTTGTAGCGTGTGAAAAGGCTTTTAGCTATATTCAGTTGCAGCAATTCTGCAACAAAAGCTTCAGGAGAAAAAATGCTCCTTAACAATATGATGTTGGACTCACGCGACCTGCAGTGCCTTCTACTTTATTATTGAGATTAAGTCTTATGGGATAACTCCTCATTGCCCGATGTAAAGATTTAACTTAGTGGTCAATAACTTGTTTTAAAGAAAATCGTTTTTGAATAACAAGGGACTTGAGAATGATGAATCGAAAATAAAACAAAAATTTTAACATAACACAACGTAGTCGATATCTTTCTAACACAACTATATAGCGTATTATCGCTACATATGTTGATGCAATAAAATGTCTTAGTCGCAAGAAGGGCAATAAATTTGCGGTTATTTTTCAAGCATGTTGTAAAAATCTTAACAATTTTGTTAAAATTGTGCAAAGAGAAAAAAGCAAACCCACAACACCAATAAAATTTTATGCCACGAAAAATATTGAAAAAATGTTTTAATAAATACAAAATAATATATGCTGACAGAAATTCACACGGAAGATCAAATATGGTGTTAAATGAATTGAAAATGATTGTGTGTGAAAAATAATATCCGCCAACAAAATTTTCCCACCTACTTTGCTGCGCTATTCTGCTCAGTCCTCAATCGCCCGCCAGCCAAACACACAAATGAGCGCAATGATACACTCGCGATATCGCAAAACACCGCGAACAATATAATCATATAGGCGGTATGCACATACATTCGTATGGATACAATATGAAGCACAAGCTCAACAAAAAACAAAAAAACAAAACAAAAACAACAATAAGAACAACAACGATATAACAGCAATATCAACCGTGTTGACAATATAAAATAAGAAAGACAACACATTTTTATACAGCAGTTTACACTTACCAATACTCGCAACATTCGACCAAGAAATATAACTGAACCCATAAACAGTAAATGTGCGCGCACACATATGACTATATACACGTATGCATGCACATATACATGTGCACACTTATATATATATAAATGTATGATAAAATAAATAAAACCAAAAATAAGCACACAAATATGTGTGCACATATAAGTGCGCTGGTAATATATACATAAAAATACAAGAGAAAATTACTATGCAAACAAATATGTATGAAAATTAAAGTTAACTCATATGCACACACATTTGGTTGCTCATCCTTATTGATATTCATTGTCAGGAACTAACAGAAATAAGAAAGAAATCAGATACGATTCAAGTCGAATATTTTTACATCTACATCGTCAATCTCTTCGCTATAGTTTTTCTCATATATATATATGCATATATGGATATATGCGTTAATTAATCAAAATGTATACATGTGGCGAGAATGCCCCGTTCACTAATATTGTAAAATGTAAACAAAGTCTTCGAAAAGCTTGCCCCCGAGATACAATGTCAAAGTATATGACATCGAGCGTTTAAAGCAAACCGAACTGTTCAACGGTTGAATGAAAAGAGCGATAAAGCATTAATTTTAAACAAAACTGATTACTTTGTAGGAAACGTGCTATGCTTTCGCCGCTTGAACCATTGCAAGTTTATTGACTGCGATAACCGCATAAAAGAAAACGAATGAAAATAAACCAATATATAAACGAAAGGAAATGAGAAAAAGCCTACAAGAAAATCTCTTCACAGAAAGATGATAACATCTGTTCGGTTTATTGAGTGGCACAATAGCTTCAATAAATACTAACGCCATGCGTTTGCAAGACAAATTATTTAAAGCAAACAAACATTATTGAATTTATCGATTTTTATTTATTGCTCTTCATTGAAGGGAAGAAGACTCAAGCATAAATGCCATGTAATTTGGCAATTTAGGCCAGCATGATGCTATCGATTCATTGTTTCTCCGCTTCCGAAGGAAACGCTAGAGAGCTCGCAAACTGCGATTACGTGATTAAAGAAGATCCCGATAAAGGAAAAATTTATTTTCAACATCGTCATCATCGTCATTGTGGTTGACTTAATGGACGTAGTCCGTTGCATTGAAATTGACGCGGCCATTGCCTTCCGCTATACCTAGGGGAGTTCCTTTCAAGTGCCATTTCTTTTCTGTTTCTTTCTTACTTCGGAACATTCAACCCTAAAGCGTCCTCTCATATGACTTTATTAACTTAAAATTAAGTTACTTGTATGCTTAGACCTAATTTCGATCTGCAACGGACATGAAGCTTGAGACAATTTCTAAACACATTAACAGAATATATGCCATCCGTAGATTTGCTCTGCATTCCTTACGTGCTTTTCAATCGAACAAAAAAAATAGCTTACGCGTCTTTTTGTTTTTGTGCCTCCAAAAATAGCACTGGCGCATAAGCCTATCGAAAATTCTAAAACAGCGTTCCAGGGTAATAAATTTATACAAACATAAAAACATTTTACATTTAATCGTTAAACACTGAAATGCTTGCGATAAAAGTCTTATAATATTTTTTGCAAATGTAACATCTCGAAGGTATCGGTTAGAGATATATGGGAACAATAAGACAACAATAAGATATCTTTGCTAATAAAACGTATAAATTTTATGATTTGATTTTGATTGAAGAAAGAAAAGAGAAAAATCAGAAAACATCCAAAAGCGAGAATTTCCTTAAAGCAGAACTTTATTTTGTTTATTATTGCTCTTCAATAGTACACACACACACACAAACACACACACATGTCTGGTTTTCGTTCATTTTTTTTTCACACAACATGTTTTATATTCGAAATGTATCGGTTGGTTGAAAACACTCTTAAAAAAATTCTGAACCACAAACGAAATATTGTCACGACACACATTTCATATGTGTTTGCATATGTATGGACCCGCGAATTTCTATCCATATGAATGTACATGCTTACACATCTGACGTTTTCATATCAATATTTGTAGAAAATGAAAACAGATAAAACAAGAGAAGCGACAAAAAAAATCTATTTACATACAGCACAGTTCCGAATATGTATAGATGCGGAAGAATGGATTGTTATGCACATTCCATAAATTTTACAATTTGCAGCGAACTACTAAGTAAAGAATTAACTTGACAACTTTCTTTCGTGAAAGCGACTCACCGTAAACGTTACTACTGGATGTGGAACCTGCTCGTTGTATCCTATGCCACTTGTGCAAGGGTACAAGGTATATTAATTTTGGACTTCGCTTCAAGATCATTTTCTGAATCGATTTAAAATTTTCTGTGTGTCTCTCTCCGCCTGTTCGGTTATCCCTCGGATGTCTGTTCATAAACTTTGATGCTCAACCTATAGATAGCATTTTTTGGAATATTATGACGAAATTTAGTACATGGACGTGTTTTGGTCCAAGGGTGAACCCTTCGGATCTGACCATACTTTCGCTGTACTATCGCTGTTCATAGAACACCTTACTTTGAAAAATCGTTATATAAACTTAAGTGAAGTGCTGTACGATATTCAATGATGATTCATAACCAAAAATAATATCTTTATTTGTTTTCTAACTAAAAGTAATAGAAAAGATTTTCTGTTATCGGGACAAGCATCAACCAATTAACTGATTATCTGAGCAAGAACCCTTGAATGTTATCATTGATTACTTGCGGTAGACGTTTTCTTTTTTCCTTGTTTTCGCGTCGATTGAAAAAATCGAATATTATTAGATATGAACTTTATCTTAACTTATAAGCAGCAAAAGGAAAATGTCGCACCAAATGTGAGTGAGTGCTTTATAATGTGAAAGAATACGGAATAATTTCCGAAAGCATCTTCTTCTGAGAAATTGGGAACGTTTACTACTTTTTAACCAGAAGCTTAACAAGTATGTCTGGGAGAAAAAGATAATCACGAAAATGTCGAAACAAATCAGAATTGTTAGCAAAATGTACACATCCAGCCATTTTCTTTCGCAATATCAAGCCAGTACATCGAAATCATTTAATTACCATACATATTACTTGAGCATTCTGCTCTCACGTTAATTTTTTTCCTTTTTCCTTCCGAAAACGAAAATGTATATTGAAATATCATATGTAGGATAGAGAAGGAGAGAGAGAGAGCAGAAATTCTTTTCATATATAAGTTGATATTCGGATTTTGGAAAAAATACTTACACACACACACCTTTGCCCATTGTCCGTTACGCTTTCATATACAGAAAATATAACAAAAGAGCGGAAAAAGTCAAATTTATATAAAAGCTGCTGTTCGTAGCGTTTGCGAAAAATTTCGGAAACAATACGTATTGTTTTTATTGGATTTCATTTCCGAAATTCAAACGAAACTACAACGCTGACGTATGGATACATAAACGAACCTATGGGAATCATACGATATGAAAATCGAATTCTTATCCTTTGTCTTTTTTTTTTCGTACGTTCTAGGCGTACGCCTAGCTACTAAAAACAAGATAACAACATTTTTCATTAAACTTTGGTTCCGACATATATTACAATAAGGAGAAGAGGAGTATGAAATGAACGCTGTGCAGTATTTATTTAACGACAAATGATCCAGCACTACTGGATAGAAATTTAAAGAAGGTACCAAGTTATTCTCTCCAGTATTTCTTCATTTATTTCAATTTCTTCGTTTAGTCCAATTAATCAATTTTTATTTGAACACAAATCGACTCTTATATAATAGTTAAAGGCAGCAAATTCTAATCGCTTAATCTTCTTCTTTTAGTTTAGAAAAACTGCCAAAGTTATACAAGATTTTCCCTCACAGTTCATTTAGTTTAATAAGTGGTGTGAAGCGATATGAAAAAGAAATCGCTTTTTTTTGTGTTATGCTGCTCCCGATAATATTAAATCAAATCGATAAATGGTACGTTGCGAAATGCAAATTTACAGCAATATAAGCATTAAATATTCTGCACTTCATAGCTTGAAACGAGGGAACAAAAAATGTCAATCTTTTCATTGATCAACAACAATAACGACAACAGTAAAAACTCTGGGCATTGCCATTAAGGCTTTCAAGAGCAATCAGATTCAATGTATAATAACATTAGGATAAATCGTATATAAAAGTTTGCATTGCACAGTAAGCGAATAACTTGAATGCAACTTACAGGCGAGCACACACATCCGTACTTATACAAATTCGGAATGCGTATGTTTATGCAATATAATCAAGCCTTTCAGGGTTATTGTCCAATTTTTGTTTTGTTATATATTGTACATACTACTGGTATTTCTTCGCTTTCGTCTTTCCTCTGCAAAGATGAAGGCAAATTTTTCTTATTGCTCACCGATTTAAAATTTGCTTTAGTTAGTAGTTACTATTTGTATTTGAGTAGAAGAGCTCTCTTCCCCCCTTTGGTATTATTGTTGCTAGTGGCCTTTATGCAACGAATGTCTGCCTGACCAGGGCAACTAACATTGGGACATACACATTTAATCAGTATGTATATCAGTGCTTTCGATTGTTTTTTGTGTTTTTTGTTTTCTTTCCTTTGTCTATTTAATCCATTTTGTTATACATGCATATGTGTATGAATTTGCGTTTGTGTAAAACAAAAAAGAACTGTACTCTCTCAGGCATTTTCTACGAAGATAGCGAGACTTCTGTGTCCGTGTTCGTAATATTATTTTAAACTCATATACACACATCCACTGACATATATACATTTATAGATTCAATCAGACAATATCTGTAAAGGAAACAAAACATTGAAAAAAAAAAAAAACAAGAAAAGTAAAACTACACTTTGTTGACTTTCCGTCTCTTTGATTCTTAAACTAAGCTGAACAGAACCGAATGCACCGCCTTGCAGTCGCATATATTGAAGAACATGAGAGAAAGAAGAACGAAATATTTTAAGTATTGTTGAGAAAAGTGTGTATTTCTACGTGTGGGTTTTTGCTATAGAACATAAGAGCAACATCGTCGTCATCATCATTATCCTCATTGTCATCATCATCGCTTGAACGGAGACACGCACCTATCGTTTTATGGTATCAGGAGGAATATCGTCAAGAGGAACTCTACTTGCATACAAAAGACAACATGTTGATGATGCCTAAGAGACTATTACAATAGACAAATGTATATATATATATACATATATATATATATACAATATATACATACATATATTTACTAAATTAAGGGACAATACAGAAATACATACAAGCATATAGTTGTTGGACAGTGAGCTCATGAGTAATAAAGGGTTTCGCACATATTGACTCTCGATACCGATAAAAATAATAATGATTATGATAGTTACGAGTAAGTATTTCGGATGTCTGCGTGTCTATCTATGCTTTTTTGTTTTTTTTTTTTTTTTTTTTTTTTTTTTTTTTTTTTTTTTCGTTTTTATTTTCTTGTTGGCTTTCGAAAAGTATGTGATGGAAAATTACACTTTGGCAAAACAATTCAATTGAAGGTAATAGTTATCAGTATTCTGAAAATTGAAATAAATGCGTCTTTGATTAGAAGTGAGTGTCAGTATGCTAAACAATTTAAAAGCAATCGGGCACATACACATGATTATGCTTCTATAGTAGTAACATATGGATAATCACTGGTCACAAATACTTTCCAAACAATTTCATATTTTGTATTTATATTCTCATGTACATGCTATTCATTGTCTTCTCCTTCGAGAAATTTGTATCAATGGGTTTTAAAATAATTGTTTCATAGATACATTTTCCTTCGTTCTCTCTACATATAAAATATATATTTTTCCTTTTTTTTTTAATTTTTCCTTTAATTTTCTTTCACTTTTTTATATATCCAAGGTCTGTTGCGGTTGCAGCAAATCTATCAGGGCTTAAAGCCCGGAAATGAATCGTTTCAAGTGGAGATGGTGAAGCGGATTACCAACGTTACAATGGCCATTGATTTCCTGCATACGTTGGAGGATTTCGGTCGTTTCACAAATAAATACATTGTTCTCGATTGTCCTACGGAAATGGCAAAAGAGATACTAATTCAGCACGTTAGAGACATTTCATTGGGACGTCGAACCTATCACTACTTGCTTAGTGGCCTGGTAAGTAAAACAAGTGCATAACGACGGCAACGTACAAATATCACAGTATTGTGTGTTATATGTATAACTATGAATGCGGGCAAGTCAATAGTATTGCATAGGATGATAACTAACGTTTTTAACCAATAAAGTTTCATACTACGTCGACAAATGGCTGAATGAATGACTTAAGACTAACATGGTCACAGCAACGGATTTATAAGCTAACGAACATGGCACTCTTTTTAAAGCATGAATAAAAAAAAAAAAAAAAAGTAGGCACAAAAACGCATATGGGACTTGATGAGCTGATGAAAACTTTTCTTTCTTTTGAATCGGTCACCATGTTACATAGCTGCGTATATATAATTGTTGCATAAACTCGTTAGAGTGTAGATAGATGTGCACACCGTTCGTGTTACTATAATAATAAACAGTACTCGACATTTACTTACCTTCGCTAATAAGAATTTCTGTTACCAATAATTTAATGTCTAACGAATGAACTGGTTTACGATACAGGTTATGGATGATCGTTGGGAAAGTGAGATAATCGAGTTCGGTGCTATTAATATAACTGGCTTTCGCTTGGTCGACACTAATCGTCGTTTAATTAAGGAATTCTACGACAGTTGGAAGCGTCTAGACCCAAATACATCGGTTGGAGCTGGACGAGAGTCTATATCGGTAAGTACTTGGATATGAATGTTTGAACTTCTCGGAACGATTAGCATGTAGTCTAACTAGCGTGTAGGCTAACTCACAGCATTTGCATAGGAATGTTTTTCTTTGCATTTGTTACAGTTTAAGAGCAATGAACAAAAGGAAAATATATTTGGGTTTTGGAAAGGGAGGTGTCCTCAGCTTATGCTCGTATCTTTGGCTCACTTAACCCATTTTCACTCCCAACCGGAACGCAAACGTTTCCAAGTTTTCGCCGAAATTTCAAGCTAATATTTTATTTTTTACGACCAATAGCATGCAGTTGAAAAGACGAGCAAACGGAGGAGAGACGGAAGGAAAACGTGTTGAAAAACGGGCGACCCAATAAGGCCTTGGCCTAGATTCATTCAAAATTTAATACTAATTAACAAGACATACCCTTAACAGGAATTGTGAAAACTTCCTTCAAGTACTGCAAACGTTTTCGGAAAATGAATTTTATATATCCACTGCATGTCACTGGTAGGTTTGAAAACTTTGCACATCGCAAGCAAAAAGCAAGTTCCGTATACACGAAAGAAATTTCCGAATATCACTTTCACCATTTTTTAAAAAGAATTGTCAGCCGTATTAACAGCAAAATTAACAACAGCAGCAGCTGGAAATGGTAGATGTTGCTCAGTAATTCAAAATTTGGAAATTTTACAGGCACAAGCTGCACTCATGTACGATGCTGTATTTGTTTTAGTGGAAGCGTTCAACAAAATTTTGCGCAAGAAACCTGATCAATTTCGCAACAACATACGGCGGGGTCAAACAGCAATGGCAGCGGCTTCTACATCAGCGAATACCACAGGACTAACGAGTAATGGCATGCTTGGTGGCGGCATCGGCAGCAATTTAATGGGTGGAAGCTCATCGGGCGGTAATGGAAACGGCATAGGTGGGGGGAATAGTGGCGGAGTCGGAGGCAGCAACAGTAATAATAACAATGCTCCGCGCGCATTGGACTGCAACACTTCAAAGGGATGGGTGAATCCGTGGGAGCATGGCGATAAGATATCCCGCTATTTGCGTAAGGTAAGCCACAATACAGCTACTAAAACTTATGCATTTCGCATTTCAAGCGCGTTTTATCGTACATGCATTTTAACTTCAAATTACTACAATGAACGTGTGTATGAGTATATGCTTGTATTTTGGCATGTTAAACGGTGACTGAAAATTAAGTAAATTATTGTTGTACAGTTTTTTCTTGTATTTCACTCGCAAATGCGGAAAAGCCACCTATGTGTATGTAAAATATTCGCAATTAACACCTTACGGTATTAAAATGGAAAATTGTTCAGTTGCGCTTATTCCAACCATTCGCATACAACTCATTAAGAGACGAAGGGAGAAAAAGAAATAATAAGAGTTTCGTTTGCCTGGAAGGCTCAATTAAAATGAAGTGCTTGGTAAATTATCCAGACACCGACAGACAACCATATGCAAACAAGTACAAGCATATATATATATATATATATATATATATATATATATATCTATACACATACAAACACACGCAAACACTCACGCACAAACTTATCCATATAAGCATTCACTCAATGATTTTTTTTCAACATTCTTTAACACTTGCTCGTTTGTTGTTGAATAGGTTGAAATTGAAGGACTTACGGGCGACATTAAATTCAACGACGACGGTCGACGTGTGAATTACACTTTACACGTTGTTGAGATGACTGTCAACAGTGCCATGGTTAAGGTAGCCGAATGGAGCGACGATGCAGGCCTTCAGCCACTATCTGCCAAATATGTACGGCTGAAGCCTCACGCCGAAATCGAAAAGAATCGCACATACATTGTAACGACTCTGCTTGAAGAGCCGTACATCATGTTGAAACGGCCCGTTGTAGGTGAGACACTAGATAGCAATGATCGCTTTGAGGGTTACTGCAAGGATTTAGCCGATTTGTTGGCCAAAAAATTGGGCATCAATTGTAAGTAGTCAAGCGGCGCGTCGCGTTTCATATTCATTAACATTTAAACTGATGTGATATTCTGTCATTTTTACATGCCGCTCGTTTGTTACCATATCAACAACGTTTACTCATTCTTCACAGTTGAGATGCGTTTGGTGAAAGATGGTACTTACGGTTCCGAGAATCCCAACGTTCGTGGCGGTTGGGATGGCATGGTAGGCGAACTAGTGCGTCGAGTAAGTGTTTAATGCTGAGCAATTATATTCGAACGTGCACTTATAAAGCACGCAAATTTTCTTTTGCATTTACATTTACACGCGCGCACTCACGCAGGAAGCGGATATTGCTATAGCTGCCATGACAATAACCGCTGAACGTGAGCGAGTTATCGATTTCAGTAAACCGTTCATGTCACTGGGCATTTCGATAATGATTAAAAAACCAGTCAAGCAGACACCAGGCGTGTTCAGTTTCATGAATCCTTTATCACAAGAAATTTGGGTAAGTGCAATAAACATATACATTCACATGTATATATAAACATATACTGACGTATAATTGAACGGTATAGGACATGTATCACGCACGAGTCTCTTTCCTTTAAAATCATTTATCTTTACTTAAATGGACGTATGTGTGCCATTGCACGTGTAGTATGTATAGAGGAATCTGTAGCACATTTATGTCTTGTTCCTTTTTTTTGTTTTTTCTTAATTTTATTCTATGAAATGTTTTTCTTTTATTATCCTTTACTTTTTGATCAACTTTTATACGCTTACAAAAAAAAAAAGTCGATTTTACTAAAATTCTACTGCATACAAATGAGAAAACTTAAAACTTCTTCTAAGTACGGCATAAGAAAGGAAAAATTAAAGAGAAAAAGAGAGAATTTTTAAACAACTTTATTACGTTTTGAGTTAAGCACACATACATGCTCTTGCACATACGTTTAAGTATATTTTGATGGGAGACAAAAATTGGCTCAAAGAAAGCTTAAAAACTTTAATAGACTAAAATAGCCAAAGTTTCCTAACTTTTCACTTCGCAAAATAACATGAAAGCAAAAACAAAAAAAAAAAAAAAACAAAGACGGAATAAGAAGTTATAATCGTTCTAAATCGAAATTTATATATCCACCACCTCACGCAAATATATAAAAATATTGCAGTCCTCCGCTCAATATAAGTTACGCGGCTCATAACCCCAAGGGGGCACCTACACGAGATTTGGATCAAATCGCTTTTTCCTTTCAATTATCTTTAAGAAGATTATGTTTTCGGATTTTCCAAACTGCGTCCTTTTCGCACTTTTTTTCTGATTTTGTCTGTGAAGTTGTCGCGTGTGTTAATTTTTACGAAATTAAAAATTTCAAAAACCAAAAAATGGACGAAGAAGAGAACAAATGGGGACGTAAAGGCAAAAGGACGTAGCAATAGATCGGCGAAGTGATACGTGGCTGGACGAACGAAAGAATAAGTGGACGGAAAAGCAGAGTATGAGTAATGAGTGGTCACCCGAGCAGAAATATGGACGAAGAAGAGAAGAATTGGAGACGTAAAGACAAGGCGGCGTAGTAATGGATCGCCGAAGTGATAAGTGGTTGGCTGAACGAAAGAATAAGTGGGCGGAAAAGCAGAGTATGAGTAATGAGTGGTCACCCGAGCAGAAATATTTGAACGACTCGATTTAATATACTAATGGATTGAACGTACGAGTAAATAAATGGACAAATGGATAGGTGGCTTAATGGTTGCCGGCACAGCCAAGTGAAAAGAAAACCAGTTGGACGCGTAGGTAAATGAAAAAACACAACGAAAGTAAATTGACATGTATTCTCTTATATTTCTGCGCTCTTTAAAAATACAAAATATTTAAAACGTATATTAAAACGAAACCTATTGTTGTAAATAGTGTTGCACAATATTATCGGAGTGTAAGAATGTGTCGCTAATGCATTGGTCTTATTAGAGATTAAAATGTGGGAAATATTTGTTCTCTCCTTTGCTTAATCATTTGAATTAAAACAAAGTTTTCAAATTATCCGCAAAATTTGCATTGAAAATCACTTACATTACATTTACTTTTCCTCTCTCTTGTAGAAGATTTATTCAGCTATCTCCATATCTCTGGCTTGAAACGCAGGTCTCCCTACTCGTCAGGTTGGAAAAATCACTTCCTAAACCGTAACAATTAACTTAATAGATATAGTCGTGACTGGCACAGAAGACAGTAGGAAGGGGAGAGTAAAGCAGGTTTGTGACGTTATCTTTCATAATTGCCGCTGTCGCTTGCTAGCTAAGAGGCCCAAAAAAATATACTCGCACCTTTCAATATATAAATGTAAGAATAAAAAACCATTTTTTTTTTGTTCAACAACTTATGCATCCCTCTTTGCAATCTTTCTCCTTTACTTTTAGCTTAGATAAACAATTCCTTTACGAGTTGGTGCTTATGTCGTCGAAATGAAAAATATGTTTTCTTCTCCGAGGCCAATGAAAGCACGTAATACTGTAAATGTTCTTGATAAACAGCTGTTCATTACATGATTATAGATAACATGTTGTTTAATTAGATAAAGGCGGCCATTGCTTCATGATTGTTTCTTTCCTTCTTAATTCCTTTTTCATCCTTCAAAAAAGGTCAACATCTGACTTTTTACAATTTGTACATTAATGCCATTTTAAATCTTTTAATTTTGTTAGAGAATTTACGATTTCTCTCCTCTATAGTCTTACTCTTGGGGCTATGGCGAATTTACGGACAACTTTAATATTCCGATATGGCGTACGAAAACCATAGCAGGCACTAGCTCCACGATTTCATTACGAAATGCTATGAGAATTCTTAGTACATAGCAAAAAGCAATTTCTTTAATGCTTATATGGTCGTTTATTGACACCTTACGACGTTTGTAGCACGGTTACACTATTATTGTGCAGATGTATGCAGCATCCAGAGGCGCTTGACATAATTTTAGTTTATTATTTAGTACCAATCGATTCAGAATTATTTTTCAGATTTATTTTTTGTGAAAAATAAATATGCTGCAACAAACTTGGACTGCACAGTTCGACTTTTCGTAGCCATAACTCTCTAAGGCTTCTCATGAGAAGCAACCTGTTATATGCGAACAATATACAATATTTGATATTTTATAAAGGAGATAAATAAAAAACTGTACATGTCAAAAACGAGTAGGGTATGTGATAGTTGGCTTTGGACGGCCATAACCTATACAATTACAACAAAAACCTAGACTACAACAAGTCATTGTATTAAGTTTGCTTAGAATACTTTTTAAGCAGTATCATGTAAACCACATACCATTAAAAAATAAACCATGGATTTAGTTCTAAGATCGGGCAAGTTATAATGTTGAATTTATCATGCCGTTAATTATGACTGATCAACTACGATTTCGGAGAGCGTATTTTGCCAAGAAATTAGAACTATCTACAAATTTGATCTATATTTGTGAAAAAAGATCTGTTGCGAGACATGTACTACAAGTAGACGACAAGTGGACAAACGATCATTAGACTTCTAATATATGAAACTCTATCGAAAATTTATAACAAAGATAGTATAGGAACACTGCTGCTTGCAACTGGATAACAAATCAGCGCGCATACACAATCACAAGCACACCTATATGGAATAATGGAGATGAAAAACGAATCTCTTTTGATAGTTCGCGATGACATCAAACAAAACAAAAACGTGCACAGCGACGGAACAAAATCTTCGTTCGTCATGCATATTTAACTCGTAGAAAAAATACTCAAAAGGCCCTACTGGCCTGGTCAATGTACACGAAATACAAAAATGTGTTTTTTTATTTTTTTTTTTTTTTTGCCTTCCTAGGTGGCGGGGTTAAGAATTTTTACGCCCCGTACCAAGAGCATTCATGACTTGCCGTTTATAACGCCTACGTATTACCTCTACTTAGACTTCTTCTAACACCCACTTTCTTGGGACCACCGTTAGGCATCTCATGGCAGTGGCGTGTTGTAGTTAATGCCCTACGCCTAATGGAACCTTAATAAATCCTCTGATTGATTTCCACTGCCTCTTCTATCTACACGCGATCTCATTCTCATCTTCTTTACTGGGTCACCTTGGTCATAAAGTAGGTCACAATGTCCCATATTTCGAAGCTTTCGCCCATGCCCTTGAGTATCACGTGGGTGGTCCTGGTGCTATTCTCGATAAAGAATGGGCACTACACCTCTTCCTATTGCTATAGAAAGAGAGGCTTGCCTGAGCGCGTTTAGAATGTCAAATCTCGACAGATTCACATCGGGTGATCTCAGGGGACGCCTAGAGGTATTGAAAAACTTCATGGACGAAACTTTTCTCAAGATACCGAATCATTGTGCTTCAAAACTAGTACTATCCACCCGGTGTCACGGGAATTTTTCTCTGAAGCAGAATCCAATAAATGGATCTACGTAGTGCAAATTTCATATAATCAATTTGTACGCCGGATTGCCATTATAGACCAATTTTCGTCCTAAAATATTCAGGACTAAACCATTCTGCTATATGAAGGCTTACTCTTCGCGCGAATTTTTATACGTAGTAGGATCAGAGGTCTACGTGGTCGAATGTTGCTGTAATTAACTTTTATATGAAACATATCAAAAACTCGCCCGTCGGATCCAGTGGTCTCAAAACGTATCCGATTCAATCCATTTGGAAGAGCCGTTTCTCTTGAATGAAGATATGTCAGTTTAACAAGCTTCGTCATAACATTTCAAAAATTACGAACTCTAAGCTGATCACAAATATACATGGACAAACATCCCCCATCGGACGGAGAGGTGGATAGAAGAGCTTAAATCGATTCGGAAGTAATCTCAAATCAATTGGTATGATAAAAGATGAATCCATTCCTAGTGCCCCCAGAAATTACATACACTCTTTATTATTCCATCATCAAGGCGTGACAATGGCGGGGAAGAGGAAAAATGTATATGTTGTTAATTTTCCCTAAAATCTACAGTTACATCTACAGTCAGCGAAACAGTGTAGCCATATAGTAGATTAGCTTTTCTACGCGTAGGATCCGCAGTTATATGTCAAAAGACGCATATATTCTTTATCAGGCTAACGTTTTCAAAGCATTTAACGTGTGCGTTTTGTTGCTTAGTTCGCATGGAAGATTATAAGCATGCGATTATATTGAAGCCATAAACCAAACGTACAAGTGAACGCGCCCGGTCTGTAAAGATCGACTTAAAATTTGATTCAAATATTGACCAGAGACACTTAAGCGCGCGGTGAAAAAACAATTATAATTGACCATATCCGCCATTCACAAAAAGCCTTGCAATTCTTATAAATACACTGGAGATGGTATATGCAATCGTTCTACGGCAGGTGTAAATTTTTTATTTATTTTCACTAACAAAGTGTTCAAATTTTCTTTTCCCAACTATTCGCAATCCTTTTCTATTGCTTTTTTTTTATGTACAAACTCTAAAAATGTTACCGACACATATACAATTATCGGGTTTTATGATATTGTAAAGAACTGCGAAAAAGAACTAGAAAAATTTCCCTAAACACGTTTTAGCAGCAAAGTTTGCTTCAACGCTTTATTCAATCGTTTCCATTCACTGGTTGTTGGTTTTTCATGCCATGTTTTTTACTTTTACTTTTATTTTTATTTTCATTTTTTTTTTTTTTTTGGTAATTTTCCTTTAGGTGTCATATCAAGTTTACCAACATTTACTTTATGTTCAACGGATCACACGAGATAGAGTGCAACGCTTTCCCTTCCACCGTCTGGTCGCTAGTTAAGTCATTATACAGTTTTTTGTTGTCGCGGTAATCTAAAGCAGGAACCCGTATCTTGTTAATGCTTCGCTAATTTAAAGATTTTCAATAGGAAATAATAATAAGAGCGACAACAACATAACAAAGGCATTATTCGAAAACAATTTTATGAAAATATTCAAAGACTTCCGATTTTTATTTTTTATTTTTTTTTTCTACTCTTTTTATTTCTCTTCTTCTTTACTTCTCTTCCGTTATATAATATATCCAGGTGAGCGTTATATTCAGCTACATTGGTGTGAGTATTGTGCTCTTCTTTGTTTCACGTTTCTCGCCGTATGAATGGCGTGTGGTGCAATATCAGGCAGGTAAGTGATATATACAAAAAAAGAAAGAAAATTATAAAACGTAAATGATATGAAAATAAGAAAAATAAAACAAAATTTAACAATAATTAACAATTAATTTGCTGCTGGTATTCTGTACTCTTATCTAAAAGAATTTTTTTATTGAATTTGTTGTCAAGTATTTACACCGAGGAAACTTTATTGACTGCACTTTTCCTTCGTTCTTGACTTAACGTTTGCATTAGCAAGGTTTTTTATGTGCTTATTAGCCATTATTAACATTTCCACGCACATTTCAATATACTCTTGTTAGTTAGTTAGTTATATGCTCGACTATCGTAAAGTGCTTTAATTAAATGTCGACATAAATGATCGATACAATGTTCATACCGGACCTGATCGCTTTCTGTGCCAAAATCGACATAACTAAATTCCCGTCGGTATTTTCTTGAAGACTTTTTTTTCGTTATTTGGCCGCTCACGTCATGTTCGCAAACGCAAAATGCTACGGACGGGCGAAGCTCTGCTGCACGATTTCGACTTGAAACTGCACAAAGATTTCATAGGCCCTGCCTCAGATCATTTGCTTACAATGAGGTTACAGTAGTTTGCAGCTATCGTTAGTTTAAATACAAAAATCCGAATGGACATACGCGCTCCCTCATATTTTCATGCCAACAAATAACACCAGCGAAGGCAAGGAAGACCTCAACGATCAAGCAATAAACTTGATATTTCTATAGCCCCTAAGCAGCTGCCGTTTAACTTGTATTTAAGCCCCGATAACTTTGACTGAAAAATATATTCGTGTCATTGTTTCATTACAATAGCGTTCAACTAGAATACGAATGGCAACGTATTTCATTGCCATATCTTTCTCGCGTGACTGGCCATTGCAAAACAAACTCAAATAATGACATATCTATAGCCTGTGAGTTCATCAAGACGCTGTAATATCATCACACAGACAACGAAAGCATCGATATGGGAGACGCCTTCATTTGGAAATCCCATGCTTGATGCGATCTCTGATATGCATTTCTGAATCTCCCAAAGGGATAACCAATATCACCTTTCGGTTATGAACCAAATGAATTAAGTGTTTTCGTCTGCATATAACTGGAGACAATGATAATAAACAAAGAATTGTTGAAATCTAATGATACCACTTGCAATAGCACCAGTTTTAATATGAAAGCATATCGTTGAAGGCTAACAGATTTCTCGGTGGTCTGTTCTAGTTTGCAGGAAATCTGAAGAAAAAGTCGTTAGATCATCTCTCATAGTTCGGTAAACGTTCCTTACAACTACACTCAAAGAGGTTTTTACCTAAAATCCTCATTTTTCTCTATTTGAAGATTAAAGAGCCTTCTAAATAGCAGCATACGGCACATGTGCAAACATTTATCGACAGACTCTTATACAAATGTCGGTCTTTGCATCAATTTGTTAAAGAAAATTAAATTTTTATTCATTTTATTTTTCTTTTTTTTGTTGCTCTTTTGTACTTCACTACATCAACAAAAGTTATGGGCTTTAATAGGGAGAAATCGCACATATATATGTGTGTGTGCAAATAGCTCAAAGCGCATACTTACTCATGCAAATATACATGAACATGAATCCCTCTGCTCTGCTTTGTTCTATTTTACGCTGCTCTGGTTCCCTAAACATACGATAACAAATAAAGAAAATATCAAAAATTCAAATCAATCATGTTTGACGTTGGTATGCTGGTACAGCAAAAAACATATTACTCCATGAACTTCCAACCGTATATATGTATTGATGTAAATATTTATATCATATGCAAAAAGTGTATTCACATAATTACATAAGTCATATGTGCTTTTTGATATAGAAAAACATTGAATAGAATTTAATATAATTAAACGATTTTCGACCATGTACTCGAATACGTATTAAGTTCTTGCAACAAGAGTATGGTAGCTAACAAAATATATTCCGAATTGACAATACCCTCAAAACTTTGCTAGTTAATATCAAGGCTGGCATTAAATGTCATAAGAGCTGCAGTTTGCCTTTCACGTTCGATCATTCGCCGACAATATTTTGATATCAGACGATGCACACTTCGGAACAATGATTTGTTACAACGAGATCATGAACAAGCCAGATAGTATGAAATCAAAGTTTCCACATCGTTAATGAAATAAACGATATAATAAGCTGTAAACTATACCCGTAGACTTTCAAGATGGTGCTCTGAAAATGAGCCCATGTCTCCTACGTTACACACTGGAAGCATCGATTATAAATTTTAGCGGATCTAAATGGCGAAATGTAGTTTTATTCAATTCTTGCTTTCAAATTAAATCAGAAAATTCAAAGTTTTTAATGCGCAAATTAAATACATAAAAAAATGCTGACAGATATGTAACTTATTGGCAACATTTGAAACGTTTGTTTAATGAAATCCTTGATATGTAGGAAGCTTAGTTGTATTTTGAATATAGGAGAGAAAAAAGCGGTTTCTATCTATATGGGATTTTCATTTTTTGAAAATAAAAAGTCATGAAAAGGTATACGTTACGCACGTCGAGAATAGCGTAAGAAAAACTGCGTATCAAAAATAGCTCACGAATATTCCTTACCTAGCTGCCCCACTTTGATCGGCTAGTCATTACTAGCAACTATACAAATTTGATTTAATCTTGGAATTGATGAATCAATCGTCTCCTTCCAAGAAACATCCGCGGCAATCTAGGATAGTAAACAAGGTAGATATGATTCTCTGCTTACAAAAACATCTACCTCTTAAAGATCTCGACTTACTTAATTAAAACTTATGGTAGGACAGAAGATTTACTCCAAATATTGTTTGGGCATTGCATGCGATAAGCGAAGGATAAGCGAATGGGCATGGGATTTGCAAAGTAACACGAACACATTTGAAAAAGACAAATCGAAGCACTAGCAAAGTGCAAGTTAGAAAAGTTCCCTTTGTCAAAAGATATGTGCACATGTTAAGGTGTTTGGCACTGCTTTGTCTGCCTGCTACCATAAGACGGAAAAAGTCAAAATTATTTATAAAAACGGGTATGCGCTGTAAATCTGTAAACGCGCTTATCTATTAAGGCGTATTATAAATGTACTTCAATGTTGACCAACATAAACAAAAAACGCTTTTATTAGTGGGAACGTAGTTTTGGTGTTTACACTTGTATATGTACAGTTAGTGGCTTGACTGCTTTAAAGGCCTCCTGCCGCTGTGATGATTTCTTGTTTTGACATTTCACATCAATTATAGTAGTTGGCTGCTCGCGGCTTTTAATTTCGAATTAATTTTACCACTCAGGTGTGTAGAGTTTTATTTTCCTTTTGTTGTTTACGCAAAGATAAAAAAGTGCCAAGGCTTGCGAAGAGATGTATGAAGGTTATGGGGTTGATTGCATAACAAAACGTAGAGCAGAACGTCAGAATTGGTTCATAAAATTTCATCAAAAAGATTTTTTACTCAATGTCTACCTATTATTGTCAGTCTGTAACTGACTGATGGTGCGAAAGTCAAAAGCGCGCTGGATAATAGCTGTTCGCCATATCGATTTCAGTTTGAAGTAAGCTAAAAGAGATTCGTTTAATACAATCAAGAATTATCTGCGCTGCATCCTTCAATCCTAGCGAAAAAAGAGTTATTCCTGATAATTAAAAAAAGCTCAGTAGCACCATTCAAAAATTGTTAAGAAAAACTTAAATGCTACAGACCAGCGCGGCTCACACATTGAGGATTGGAATACAGATATCCCTCGCTTTCAATACAACACAATACAAAAGTTGTATTATAACACGTGTTGGATATAACACGATCTCAAAAATTCGAATGTGTGTGTTTTCAATCCATTTTTAGTGAAAACATTTTTAATTTTTGCATTTCATCAAAATGTTAAATCTCATATTTTATTGCCCGAAAATTTGAAATGAACTTGCGTTTTCATTTATATATACGTATGGGCTGAAGCTTCGTAATAAAATTTGTATCTTACACTTTTGCGCCGTTCCATGACTTATGTTATATCAAGATATAAATTATATTAATTTATATGATGTCTTAACAATAAAGAAAAGCAAATTAAAAAAAAATTGCGTATAATACAATTTTGATACAGTATGGTAGGAATTAACGGCGTTATGCGTTTTTTAAAAAAAACATGGTTAAAAGAAAATATTGTTAACTAGCCGCCGCCCCCAAGGGACCGCATTATACTCATTGTCTATATTTGATGCAAATAAGTAAAGCGGGTAATCAAAACTGAGTAATCGCGTCGAATTTACTCTTCATAATGGCAACACACTGCCTTGCACATATCTATTAGATCTTGATCGGAAAATAATATCGCATCCTCCACACTTCCTTAACTTAAGACTACTTGACTATCATTTATATGCGAGTTTTCACAAATTTTTATCTCATTGAACTTTGACTGACTACATATCTATTTTCTATAATGAAAGGAATTGAATGTGAAATTATGAAGAGGATTTTTTATTTTCCTTAGACAAAATACATTATAGAAATTTATTGCATTATATATCTTTATGCGGAGTAAGAAGATTAAGAGAATCATTCATTGAACTTTGTTTTCAATAAGCCAATGCTTTTTCTCACATGCGATATAAATTATTATTGAAGTCATATGCTAACGCAGTTAGTAAAAAGTTCTGGATGCTGTTGCCAATAAATGTCGCGGCCTGCTCATATCCACAAAACAGCATGGGCGGCGCCCAAAAAAGCAATTTACGTGAGTAAACACATGTAATGAAAAATTTTAACTTCATGGCTAAACCAATTTTCTAATTTCGATTAATAACGAAAGCATTGAGCCAAAAATAAACCGCACACCTAAAAATGTGCTGCGAGAACAGTTATCATCTTTTTTGATATCGTTTACAAAAAATAATTTTGATGACATGCAAAGCACATGTTTTTGAAGCTCGTATTTTTACATGATTAAAAGTTGAAAAATTGCAAGAAACTGGACAAAAAGCCCTAAAAAAACAATCTAATGAAAAAAAAACTGACAGTAATAGAAACCTTATATATTGAGAGCACGCTTTAATTTCTCTAAAAATATGAATTTATTGTGAAAAGAAATGCCCACTCAATTGCTAGATATCGCTCTTGTTGTTCAGACAGAGCGTTTAACCAATCTTCTTAACCAGTTTTGCAGTATGGTATCGAGGGTTGTCGCGTTGATTGGTTTTTTTATTGGCATACTATGAATTCTTTTTTTACATTTGGCTCATTGGCATCAATTTCGGTTTCGGTCGGTTTCTCTAGTAATGGTTTTTTCTTAATGCTTTTCTGAAAGCATCAAACTTGAGCTGGGGGATATAATAATTCATTTCGAAGTGCAGCGCATATACATGTGTATCATCGCATTAGTTGGGGGAAGTAACACTCTAAACTTTAAAATAGCAAAGGTGTGTTCCTTTTGGGGAGATCGCATATACTTTAGCATAACAATTAAAAATTAATTTGACTTGCAATTGCAATAGCGTTACCTAATACGATGCAGTATCAGCAAATCGTTTCATATAAGTGCTCATCCTCAGTAATCAAGAGTGCTAGACAATTCTACGATAGTTCAGTATTAGTTAGTTAGTTAGAATATAAATAGAAAAGCACTTAATTAAGACTGTGATACCGATGAAGAATTTTAGTGCGCACTCTTTGCTTATTCTTGGCAACAAAAGTGACTGCAACTGCACTATTGTCGTTAATGTTTTCCCTCTCTCCTACTACAAAAATATCAACTACCGTGGCAGCGCCCGATAAATGCCGCTAACAAGGAAGTTGAGTGCCGTGCTAATAATAAAAAAAAACAAGAAAAATACAAAATAAACAAGTACGGAAATTATATTCGCCTACGACTGACTCATTTATACTCACCGTCTTTATTTAATAAAAAAAAAAAAAAAAAAAAAAAAATTCTGCACTCTATAATATGGGCTGGACGAAGTCGGTTTTTCCATTTGTGTACAGGCATTGTATTGCATTGATGATCTTTTATAGAATATGCATGGAACTTTTGTCGTTGTATGCGGTGTACTTTAAGGGAGAAGAACAAAAAACCCGTTTTGTTTTTTTTTTTTTTATAATTTTAAAAAGGTTCTCTAAATTTATGTTGTACTACGGGTGCGCCTTTTGCTCGATTTGGCCCCATTGTCAACATAAACCTACCTACAAGATATTTTTCAATGCTTTTGTCAAATTTGAAGGTGACATTTCTATTTTTGCAATCAGAATTATCTGTACCACGTGCATACAGACGGACAGAAAGTCATGCCTAAATTGAGTCAAAATTTAGCATTGATTAAGAGTAAATAGTCTTAATGGAATCCTTGAAATTTTACTCTGAATGATGCAAACGCTTTGGCAAAATGAGTTCTCTCTTATCCTTTAGCGGTGGCTATGAAAAAGTGCATGTAACTCGGTCGCGATAGGCATGCATAAAATTCAAAATACTTGAACAGCGAATTATTCATTTGACATACAGAATCATATCTCTGTACGTTTATGTATTTGTGTGGGTGAGCATATGGCCAACACAAACTAAAAACTCTGTGGGAATATGTAGCCATAGATGATACATAATAAACATTTCAATGGTGCTCTGCTGTCATACAAACAAGAATAAATGCATATCGAAGCAAATATTTATTTTTATATCTTCCTTTCTTTCTCAATCCTTTCACTGAAACCAAGATAGCAAATGCTTGTTGGTATGCTGCTACCTTGACGTCTGCAACCAAGTATAAAATTTACAGCATATTTAATTTTCATGATTTCCGTTTTCTCTTTTCTTTTTTATTGACCAGATTCACATGCACATCACGATCAACTGTCTACTCAACAGCCACCTGGTATTATAGGCGGGGTGCCGATGCCCGGCCCATTAACCACAACGTCGGCAGGTGGCGTTATAGGTGGTGGTGGTGCTGGTGGTGTTGGTGGTGGTGGTGGTGTTGTCGGTATTGGTACGGGTAGTAATATTGGTGGCTCTGGTGCATTGCCAACATCTGCAACAGTTGCTGTCAACGATTTTAGCATCTTGAATTCGTTTTGGTTTTCTTTGGCTGCCTTCATGCAACAGGGCTGTGATATATCGCCACGATCAATATCGGGACGTATTGTTGGTGCTGTATGGTGGTTTTTTACACTTATACTTATCAGCTCATACACTGCCAATTTGGCTGCCTTTCTAACCGTCGAGCGCATGGTAACCCCCATTAATTCCCCGGAAGATTTGGCCATGCAAACTGAAGTACAGTACGGAACATTATTGCACGGTTCCACATGGGATTTTTTTAGAGTAAGTCTTTTAATAATTACATATATTTGTGCAGCATAACCATTCGCAGTTCCATATTCACTTGAAGCTGGGTCGCTCTATACGTAACCAAATGGATACAGAAATGTCCTGTAACTAATGCTATAGTTTTTATTTTTGTTTTTTTTTTGTTTTTTTTCTTGTGTTTCTGATTGGCTATAGAGTAACATATGAAGTAGCTTCATCGTTCGAGTTTTTTGTGTCTGTTTAAGCTTTAATAAAATAAAATCTTCAATCATTTCAATCATTCTTCATTTGGTTTTTTTCATTTTTTTTTTTTTTTTATTTACAAAATGATTCCCTGTGATTGTCATCAGGCAAATTCAAAAGTACTATTTCATACATTCCTACACCTAAATGCAATATATATGCGCTCGTGTACATATGAATGATTGAGCATAAGTAAAATTGCATAAATCTGCGCTGACACTTGACTGATATGCGGTGCAGTTAGTTTTCACAAAAATATGTAACACAAAGCACCCGGTAGGTTACGTTCTCCATAGAAATGGAGAGGAAAAGCCTAACATCCATTTTATATTTTTTTTCAATGTTTTCTACTACCATAGATTGTCTTGATTAATATGCAATACATATGTAATCGCACATTACAAACCGAACACAAGCACGTGGTGCCTCGCACAGATTTTTGTATTTATTTTTTTCGTTCTTCCCTTTGGTCATTCCTAATATGCTTCATATATCAACAGTTGACGCTGTCAACAACATGTCTTTCGTGTCTGTCTCCGTCTGTCTTCTAAATTCACATTTTCTATATGTATATAAATATATGTATATATATATATATATATATATATATATATGTATATATATATATATATATATGTATGTGTTCGTGTGTTTCGGTTGATAGTTTATATATATATCGCAATATTTCAACCTTGTAGGCATGATACTCTTATTCGGACACGTCCAAGGTAAACTTATTCATACACACATGCACTTACTGTTACTTTGATAAATCAGAAGCGCAACAGTGTGGAGTGATTTTATAAAGTAAGAAAAAATACGTGAGAAACTTGTGTTCGTTTCTAAGAGACACCCATCACTTAATACTCGCATATTCGGCTCATTATATACACATTTCTACAGGTTATATAGCACGATATCAGAGTACTACTTGAGTAGGGTGAAATATATTTATTAAGGATTTAATTTTTTTTTGTTTTTATATATTTTTATTATACCGTGACATTAAGAATATATCTAATCAACGCGGGTGCCTTGTTTCATTTTTCTTCCTCAACAGGCAAGTCAAAAGTTTATCTTGGCTTGACAAGAATTTTGTGGATTTTGATGCAAAATCAAAACAAATTGCAACTCCATACTGTATATAAATGTGTTGATACCTGGGACTCCCCGTTTCCGATCGCCTTTGCTGCATTTGTTCAAATTTTGTTCAAATTTGGCAATTTGTCACAATCCACCAATTAATTATAAAGCAAACCGAACGCTTTACTTAGGCTTGTAATTCAGTTAAGTGACTTATCAAAATTCAATTTCCAGATTCATTTACAGTTCCGATAATTTAATAAGTCCTATGAAGTCAGATTATGCGTCACTTAATATTCTCGTGCTAATAAAACACAACGAATTCGAAAGTCTAAAAGGAAACACATTCTGTCGTTTTGAAGGGAGAATTAGTCTCCACGCTAGTGAGCGCTCAGCTGTTTCGTTAATAATAATGAAATTTAATCACATTCACTTGAGCCAATCATCTAATAATGGATGGTTCCATGAAATAAAATAAAATAAACAATTTGAACTGATCGATTTGTCTATGCCTTGAAATTAAATTGAGACAGTCATTACCCCCTGTTCCACCGTATGGTCTCAATAATGGGTTACCCAGTGTGTATAATAATGCAATAATTGAGATAGTCTTCAAATGAACATCGCTCCTATCAATTTTAATTCGGCTCCACTCAGAAATATGCGTTGCATGGTCTTCGATGCATGCTTTCAGGTATAATCAATGAAACGAAAAACAAGTTTTTGTGCTCGAAGATAGTATAAGTAATTATTTAGCACAGATCTAGTAGCAGTCGTTCCCATGTGTGACAAAACGATTCTTTATGGTTAATGCCTTAGATACATTTCATAGCTTTTCTTTATCAAATTTAATGAACATTTTGACTGACGTTGTATGAATTCGTGCACACTTTCAACTACGCAGTATACTTGTCATCCTCGCATGGCCTTTACGATGCTCTAGTCATACACTAAAATCATTAATTGATTCGTTTCGCAAAAGTTTTACTAAGGTCAAGGCGTTAGTCTTCCTTTTTAATATTGCTTTTTCCACGCATGCGAAAAATATACTATCCTTTGGAAATGTCTTAGTTCATCTTCTACAAGTTCGATTGGCTTTCACATTTGCTAAAACGTATGTAAAGGAGCTACCAATAGGCCGTACCACTACTTTAAAAAATCCTGCTCACCTTAGGAAGCACTTCGTACAACCACAATCCGCAACGTAAATTTCACGAATTCTGTGTCCGTCAATTTATACGATATCACTGAGTTGTGATAAGTAAAAAGTGGTTAATTTAAATTATAATTAATGTTTTTGACATATGATACTGTGACCAAAAAGGAAGACCAATATTCATGGTAAACTGTGCAGGAATATCGAATATCAGAAACATTTTTTTTCTAAATCGGTAGCACTGCGACAGCTATTTTTTCGATTCTTACAACGTGTGATTTTGTTGAGCAAAGAAATTGCATTAAAATGTGTTTTGCGAAATGAAATTTCTTGTGCAAAAACGTTTAGGATGTTGAAGAGAGCCTTTGATGGGCAGATTTTGTCGGTAAGAAATATGTAAGAGTGGTATGAACAGCTCAAAAAAGACCAGGAATAGGTTGAAGAGGAAGAGCGTCTCGGACGACCGTCAACCTCTACTAGTGAATCTAACGTCAAACTAATCAAAGAACTCAAAAACCATCGATTAACAATTAGAGATCTTGCTGACTCAGTTGGCATTTTAAACCGATCGATCAATCAATAATATTTTAAAAAATATTTTGGGCCCGAATCGCGTCAAATCTCGATTGGCACCAAACTTACTTCCTTGGAAAAGAGCTTCGCATTAAAATCTGTCAGAAGATGATATCTGACAACCAATCGGCCATGAAATGCGTATGGAATCTTGAGTCGACACATAGGACCCGGAAACAAACGAACAATCGAGCGAACATCGTGGAAAGGGCGACTCAAGACCGAAAAAACCAAAGTCACTCAAAAATCGAGGTAGCGTTAACAGTTTTCCTCGATTATCGTCGTGTTGTGCACTATAAATTTCTTCCGCCGGGCCATACTGTTAACAAGACAAGACAAGATTTGAGTTTCTCGGTTATATGATGAGATCAAATAGATGGTTTTACTTATTGAGCGCAGTAATACATATACACATATATCGACAAAATGGAAATTATTTTTACAGCTTTTTTATTACCATTTTTCGTCGCATCGTCGTCTTTATGGTAGCAATTCTAACCTTACATATAGTGGATTATCTTTGTGCATAAGATTTCATTTTCCGCGTTGATCCGATTAAGTTTTAACTTTCGTACATCTCATTTTTAATTGAATTAAAAGTAAAGAGTTCTTCGAAAATGTTCCGCGTATGTTCAACTATTCAGTACAATGTGACTTTTACATCTTCTCATTCCGCTCTTTCGTTTCCCTCAAAAATGTCTAAGTCAAATGAAATGTAAGAAATTGTCTATCAATTGCATTTGACATGCACCAGAGGTCTTAGTTAGGCGCTAAACTACAATTTGTTAAAAAATAGTGGCCTTTTGCGAGTCGAACCTGTCAATAAATATGAGGCTATGAAGACATAATATTATAAAACAAAGCGTGAGGAAGTTTACTCGAGAGCCTTCTATCCATTTTTGGGTTGCAACAAAACCAGCCACGATGATGACAATAGCATATATCGCATTTGTCTGAATTCAATACGTTATTATATATCGGATTTTGTTTTTTTTTTAATAAAAGCCGAAGTAATGCACACTTGATTTTGTATACAAATTTCAAGTTAAAAATTAGTTTCTTATTCGCCTGAGTGGTCAGGTAGGCAAGAGTCTCGACTGGCAATTCAATGGTCGTAGGTTCAAACCTCATGTGCGGTAGAGTTTTTAATAATAATAATAATAATAATATTAACAAAAAAAAAATAAAATAAATAAAGCCGAAAGCCTTAGATGCTAGTGCTTTAAGACTTTAGTCTTAGAATTTATTCTCTGGCTAAATTTATATAATAATAATAATAATAATAATAAAAATTAGTTTGGTATTTAAATTGTTTGCTAGCTGTTATGTAACAAGTTAATTAGGTCGTTCATCGCATTTGTTGATTCTAATTATGGAGGGAGATAAAAGCCTGTGTGCTTTTATTGGAAACTTTGATAACTTTCATCACATAATTGTCGTCCACTCTCTTCTATTGAGATGGCTTCCTTCGTACAACAATTCTTATGCTTAATTTTTAAACATGCACAATGTCTTCGTTTTAATTATTCTCTATTCGCTTATAGCATTTGACTTGCTCTCTGTTAGATATCGTTTACCAATTTCTTTATAAGTTGAAGTGGTTTGCATACGAATCGCATTAACTTCAACCCAATATTAAATGTGTATGAAAACAAACGGAAAAAAGAGAATTAATCCATTCTTTGATGAGAATACAGTAATAAAGACGCACACATTACATCCACGTACACATTGCCTGCACCTTAACTAAAAAGAAAAAAGGGGTAGATTTACCATGTTGTTTGTGTAAAGAAGCATGGAAAAGATCAATTTGATTTAATTTGCCTGCCAAACCAAGCAAGAACCCTCGACGTGTATATGCTCATTTAAAGTGGCACGTCAGCTTCGGTTCGTACAAATTACATGAGCTAAAAGTGTGCTTAAAAGATGGGGAATAATTAATTGGCGTATGTGAATGCTGCTCTACTGCTGCTGACGCTCTTGTGTTGTTTTTCTTGTTGAAATTCTTAAGCTCGTTTGTATACTCACGAAATTTATTATAATCGTATGGAATTTTTAAAAGGTTCCTTTCTTTGGAAAGAATTCGCAACGGAAAAATGTATGCAAGCATACATAAGCACATGCTTGCGAAGAAACGATTGATTTTGTTACGAGATTTTCAATTTACCAAAGTAAGCAAGCAAGTAAGCAAGTTCACATACATATATGTATATATATATATATATATAGCAAAAAAATGTTATATAATTGCTTGATCATATTTACCTACTTTCCAAAAAAATAGTTGCCGGCTTTCAGGCGCTACATCATTTTTTCATTTTTTAATTAAATTATTGCAACAAAATGGAACGTGAATGTGCATCGACGACCTACCATTCTTTATAGGTTATGTAATAAATAATATCCCTCTGAATCTAAGAAACATACGAGAGCTGCACCACAAGTAACTCTTTGCACCGCATGAAAAAAAACTGCCATAAATGCGTTTCGCATAAACCGACACGTCTACCAATCATACATATATAAAATGAAGATATATTTTCAAGAATTAAAGTGATGTAACGACATGTGCTGTTAATCAAAATGTCACCTCTAATACTTAACTTAATACAAACCTCGTATATAAAAATTAACCTAAAAAAAAAAATGAAAGGAAAATCTTAAAATCCCTTTTACACTACTTTAGAAAAATCTCTTCTACAGTTCACCTTAGTTGCTTAGGTATCAGCGAAGTGTGCATATGTACTCATACACATAAGAAATATTTTTCTTGAATAGCAAATGCCAGTAAAATGAAAATATTTGAAATGAAAAAAGTTTCTTTTAATATCTATTGAATGACTGAATATGCTTCACCCTATGTCTCTCACGTTTCCTGAGTCAAAACATCGGTCTGCGTACAAATTCTGGCAATGCTTGGCTTCTTTACACGTATTTTTTTTTTATTTTTCTTTTCCAAGACCATCAAACTGAATAAAATCCGCATTTGTGATTTTTGCTATTGCTGCTGGTTCTGTTCATCTTCACTTAAGCTCAACAACTTAAAAACAACAACCAGCAACAACAACTGCAAAAGTACAAAGTTTTAGCTTTTAAAGCATAAACATAGGCAGGCATTTTCACCCACTCACATGCACGAACTTACACGCAAACACTCGCAGCGATATGCCAAACCTTTATATTCATGCACTTGTATGAAGAAAACTTCATGAACACACTCTCATGTTCAAAACAAGATTTGTGTGTATTTGTGTTTGTGTGTGTGACGCCCACCCCAATTTCCCTTTCTTTATTTCGCTCTTTCTTTCTCTCGCTGCGTGTTTGTGTGTGTATGTTTGTGTGCGTGCGTGTACAAGCATGCTCGCGTTCAGAGCACTAAGAGTACCGAAATATGAAAAATAGTTAATATACTTGTATTTGTGTGTGTTTTTTTCTTCTGCCATTTGCAGAGATCCCAAATCGGCTTACACAACAAAATGTGGGAATACATGAATTCACGAAAGCATGTTTTTGTGAACACATACGATGAAGGCATACGTCGCGTCAGGACGTCGAAAGGAAAGTATGCTTTGCTGGTAGAATCACCGAAGAACGAATATGTAAACGCTCGAGAGCCCTGCGATACCATGAAAGTTGGCCGAAACCTAGATACGAAAGGCTTTGGCATTGCAACCCCAATCGGTTCTCCACTCAAGTAAGCGAACACAAAATATTGGTATTGCACTACATTATTATTATTATCCGCACTGCTATTCCATCTTAGTTTTTCTTTTCAATACCTGAGATCAATTTGAGGACAAATTAAAACGTAAATCATCAAATTTTTGTTAAATAATTGAAAATTGAATACACAAACAAACGTAGCCATATTTATAAATCTACATACTATATATTATATTATATATGCGTAGGCATAAGTGATTAAATCTGATGGACAGACGAACACCCGTTTTTTGTTCTGTCTTCAGAGCTTTTATTTCTTCTTTCATCCATATTTTCCAACTTTCAACGGAATTTCTTCATTACAGCACATTTTTGTTGTTGCATACATTTATTTCGTTACATTACTTTGGAATATCGTTTCAAGAAAGAAAAAACAACAAAATGAAAATATCTCTCAATTAAAATTGAAACGCTATTCTCCCTTTTTATCTATCCCGACAATACCCGTTTTTGCTTTCATCTTTTTTCTTTTTCTTTTGCTACTGCTACTGCTACTGCCACAACTACTTTGTTTGCTGTTGTTTCATATTCATCATAAATTCATGGCTCCCTTTGTATTCGCATATACACTTAACAAACCAACGAACTAACGAATATGATGGACAACTTTCAACGCATACCTAACCATTTATCTATCATGCACAAACACCCGACGCTACTCTTTGTTCTTATGTCTATACCTGGGCCTGTGTCTGCTGAATGTGTATTAATTTAAAACTACGTCTTTCTTCTTCTGCTTTCATATGCAACGGCTAACAATAACAACAACTACCATTATTGATACTACAACAACTTGGTTTTCTTGTGTTACTATCACCATCGCAATCGCCTCCACTATAACAATCGCAATCACAATCACCACTACTCGACTCATATCATTCTTATACGCCGTACATTACTATACTATCCGTATATATACATATTTTCACATTTGCACAGAGATCCAATTAATTTGGCTGTACTGTCGCTAAAGGAGAACGGTGAACTGATAAAATTGCGCAATAAATGGTGGTATGACAAAACCGAATGCAACCTCAACAAGGACAATCAGGAAACTTCGCACAATGAATTATCATTGAGCAATGTAGCTGGCATTTTCTACATACTGATCGGTGGTCTATTGGTGGCGGTATTTGTGGCCATTATAGAATTTTGCTTTCGCAGCAAATCATCAACGGCGGCGAAAGCCAACGGTTCCATGTTAAGTTCAACATCGTCATCAGTACATCAAAGAAACTCATTGTCGGATGCCATGCATTCCAAAGCGAAATTGACCATTCAAGCAAGCAGAGAATATGATAATGGACGTGTCGGGGTAAGTTTTCTCTCAATTTTAAAGTTTGCTTCTGCTACTATTACTGCTTACTGCTGGTATTGCTTTTATTGCTATTATTGTTTTATGTTCTACTTTCTATTTAGGTTTAGCTTTTGCTATTTTTTCTTTTTTTTTTTGTTCTTTTTTTGTTCTATTTTTTCTTTTGTTTAATATATGCATACATGTCAATCAGTCAGTCAGATGGTGAGTGAGTGAATGAGTGAGTGAGTGAGTGAGTGAGCGAGTGAGTGAGTGAGTGAGTGTGTAAGTTTCATAGTACTTTGTAGTTGATGAGGTTTTCATTAAAAGAAGAACTAAATTGTGTCACACAATCATCTGTGTCCATGATGTACATATTAATTTTACTGATGGCTGGAATAAAGAAGAACAGAACAACATATTGATTATCATGACGGCGATGATAACGACGATGATAATAAGGATGATGATAACAATCTTTTTCTAATTCGCTTTCGAAATTTAAGCGACTAACACACTCCACTTTTTTCTGCGGTTCAACAATCAGTTTAAAACCAAAGACAGCGTAAAAATCATAACAATAACACTTAATTAACGTTATGACATGGCGTTTAAATGAAAATTCTCTTTATTACCCGCATTGGCTAACATCTCTATATCTATTAAATTATCTAAGCCGTATTTCAATTTTTGGCCATGTAATCATCAAATATCACAGATTCAAGTGACATCATCATCATCATTATTATTATTGGCATTTGTTGGATTTTGTTGCAATTCAACAAAAAAAAGTGATATAATAATGAATTCGCAAACATACTCACGCCCTCACATTTCCAATGCCATCGCTAACGATGTCTCTACAATAAATAATGAAATTTAATAAATTGTGCCTACGCAGGGATATCATCGACCTTTGATTGATATTAAGCGATTGACGATTGACGATATGGCAATGCATGCAATTGCGTATGCACGGGATGTATGCACAAGAGTAAGCGCTAATTATTGCATGTTATTATATTCAATGCTCCACAATTATGCAAGAATAATAACACACATATGACGCAGAATAATTGCATTTTAATAGTAGTGTTAAGTAAACAATTACGTATGAATATGAAACAAAAATTTAATAAATTGTTCGGTTACAAGGACTACCATAACCTTTCCCCCCTTTCTCATTCGCCTACTGTTGTAAGTTCCTCTTTTATTTATTTGTTGCATTATCATTGTGCCGCTGATAATTACTTCATTTGTTTGAGAAACGAGCATGAATTCGAAAAAAGTTTTCATCTTACAGAACGTCATGGATAACAAACCAACACCCATAACCTAAATATTATATCGAGAACGATATTAATTACAGTGCGAATCAGTTTTAAATGCTAAAGCGCAAGAACGCAAACTAAATGAAATAAATAGTTCCACGTATTTTGACCATATGAAAAATCAAAATTTTGTACACCTGTCTGTGTTGTTTATTTTCAATAAAACCCCTCGAACATCTCGAACACCAATTTGTTTTCTAATAATTGAAAGCATCTGAACAACATTCCGAATTGACGCGTCTTTTACTACAGCACTTTAATTCAGAGAGCGCAGTGCTCCCTACTACTGCCTCGTTATGGTCTCAAAACTTAAAATACAATTGGAAAAATTTAAATTATTAAGTGTTCACTCAGCTTAACAAATTCAAAAAATCGTGAATTGTTCAATTCATTATCAAAAGCACCCAATCGCCCAATCGAAACACATCAGCTATACTTCATCGGCACAACTTAGATCACCAAAAGAAAGAAAAGCCACTAAAGCACGAATTCTTTGCATATCTAGTTCCCGGTGAACTTCTCAGTCTCAGGAAATTGAACGAGTAAAACGAGAAGCGAATCATCTCTGTAACAAAACTCAGATAACAACACTATTTTTACCGTATGCCAATGAATTTAATAAAAATAAAAAAAACAAATTCAAATATTACGCAGTCGCGCGAACTCGACCAAGTTCTCACATATCTTCGTCATAATATATGAGAAATATATGCTGGTGCCATGAAAAGATGTACCTTCCTTATGTGAAAGAATATACAGAAAATGGAACAATGTCGCTCAACAAATGTTCCCCCCAGTACAAATTTTTCCCTTTTACTTGGCATAATAAATTACTCTTTTTTATAGAAATATTAAAGATAGAAAGTTTTGTTCATACAATGGCTGGCGGAGTGATCGTCAATATGGCCCGATCAAATTGAATTCAAAAACCTCGATCTGTAGATTATACACTACCATGTATATAAACACACATCATATGAACAGAGAGATAGACGGGCTTCAATTAGTTTAGAAAATGACCCCGCATCGTTTGGTATAAGAGAAGGTGGATCTATCTCAGGACCTTCGTGGTGCTGCATACATCCGCACAAACTTACACAAATGGTGTAAGGTATAAAATTGGTAGCATCTGTAATACGAAATGTGTAAATCCCTACTTGAACAGTACCCTCCATACCAATCCATAGAGTGCACGATTCTTTATCTGTAAATAAGACAAAAACCCCGGAGCAATTCAATGAACACTATTTTTTTAAATGCTCAATGGATTACTCTGCCGCGCGGAATTAACTCCCTCGGAAGGAGGTTATGGGTAAAATCACTTTATTTTAGTATTTCTTTCTCTAAGCAATTTCTATATCAAGCAAAATTCTCATAGAAAATATCAAAACATTAAAAAAATTGAAAGACGTTCGGGTTGACATGCACTCAATCCCATTTAACTCCTTGCATTTATTAAGTGCAGATTGTTTAACGGACGCTTTATATATTAACTTAGGAGCTTCAATTTATGTATCCGAGGCCGAGATTGTTGTAATAAAGGGGAGCATTTTTCAAATATGAAAGCATTTTGCAAATAACATAATCACTGATATAATTGTAAGACGTTTACTCATCCGTTCGTGTTCATGCCTAACATAAGTCATTACTATTCGGCATTCCAATTGGTTTATTTCACTTTATAGCTCTAAACTGGTGAACGTATGTTTTATGTAAAATACCCAAAGCCATAAGCCATTCAGTTTTAACTGTTCTCAGTTGCTCACAATCATAAAATCCTAAATGCGAGCATGAAGAACAAACATCTAGTCATGGATTCATATCAACCGAAAGGCCGTCGATCATGAATATTGAGATTTTCAGCGAACTGCTGCAATGTAGTTGCAGTTACAATTGCTACCGTTGGGCATAAATTTTCAACACATTAAGTGTGTTGGCCTCATGAATTGTGACGTTTCCTTTATAAGTTTAGTGTATCGCACTGAAAAAGTCGTTCATGCGGCCGTTAGCTTTATTTTGCATACGAAACAATTTGTAATCAAATCAATGTACCACAGAACACTCAAAAAGAAGACCTAACGAATTGTTAATACAGCCTTGTGTGTACGCGACAAGGAATTTGCAAGCACCATATGAGAAATTGTAACCTAATCGCCTATAGGAAGATATGTATGCTACTAACACATACAGTAGTAGAGGAAGAAAGAAAGAGACTATGGTCGTCCTGTGTCCAAAAGGTAATGTCCTCTGTTACTATTTGACCCGCACCAAACTGGTGTGAATGCTTGCAAATCTTCTTAGACATTACACAATTTTAGTGTTGAAAGAATTTTGTGATCGAAGAGTTTTTACTTGCTCTAGTATTGGAAGACAAACAAATCCATTCACCATCACGTACACTACAGCATAAACTCGTTCTCGAACTACAGTGCAATACAAGCGACGCAGAAGTTTTTTGCTTATGGATTAATTTGAATAGACGGATACATACGAAATTCATTTGAGCGATGCAACTTTATTAAAAGTAGGTGTTGTGCCTTCATCGATTCGTACAAAATGTAACGATTAATAACTAATCATTTTCATGAACAACATCTTGTTGACAGTGCCTCTTCGGGTCCCATTCGCATGAGACAACAATAGGAAGAACATATCGTTAATTACTGCCTGTAATCTTTTGCAAAAAACCACACAACTCAAGTCGCTGATTTACCGCACTATTAATACTTTGAATACAACTATCCATAGCAGTCTGAATCAGTCCATTTTATTGAAAGTGGAGTTATTTTAAAAGAGAATATGAACGTGTAACGTTTACGCCTAAGAATACACTAAGTTTGTGCGGATATATTCTATGTCCAGAACGGCTTGCAATAGACCCGTCATTTATTTATCCCAGAATCATTGTCAATATATCTGGACAGAAAAAATCAGTCGAAATTAGAATACTTCTATAATATTTTGGCATACTTTGTTTATCAAATCTCTTCTGTTTTAACAAAAAGAAAAACAATAGGTTTGTTTATTTTAACAAAATGTAACTTTTAAAATCTCATAATGAGCAATGAGTAAAAGTAATGATTGCATTAACTAAATGCACTATGTCAAGCTAGGACTGTTTATAAATTGGTTTTTCGAAACCTTCCCCATAGAAGCGTTCTGACCAAGGTATAATTTTTAATATTTCAAGACCAAGATAGGTAAAGATTTATGCAGACGACAGACGAAGAGATGTGGGGTAATTAATTGTCGGTTTTGCTCAACTATAACTGACTTAATTTGTTTTTCCCCTATTATTAGCGTAGTTGGTATTATAACAATTAGTTTAGTCAGAGAATGAAATTCAAAGATTTAAGTTCTAAAGTATTAGCACATCGGCTTTATTGAAAATTCTACCGCGAGTAGAGCCTTTTATCCTTGTCTGCTACTTGGCCGTATACACTTATTTCGACAATAACTGTTTTAACGCAAATTCAGCTTACAGAGTAAGTCGTTTCGGCCGAGTTCAAAGCAGACCTGACTAGTACAGCGCGCAGATAGCTTGTACAAACCACCGCTGTATTTATTATTTTAATAAACAATGTATAAGACTCGGGAAAGTAGGATAAATTTAATTATCACGAAATTTCAGATCGTTACAAATCTCTCTATAAGTATGATTGTTATGCATTTATTTCTATTGCGATTATTTGTTGCTTTTCATACTATTGTTAATTATGAAATGCTTTCCAAACTATCCTAACACCGAAACAGTACCTAAATTGTGCCTCGTTACAGTACTATCCGACAGGTCAACTTAGTGCGGGTGGTGCACCAGCAAACACACCACCCAATGATCCCGAAACGTTACATATGAATGCTCACAGTCAAGTTTGACATGAACATGCGCAGGAGTCTCGACTTTGACGTACACCCTGCGCACCCACAATACGTCGCATAATGGCCAACAGCCGTCAGGAAACTGAGAAAATACTAAGCAATCACGAACAATTGACGGCCAATCAAAATAGTGCGCTAATGCGTAATCCAGATGTAAATCATCCCTATAATAAATAAATGAATAATGTATACTTTAACCCTTCCTCCAGCTCTATAGAACATAACTGAACTAAATATAAAACAAAAGACAAAGTGAAACAAAATAAAATTAAATATATATATATATATATATATATAATATATATATATATATAAATCTATATATAAAGAAATCAAAATAACCCCAGTGATGGTCTCTAATGTAGTGGCCATATCTAAATATTTATGTGTATATATATATATACGTATAAGTATATATATTCTATATAATAATATAGAGAATTTAATGACTAACAACAAACGCAACTTTTAATAGAATTAAATGCGATGTATGAATACATTCAAAGGCGCATAGACACAAACGCACATGCACATCCAAACATAGATACATACATACATCCATCAATTCATTCGTACATACATGCATATATGAATACATGCCATGATGATTACATCCATTTATACCAACATATACACATACATACATACATACATACATACATACATACACACATACATACATACATACATACATACATTCATACATACATGCATATGTACATTAGTGCATACAAAGAAAAACAAAATAAAAAAATAAAAAACAAGCAAACACAGATGCAAACACAATCATACAGTGTGCAAGTATTTAATAATTAAGTAGAAGTTGATTAAGTTATATAATGTCCGCGCAAGCGGCATCTCTAAACTGTCATCAACTCCAACAATTAATTGATTAATCAAACTGCCACGACAGAAAAATGTTTATTTAGTTTTAGTTAAGTGTAGATAAATAAATTTATTAAAAAAATATAAATCTGTCTTTCATTTTTTTTGTAATAATTATTCATGTATGTATGTGTACCCCTATCTATTAAAGAAAAATTTATGAAAATAATTACTTAACGATGCATTAGTATGACTTGAACGAGATGAGAAGAAGAAGAAGGAGAAGAAGTAGAACAGAAAATGATAAGAATTACATACATATGCTTTTACAAGCATTCCTGTCATATACTCCGATGATTGAAAAAAAGTAAAAATGAATAAATAAAACATTTTTCTAACACATAAAAAACAAATTACAATCAATAATTTTATTTTTAAATTATTAAAAAAAACAGAAAAATGAATTTTTAACGAAAATAAGCGAAAACAAATATGTACAACAAAAACACTATAGATATAATAATATGCATAACTGTGTGTGTGTGTGTGTGTGTGTGTGTATGTGTGTGTGTGTGTGTGTGTGTGTGTACACGTGTGTTACAAATTCGAAATTCATTTTCAAGTTTATATTACATAAAGAAATCAGCCACGATTCACGGTTCGCCGTTACTTTCCATTATACGGTATACGCTATTGTACTTAGCATTCTTCAAGTGAATCGCGTAAAGTTTCAAACAAACAAAATCGAATTCTCCTCATAACGTTGTGCGACCGTATGGGCGGGCATTTATCAAAGTTTCTCAAAACTTTTCTATTAAAAGTAAAAGCACAATTTAAAGAACGATAGAAACATTAAAAGTAAGGAAATTTCATGTCTTATTATTAAATGCTTGTCACCTCAAGTAAATAGATAAGTATCATGAAAAAAGACTTGCACTAGTTTGAAATAAATCACAAACATGGATATCTATCCTAAAGTTGGAAAACTTTATCAATCCAAATCTCAAATTAAGAAGTCGATGTCGCACCTACGTTGATAGGCTGGCCTTCAATCCACTCTCTATAAGAGCCTCAATTTGCCCATTCAGGCATTGCACTAAATTTCAGACCAATAGATCAGAGTTAGACAAAGGTTAGATCATTCAGCTTCGCCTGCAGATATCATTTTTCCGTATCACGTCACATCACTAACCACCTAATAATGGCGATTTTCACGGAATATAAAATAAGAAAGTAAAGACAAACACGCTATACGATACGCGCGATATATAGATAAATAATTGATGAAAACGTATTGATTTATCGCATGTTTTCAATATAAGTTCAGCACTTTACCTCTTTAGAATGTACTTAAAATTTCGTACGAAACACGTACGAAAACAAATTAAGTCACGCTAAGTTTCAATTTCTGGAACTCCCTTAGAAAGTTCAAGTTTGTTTAATTTATGTTTGAATTTAAACCTTGCGTTTATAAAACGATTTAAATGACAGAGTTATTGGAGAGACTGAATTGGATTGAAAAAGTTAAGTTTACCTACACGCACCTCCAGTGACAGTACTACGCATTCCTTTATGTCAACATCTACGCATAAAAAAATTAATGACATTTAATAGTTGTGTACACTAACTTCCCCTCGTACACGACATATATGTCGCATGGTTCTGTTTAACGGAACTTAAGCAAATCTCGGATTACCATTAACTACCATTCACAATTCGGTAGTAATCATGAATTTTGCGTAACCAATTGAAATCCATTTCATAAAGAATAATAACATGGGTGTAAATAATGTATATACATATGCAGCATATTTGTGGACAGTAGATTAATAACACTGAGTGTTATTAAATACATGTTCAAAGATTTATTCTATGTTCAAAATGAATTCAGTTCTCCGATTACTGCGGAACTTTTTATTCATGGGTAAAACGAGCTCGTTTTCCAACTTTGCTCGTAGCAGGCCATCAATAATTTGTGTATAAAATATGCAACTTTCAAAAGTTTTGCAACTCAACGACTGGACGGACGAATAGCTAAGCCGACAGTTAAAAGACCGTACTGGCCAAAATTATCTACACCTGCTAGACATGTTCGAATATCGTCAGCGATTTGATAAAATTGCATGCGTTGCCCTTTTCCGCTCGAAAAGTGTTTTCTATTTAAGCCGTCAGTTTGAGGGGTAAATTTCGTCAATCGTCTCAGTCGCAAACATGGAGATAAGAAGCTGAAATTTGATCTAACCATTCCTTAATCGTTTAAGAATATGAGATGTAGTCTATTCACAGATGCGCCCACAATCAAGAAGAAATTGGACCAAAATATTTTCGAAAACATGTGACTGAGATAGTCATCACAATCACTTTTATGTTCAATCCAAAAATGGTTCTAATCGGTTTACTAACACGTTCACAACCAACAATGAAATCCAATCTAATCCATGGGAAATGAGTTGGAATTGCGGTTTTGCCATTAATTGTGAACGTATTCGTAATTCAATCGGCACATTTTTTTGCACCGAATGCTCAGGTGCAATTCGGCAAATATTTGGGTAGCCGTTTTTCAGAAAAATATATACACGAATTTGGAAGTTGGTGCATAGTGGGCGTGGTTGCGAACAGATCGTACTCATTTTTTAATCTCGTCTTCTTACTCGATCGCGAAATGTTTGACCCGAATTTCAGCTTACTATCTTTATTTTTCCGACTGGGACGATTCACAAAATTTCTTCGTCAAATTAATTCGTTTTCTTAGAAATAGGTATACAACATCACGTTCGCATCAAGAGAGCAAAAGTGGGCGTGTCCCAGAAAAAAATCATTATGTAATTACAAATCAACATATCAACATGTCTAGAGCTATTGACTTCCTTACGCTGGATTTTCACAGCCAAAACACCGTCAACTTGACGGTTGCCGTGAGGATAGTGTTAAATTAAAAACAAAAAACACCCAGACACACGTGTATTAAGAATTTATTTATTATGAAACGGATGTTATTTGTAAGTCATAACATTGTAGAATCTCGTGAAACGAGGAACTACTGTGGCATTTGTTTTTCACTTCCCTTCTCCTGTTACTGTTCCGATCAATGAGAATTTGCTGTTTTTTAATATTTAAAAAATTTATTATGTATTTAGGTAATGAGTAAAAATTTTAATTAATTGCATAAAAATGACTGATTAACATTTGTTATTGCATTATTGCACACATATGTATTCGGGAAAGTGCAATAACAATGCCGGGGAAATTATGAAAACGTAAATCGATAAATGAAAGAAGAACAACGCTTATATAAAATAGTGAATTGAGTGGAATATTTGCATGAACCTATCCCTACTTTCACGTTATGATAGTTAACTCTTTTGAAAGTGTTTACATTCAGAATGATGAACAGATTTAGTAAGGACTTAAGGTTTCTTTTAATAATTTCATCTATCTTATATGTTTTTAAATATCCTTTACTCCTACATCGCTACTACTTGCAAAAACTATTCTAATTCTGGCCAGGCCAGAAAGACATAAAAATTTCTATTAAATTTTTCTCTCAATGCAATAACTTTATTACATATGTTCGTGCGCACGTATGCAATGATAAAGTTAATATATCCTGCAATATTAAACGATACCATCATACGGAGAATTCATAAAGCAAAACGTGTTGCATTGTAATTTATATTTTAATAAACGAAAATAAAAATGAGAAAAATAAATTAAAAATAAAATCGTGAATTACAACTGATGGAAGCTATAAATTAAATGCTATAAAGAAACCAAAGAGAAAAAAAGAAAAAAAGCAAAAAGAGAAAAACACGCCGACACACACATCCAAACAAATAGAAACTCATAAGCAAATAATAAAATAAAATGTATTTGTATTTGCTGTGTAATTAGCTTATTGCGATATTTATAATTTATACAAACGAGGCAACACAGAGTTTAATTTATTATTATTATTATCATTATTATTATTATATTACTCAGTAGAAAGGCGAACATATGTGTATATGTATGTATGTATGTATGTATGTTTGTAGCTATAAGTGTGTGTATGTGTGTGTGCTTATGTGCGGATGCGGGTGCGGGTAAGGGTGGGCGGGTGTGCGTATATGTGCCTGATGGCGAGCGGGTGGATGTGGGGACAGGCGGTTGTGTGTTTGGGTGTGGGTGTGAGCACGGCTGTGAAGATGTGTGCTTGCTTTAATTTAAATCCAGAAATCCGAAATGTACTGCTACACACATTTACTACAAGTACGGAAATAATGCTCGCCTTGGGGCGACTGATAGGTGCCCACCCTTTTATACAAATAACTCAAGATCCTAGAGATTTTTGCTCCGCTTCGTTGACGGCATACTCAGTTACTTTGATTATTGTTTATTCCCAATCCGAAAGTAATATCGACGATAGTTTCGAAGTTGTTTACGAAAAGCGTTTCAATACATTCTTCAATCATTTCCTAATGTTATTCTAGTCCAAGGTATTTGTCCGTAATTTGAACTTTTACGGTTTTTGGTATCTTTGAAAATTCCAACGGCACACAGAAAGAGAACGAGAGAGTGACTAACAATCGAATGCATCTCTCTCGTATACAAATATATGCAGCTTAATAGAATTTTGATAATAAATTGATAACAAAGAAATCAAATTTCCGAAACCGAAATTACTATCTGGCCAACCTATCTAATCGTTTCCTCTATATAACAACTGGACTGACAGAGTTAACATATTACCCTAACCCCTTTGAGGCGTGGCTACAAAAATTGGATCATGTACCCTTAGTTTCTTCTCAAATTTGAAAAGTAATTTTATAAAATCAATTAACCAATTTTTAATAACGTGGTATCAAATACTTTTATGTATCTTTTATTATCATTTTTATAATGACTATTATAAGTAAGAAGGAAATAGATTTAGGAAATTATCGCAAAACCGATACTTGTTTAATAATAAATTTTAAAGTTATCCAGTTACACAAAAAACAAAAGGGTTAACAAGCATCGCTGTTGGATCCTTAGTCAATAGTTGTGTATATGCATTTAAACTTAGTCAATATTGTACATTATAAAAAAAATATAAAAACAAAAAATTATAATAAAAAAAAAAAACATAAATGAAAAATATGAATAAAGCCGATAATAAGACTGCATTAGTCTTTGAAAAGAAGTCTGGATATCCATCACTATGGTTTTCAGCTAAATCAAATGCGGTTCATATCTATGGACGCGCAAGACAAACTATAACCTATATCTCTATAGATATTATAACCGTTTCTTCCTTAAAAACTCATGGTCATCATTGTAAATAGATTGCATTCGCAAGTACAGCCCTTTGATTTTGCGAGACAGTAAAAATTTCAGTAAGACTCAAAAGGGCAAATGGTTATGACTAAGAGGGGACAGAATGTGATGGATAAGTACAAGTATTTTTACTCGTAAATCTAATACCGGATAATGCGTTTTATAAGAGCCGCTTATAATAGACAAATAAATATTGTATGAAATGAGCTTTGGACATTTCAATAATTTCTTATCTCTCAAAGGAAAGAGAATACAGATCCATTCGGAGGTGCTTTAAGTTAACGTATCAAAAGAATACTATAGACAGGAAGTAAAACAATAAAAAACGAGTAAAAGAGCAGATAGTTACCTTAACGCAAATCTTGAAAAACCCGCCATTTGCGTAACCTATTAACATTTGTAATTGATCGGAGGTTTCTTGATGCAATAAAATTGAAAATATATTCTTTTTATTACGTAACTCGTTTCACGATTATTACGCTATTCAATTATTAACAATATTTACGTATGATAATTCCTCTTCATTACGGATGGGTGCATGTGCAAGTCCAGTATCTCATCAGACCAACGGCGCACATTACGGCTAAAAGCAACACAGCCGTAGTCGCCAAAAATCAATAAAGTTCTCTTTATCGATTTTAAGAGCATGAAAGTCACAAAGGATCTAACCTTCTAAATTTCGTCGAACAAGCATCTGCAGCATTTGCAAGCAATCGAAATATATCCACCTGTTAACACGCCGATCGATTCAGAATCGCTTCTCTTATCGATTTAAGCTTGTCCGTCCGCCTTATTTGTTTGTGTTCAACATACAGAATACAATTTTTTGATAAACTTTGATGACATTTGAAGCACTGCTGAGTTTTGACTCAAGAATGAACGCTATTGAAAATGGTTCCGATCGCTTCTTCGCACTTCTTCGACGCAAAGACAAATGTGCACACAGTGATCGTAAAAAAAGGCTTTTAAAATTGATTCGAATCATCATCAACTCATTCGAATACAATTGGAATAATTACTTTATTCTTCGCAATTCTGTGTCCTTTTGGCACTGATATGTTATTAAATATTAAACCTGCGTCGGTAAAAGTTATCGAAAGATATCGATTCATTAGATGGATCATAACAGGCCTTCGCCCATGTAATGTTTCCATAAAGGAATTTTAATTTTCATCAAAAAAAAAAAAAAAAAAATTAATAATTAGCAGAATTGGTTTCGTATTTTAACAACTTGAAGACCTACAAAAGAGTGTTACGATCTTATTGCAAAAGAAGCGGACGCGAGTGCGGCTGGACATTTATTTATTTTAGGAAATTGGCAGATTTATGTGTTTGCAGCTTTTAACCAAAGCAATGGCAAATTTCTTTGATTTCGCGGTGATGGACATAAGAACTATAAATAATTTAGTTAATAAAGAGTTTATAAATAATAATAATAATAAGTTTAATAAATGATATAAAAACAGAAAAACTGAAAATCAAAAATCAAAAAAAAACATAAATCATATCACAAAAACTGCAACAGAATATATATGTATACTTTATTCCTTATATCATTATCAGTAGTTCTGTAGAGTTACAAGTACATGTAAAGTTTTTAATTTCTTTGTTCAGTTCAAAATTAATTCTACACAAACTTATAATTAATTTTATAACCTATTAAAGGAACTCAATTAAAGCATTCAATATATATATATATATATATATATTCCAGAAATTCCAAAATTCTTGGGGTTTTGTAATGTAACAACCATGTTGTTCCACGATTTTATGGTAATAATGTGAGAATAAAATATACCTAAATTATCGGGATGAGAATAATTGCAAAGATCGATTGAGAGATTGTACGAAATTCTCTGAGACTTTAAACGAAATATTATTTTAAGCAATCGATGTTTTTTATGGAGAATCTATTATTAGCAATTAAAACTTATTTTCTAAGTCTTTAAAAATGTTTTATATATGTATGTGATTTTGCATTAGTAAAATAATAGATTATAAAATCGAAAGGATTCCGAATTTGGGAAGAAGAAGAAAATTGAATAAAATATAAAAATCGTAATTAATTTCTCGTTCGGAGTCTCCAACTTGAATATCTGCTCTCAGATATTTAAATTGCAAATAAATTATACCTACATAAACACACATCCTCACACACGCATACACTCACAAATACATATATACCTACACTTTTACCGACTTTCGCTAGATACACAAACCCTGATCAAGATAATGAAAATAAAAATGGAAAAAAGAAAAACACAGAAAAAAACTAAACAAAAACATTTAGTAACGATCTCAGATGCAAAACAGATACTAATAAAAATTAAAAGAAAAACAATTCTAAATTAAAATATTAAAACTCACCAAAAGAACGAATTAACTTGAAGAAGAAATGATTTAAAAATTGCAAAAAGCAAAACAACAACAAAAACAAAAAGAATATTTAATTTTCACTCATAAGTTTTAACCATCTTTTGACATTTTATGTTTGTTTGTTCGCGTAGGAAATGAAATCAAAATCATAATACACAAAAACATAGGCATTAATTACAACATACACTATTTAATCAATAAACAATAATAATAAAGTTATTAATAACATCAGTAAAATAAACTAAACAACAAATTTCTAATTAACCGACATAAAATAAATGTAAACGAGTGGTGCATAAGTGGGAAAGCTAATCTTGGATACTCGCTACTTGAAAATCTTCACACATTCGAGATTAAGTTCAATTTATGGCTTGTCCTTTAGCGTAGACTCCAGTGAAGCGTTGACTCAACTTCACAGTCACTTTCTTCTTTCACTGCATTAAATGTATTGCAGTAACTGCAATAAAAATTAGGTAGCAACATATAGTTTTCCGTTGATGCCGTAATAGGCATACATAAGGCGAAGGTGAGCAGTCTCTCAGTTTACATACATACGTATTACATACATACGCTTCCAGGAATGATAACGTCTGTAATAATAAAGTTGGTTATGCACTTCTTGCCTGCTTTTCTTTTATTACGCGACGATGTGTTTATTCTCCAAGGAGACCTGTTCTTATTGCTCCCAATCGTCCGGCAAACACTTCGCATACTAAAGACGTCTTCTTTTTGCTGGTCTTTTAAATATTTTCTTTTAGCTCACTTCTAAGCTAAAGTTATTAAGTTAAATAAAGTTAACTAAAGCGTCGTACCAAGATTAAGCTTTTTAACTTTAAATTGCTAAAGCCTATAGTGTATTACTAAAAGAGCGATAAATGGATATAACAGTTGTGGTCCCCTCCCACACTAATCGTAAATGTATATAACTTGCAAGAACTCTGATGAATATATCTGAATCCTACAGACGGAATGATAGAATTAGCTTAATCCCTTCCTATGAAGACCGACATAAAAAGAAAGCAAAATAAAAGAATAAATATATTGTTAAAACAAGCATTTAAAATAATATTTTACATATAAGAGAAATAAAAATGAAAACGAAAATGGAAAGAAAATAAAAAATGCAACGTACATGCATACACAAACATAATGATCCGAGATAATTGACCTTATGTATGTGTATTATACAATAAAATCAAACAAACAAACAAAATAAAGAAGGAAGAAGTCTGTAGACGTGAATAAAACCTAAAATTTATATAAAAAAAAAATAAATAAATAAATAAAAGCATATTTATTAAAAACTAAACGAAACACAACTTAGTTTGGCTTGCATAGTACCCTGCCCTTGCATTAAACGGCTACGTTTCTTTAAAACAACCTGTAGGTGCATGTTTTTATATTCATATAGATTACACGCATTTACCTATCATTTAATAGCGCTTTCTATGTTCGAAAATGTGTACCGAAACATCGACAGACAATATGTCACTTAGGAAACGGGAGGCATATCATGAAAAGCAAACGAACAGCATCAAGTAAACATAAAACTAGTAAAAAGATTGCGTCCAACCAAACCTGACCGGTATATATAGCTTACTTCACATCACTTTACCTAATAGAACCTTTTATCTGTCTCTTTATTAGAAAATACCTAAATTTATTTCTCGTTATCAAGTACTTGCTTAGCATACATGCATAGAAACCCTTTTACGGAAGATAGTATAAAACATAAACTAATATGATCCGAATTTCGCAAAACTCATTTTCTTCTCACAGATTCTGATTTCCTCATAAAGTGTTCAAAGTTAAACTTTTCGCCTTATGAGGGCTTACTTTCCATAAGAACAGTTTTATGATGCAAGGCCGAAGCAATAAATATATGTACGTGGTGCAAGTGTCGTGCATTCGTTTATATGACAACTTACTATTATGAGCAAATTTTCATCATTAAAAATAGCATCATCTTGTCCACTTTTCATAGCGACCGGCACACGGCAAGAGGTCCAAAGAAATTCGAACATTTAATTCAAGCTTCCAAAATTTAAGTCCAATATGCCGAAATAGTAGTGAGTGAGGTTTGTCGGGAAATTTTAGATATTGTAAGTTTTTTTTCGTATAGCGACATTTTCACAAACAGGCGTTATATTGATAGTGCTCCCAAAAATGCCCCGATCTCCCTTTTTAAATATAAAAATACTTGCACTGACATCATATATTAGTCGAACAGACAAAAGGCAATGTAGATGAGCAGACGCCTTTGAACGAAAGCTTAAAAGGCGCAGCTCCATGTTAGTTAAGTACACATTTATGAAAATGGAATTTTCCCATAGATGCCTTTCGCACCACATCTAAAGAACGTACATAATTAAAGTCTGATAAAACAGTTAGTTCACGATTCCCAAAGCACACCAAATATCAACAAAGCCAACGCAGGCGCATTTTTTAGATTGCCTTCGTCCATTCATGCATCAAAATCGCATTACGATAGGTTGGAAGATCTCGACAGAGAAGCGCTAGCCCATGAGTCTTTCTCACCAACCCGTTTGCAACGATGGGACAAACACTTCCGGTTTCATACATAGATGCCTGGTACAAACTCGTTTCAATAATCACTTTAAGGTTAGGGCGAACAACATTGGAAAAAAAGGATTTTTTATAAAATGCTTAGCAAACACACTGTGACGAAGTTTATAATAAGTTTTAGTTTTTTTCAAACACACATACATATGCAATGAATACTTTTGATATGCACACAGCGTAACCCATATATGAAATAAATACACTTCGAAAAGTCCACCCTTATTACTATTGTTGTTATAACACTATTGAATCGGGAATTCAGAAAGTTGCTCTACCTTTAAAAAAGATCGGGGTAACCTGTTCGTACCTAGGCGTAGCCATTGTAAGAAAAGTGTTCGTGAATACTAGTGTGCTGCTGCTAGAGGTCGTAGGAAGAGTAATGCGGATTTCAAATCTTAAGTTGAGATAAATCCTCCTTTTCGTATACCGATTAGTTCAGAATCATGTTTTGTCCAACAGTCTGATGTATTTTTGCGTTTTTTTTCCGTTTTCCTCTTATTCGGGTGACACTGTGACGGCCAGGAAGAAGAGAGCGAAGAGAGGGAGATAGGGAGCTGGCAGCTGCAACCTAGTGGGTGTGTGTCCAATCGGTAAGTGTTATGTCTTCACTGACGCACTACAGCTATGACCAAAGGAAAAAATCTATTGCATTTGAGACTTGAATCTGGCTTGGTAAGTCGCAATTCTTGCCTATGCATTTTTGTGTTGAGTTTACAGATCGAAATTTTTAAGATATTTCGATGTACTTGACGTACGCTTATTTGTTTTAGCCCAAAGACAAACGCTATTGAAAATGGATTGCATCCATTTTGAGAGTTGATTTCATGTAAAAAACTCGCATTTTTAAATACTTCACCGTAAAATCGTACAGCAATAGTATTTGGGGACACTAAATTGATGTGAAAAATTTTGGTTTGGATATCTCGATTTGTTGAACCCCACCACACATAAGGGAATGAGCCTTTCTCCCCTGGTGATAATAATGTCCAGTTTGGGATGCTTTATGCCGAAAATAGAAGAAGAATACTAACAACTTTGACAAGAAAATTTATTTTGTCAAATTTGAATACCGATGAAAACAAAGCAGTTGCGTGACAGTGAGTTGGATTATGTGAAGTAGTGTATAATAATTAATAGCCGACTTTGTACCATTATATTGCGTTGGCGGAAAAAGCTCTGTCGTATTTTAAATAAAACATTTGAATTTGAAGATAATGCGTTTCTCAGCGGTCGAATAGTGATCGGTATTCTTTTTTGAAACTGAAATCTGCGGATTGAAATTTGGAAAATCATCTTTGGCAGCTACGAACATTTACAACTTCAGTTCCTAATGTGCCACACAAGTTCTTGCGAGCAAACAAAGCGTTGCTTCCTTTCTGCAACTCATATCAAATGCACTATCTTGGATGCACTTTACCCAGTCCACTTCTCGCATTCTACGCTTTTAAACTAAGCGATGAAAGATATTAAAAGTAGTCCTGTTATATCGCACGAGAGGTACGCTAAGTGCGTATTCTATCAGGTTGCCTTGGTCTGATGCTTAACTTAAAACTACCTCCAGGTAGTAAAATACGACAGAGCTTTCCTGTCAACTTTGTAATGTCTCTACACTTGTTTTAAGCTGGATCATTGCAACGCGAACGATAAAAACACTGGCTCTCTTTGTACTTTGTCTGTAGAATTATTTCCAATCATTAAAGCAGGAGCGCTACCACACGGCGAAAGATATGCAATACAAAGCTCCAAAGCTCCTAACTAAATTCTTATACAAAAACCTTTCGTACCAACGAGCTTAACAAGCTTCAGAGCATGAAAACCTTTATAACATTAAAAGCTATTCAAATACTTTTAAGATGAACGAAAGTGTCTGAAATATCAAATATTGAGAAAAATTTTAACCTAGAGCTCGGAAAATTAACGAGCAAGCTGTTGGTAATTACCGTGGAATAAGTCTACACTAGACTGATTACAGTTCAAGAAAGCTCTCGGAAAAAGCAAAAGCGTTTGTTCGTTGTAGAATAAATTAAATTAACCTCTTGTCTTCACTGCTTCATCAAGGACAACTTCAAGTTTCACGCCCAAAAAGTGTCCTTAATATTATCGTTATTTTTGATTTATTTAGAAATTTTGGAACTGTAAAATATATATATAGACACGGGTATGCATTATATATACGCACATGCGCCTTATATGAATTTTTCTTCTCACCCACACTTATATACAGCTTTTACATTGAAAGCAACAAAGGTATAAATTTTTGATGAATATTTGAAGCTTCTCGGTTTCAGTTGTAAGCTTTTGAAAGCTTTGCTTATACTTATAAGCAATATATACGTAATAGTAGCAGTGACGTTAAAATTTTAAAATTTCGTAAGTACAACTTCAGTTTCCCAGCTTAGGCAATACATGCACAACTCCACCTCTAAGCTAATGCAAACAGGCGTCTATGCAATACATTATATTATTGCATACATGCAGTCACTGAAGTGCAAGTGTTTCTAGAGCGTAGGTTGACTCTTACGCGTACATGTCGCATAAACATCGCCCATTTTACTCATTTCAATATTTTTCGTTATCTTGCTCTCATAACATTTATTCGCATTTTACAGATATGGACAGTTTGAGTTTTTTATACAAATTTATTGAGGAATGCTTAGACTTTGCGTTTATCTATTGACAGTTTTTGGAACGATTGAATTGCATAGCATTTTCAAATTATTTCAGACAGTGTTAGGCTTTCGGTGATGAAATCTTATTCTGATTCTATTCTTATTCTACAAGTACATCTCTAGGCGAATGCGATGTTAGTTGATTTAAGACATCTGGTTAAGTTCGTGTCATTTTCTAATTCATGTTCTATTCTGCGATAATTCTTCAGGATGTATAGCTTACTTATTGTAAAGTGTCCTTTAAAAGAAATTGCCTCGAGTTTTAGTTCAGTTCATTCATTTCAGCTTTTGAATATAATGTGACCAACAATTTTGCATTCGCAATCCGCCCACTGGCCGTTGCCGTGAGTGCAATGAATTGTAAAAGATTTTAATATTCCTTAATGGAGAAAGGTATAGAAAAGAAAAAACAATTATTACGCTATTCTTTTTTTTTATGTGTGCATATACACAAATACAAAAATGCAAAATAAACCAAAATAACTAGAGAAACTGAAATATATTTCAACTAACTTCTTGGCAGGAAGATGCCTGTCTGTCAGAAAGGCTTTAGTTCTTCTTTTTGCTTATTTCTTATCTTTCAGAAGAGCGTAAAGACTACACCACACTGAACTAAACTTACTTGTATCAATGTTAGCCAAATGCAATGCTTATATATATAAGCACATGTATGTATAGGCACACGCGTGCCAACATACATATGGATATATAGTCACACTTACTCAACCATAATCAAAACCCGTTAACAATAGAAGGCGAACATGTTTGAATGTATTGCTTGATTGTATACGTACATCCAAGTGCAATTTTATGTACAATATATTGTAGTATATGTTAGATATCTGTCTACACCTTAGCGGCTATACACTTTTACATACACATAGGAAAGCAAGGGGGTTTTGTTTAAAAATTAAAAGCATCGGGATGCTCTTCATATACAAATACATTCAATACGATTGTAACCAGCAGAGTGCGAATGTGTGCCCGTGTGTGTATGTATGTGTAAAATTGCTAAGGAAATACTATTTCCTTTAATGTCTCAAATGTAGTTAACATGAACAAAATCAGGTTTTTCCTTCATATGGATACATTAAAGAATTTTTTATTTTCGCATACGACCCCAGACTATGCGAAACTCTAACTATTATAGAAATGTAACTTTTATTACAGTCATGTACTTAAGCAGACATGTATGCGATGCACTTCGTATCATTCAAAATAAATTCCGCTTAATTGCCGAATGCATGCGTACAAAGATCTTAGCACAATTCAAACAAAATCCCAAAAGCATTATAATACAAATCCTTATTGTTGCATTTTTCTTTTCATTAGCATTCCTTCCAAATCATTATCCATTCATGTACGAAAAAAAACAGGTAGAGTGTGAACACACAATGCATACATTTTTAATGTAGCCGAGACCACGTATACTCAGCTAATCATCAAACTTCATCAAGAGATGACTTTGGACAATATCGCTTACAATAGTGCCTGTCGTTGTTTTTACAAAGCTTTTGTATGCACAGACACACACTTTGGATAAATACAAGTGTCTTTAACTTCCATACAACTGCACCCAACCAATCAAGTAAAGTGTATTGCTGGCGCACCATTAACAATACCTTCCTTCGTGTTAATAGTATTCTGGTTCATTTTGTTTACCACTATAAGGTCCGATGCCTTAATTAACTATATGTGCAGCATTATGCATACAAAGGTAAATATAAAAACAACATTGGAAATACTGCAAATCGCTGTTATGTTCATTTTCCCTCGAACTTACTCTCGAAACGGTAATGGAACTACTGTTATCAAAAAAAAAAAAAAAAAAAAAAAAAAAATAATAATAATAATAATAATAATAATAATAAGAATAATAATAATAATAATAATGAAATAGAGTGTAACACTTCTATCTAATTGTCAACGCTCAGCAAGCACGCATATGCCAGGCATCCAGATAGCCGTTTAAAAAATTACAATAAGCAAAGCGCAGAATAAATATGCAAAAAAAAAAAATAATATTCATCGTGGGCGTGAATCTTTGATACCCGTCAACTCGAAACAAAAAAAAAATACGTAAAAGATGGCCGTTGTGGGGTTGTTGACTAACCGATGGGAAATTTCTTAGCTCTGACCACGTGACTGACCCTAGCAATTACAATATATATACGCATATGAGGAACGTTTTATTTCGAAAATTTCTTATAATTCATTGCAAGCTAGAGTCTTTTAATTTTTATTCCAAACATACTTGTGGGAGGATCGAGCCTATTTGCGCTCTAAGTCAATATGATATTACGTATATTAATTTATCGCCTTTTTATCTTTTTTACGTGGAATTACAAGTGGATAAAGCTTGCTTTCAAACTAGTGTGCCGCCATCCGACGACAAACATAAGAACCAACAGACGGACGGCGGACAGTTATATCAAAATTTACTAAAAATTTTGCTCTGATTAACTAACCATTGTACATAAATCTATTATATATGTAATAATACGTATATAATAGATATATATATATATAGATAAATAGTACGTATACGTGTATATATATAAAATAATACGTATACGTCTCCTACACATTAGAAGGTCGGTACACTTACATGAAAAGCATCGTATTTTTACATCGTTAGATATTTATAGCAAACAAAATGCAACTATTCTTAACGCAACAACAAATATACATATAAAGGATTTTACTTGTGACACATTCCGTAAGCATCACTGCATATATTATAGTTTTCTGAACATTCCACTAACGCAAGCTTAGAGTAACGAAGTTTATAAACTTTTTTATTTATTTTTATTTATTTGATGACAGAGTGAATCTTCCAACAAACGCTATCATTGCTTGTAATTTAAAAGTTGCTTAGAAGAGTTTTATGAAAAAGTTATCATAAACATATTCAGTTATAGATTTTGCGTAGAATTATCTCAAAAAGTTTCTTCTTTTTTTTTCTTTATTTTACACACTTTTGTAGAAGTTAATGCATCCACTTCAGCATCGCACAGAAATATTCATCAGAGATCCAATAAGGCTTATAACAGCTAACTCTAACGTGATGGCCATATTTGAAATATCAAAATAGTTTTCTGTTTATTAGTTGTACTTAATAATGCCTGAAGAATGTTCGAAAATTTTGGTTTGAAACGTGCGAAATAATTATTTGCATGCACCTTTTTAACAGGATCATCTCCTTACATAATCGTCGAATTTGTCGTTCTCGAGTTGAAGCCACCTTCAGATTCAACGAAAGATCTGGTTGGTGTTGCTTATGTAGTCGGGACATCATTGATCTTTATTTCTGATTTGAAAATGCGATTGGAAATCGCCCTACCGTAAGTGAAGAACGCTGTAGGTCGATAATAATGCTATTAACGAATTTTTTATGACCTGATTTCGAAGATCGTCTTAACAAGACAACTAATTTCGACTGGATGGAGTTATGTGTGAAAATCGACTTTTTTTTCTTTCTTTTGTATCAAACCCAATCATTTGGTGGATGTCTCCAATTCGTGTAATAGGTGAGCGTCGAAAAAAAGTGGGAAAAGAGGAGAAACAGGGAAGTGGCAAGCAAGTGGGTGTGTACCCACTGGGTTAAGGTTATGCTGAGCACTTACTATAACTACTACGACCAAGGTAAACTCTACCGCATTGAGATTTGAACCCACCATCACTGACTTGGTGGTCACGATTCTTACCTAACCGGCTACTAATAGCGATATCACATCGAACAATGTATTTGTTAGATGATAAATTTAGTGAGATCGTAATGTTAAAGAATTGGAGTATGGAGTGGTTTCTGAGCATCTATGCTTCCACAAATTTGGGCTACCGCTAGTGAAATATGGGTAATGGACAAACTGTCAGTGTAACTAGGCCAGATTTATTAAACAAAGTTATGAAGAACTGAGCTCATCACGTTCGTTCCTCCTAAGGGGAGACATTAATATTTACTCCGCATTAAAACAACTTTGTTGTAATTTGCTGTATTTTAATCCAGTGTTTGGATTCGCTCACGCGCACAAGTACAGAGTTATTATACAACGAAACTAATTTTCAAACTAGCGACATGTGCTTCCAAGAGATCAGACGTGCAACGATTTTACTCTATCCAAAAAGCAAGTAACAATGCTATAGTCGAGCAGAGAGAATCATTATATACCCTATGGCATTTCCCTTAATATACCAAAAACCCCGTATATAAAAGCATAATTGTTATGAAAGATCTGATATTGAAAGGGGCCCAAAGCGTCAATTGACGGGTTCCAAATTTACTTTAGAAAAATCAGTTTAGAATCGTGCATTAGAGTTCAGCGATTTTCATCGAGGAGTTTTGAAAATTACAAATATTTTTGATATTGAGAACTTTTCAAATGAAGGCGTTATATGGTCGAAAAAGTAATCCAATCTGGACCATTTTCAATACCTCTCGCATTTATGCACTTATGCGAAACATGCCGGCGTACTAAATTTCATCAAAATATCTCAAAAATAGGTTGTAGGTTGAACGCAAAAATATATGAGCAGAAAACAGACAGGCCAGTCAGACAAACTTAGATCGATTCAGAAAATGACAGTGAAAAAGGACGGTTCATTCTCCATTAGAATCTACTCTTGTAGAGGGCATTAATAGCTAACTAACATTATGCTGCAATGTTTGGTTTTGAGAACGACGAACGTTCATCATCCATATCTTGACGTAGAGTCAAAATATTACTTTGTTTGTTCGTCGCACCCTCCGTATGAATGCCTTGTTGGCAACGGGAAGTTTTCACAACTTAAATTTTTTACAAGTATACACAATACTCACACTAGTGCACGTCCGTACGTCTCAAAGTGTATCGTTCTTTCTGATTAAATGGTGAATTCTAATGAGTCGAAGCGTTCAAACTACCAAAAATAAACGTCGCATTATATGGCAGATTCAAAAATGATAATGCAGATGAGTTATTTCTGTAAGAGGATTCCGCGTAGCATAGAAATTGATTTCGCAAATTCGTAGCTCGTGTAATTAACAGCCAACAGACTCAAGTAACGACAATCGAGTAAGTTTTTAGTGTTCTTTTAATACAATACAAGTTTTGAAGTAAATATATCCTCCTATAACCCTACTAACCTCGCTTTGCCCTTGACCATATATAATCATGTTTATCTAGAGCCTTCATTCAAAGCCTTGTGCCAAGGATTGAAAGCGCGCAGGCAGATATTACGCCTAAATGATTTATAATATTATTTTGATTCTCTTTCTTTCTTAACGAATTTTAGCCCAGAAATATCCTCCTCCAGGAAACAACTTTAAATTTGCGACCCATTCTAAATAAATTTTCCAATACATGCTAACCATTGTTAAAATGAAGTGGTTCCTATCCGAATACATTCTATACAGTTTACTTTAATTGATGAACTTATTTCAAGGATAATTATAAGGAAATGTTCTGTTCCTTTGCTCCTCTTTTCATATCGAAATGTGTTTGGGAATTCACCATAACCATTGTTAAAATGAAGTGGTTCCTATCCGAATACATTCTATACAGTTTACTTTAATTGATGAACTTATTTCAAGGATAATTATAAGGACATGTTCTGTTCCTTTGCTCCTCTTTTCATATCGAAATGTGTTTGGGAATTGTAAAGTTTTTTTTTTTTTTAACGAATAAGTGTCAGCGTTTGCTGAAGGCGAAGCTGCTCTTTCAATAGTGTAATATATCAAGAATTGAACCATTAGCATTACAAGTACTTTCGGAATTTCTGACCACGCCTACAGCAACTCGATCCGAAGCACTTCATTTTGGAATCGAGAATGTTAAGCTGAATTGGCGAATATGGTTGAGAAATAATATTCAAAAAAAATATATACATATTTCTATATTTAGATGCGGTAAAAGATATTTGGGTTATATAGTTTCAAAATGGAAATTTGATTTACGAATCAACACTGGACATATATTACGGCAATGGATTATGCGTTTTTCATCTGCTCATACCATAATAATAGAAGAGAAAACTATCAACTTTGTCCTCAGCTAAAACAAATGCACAACAACTACGTACGGAACACACCTTTTCTCAAAATATATAGTACAAGGCATAGAGCAAGGTAATGGATAGATATTGTATATAAATTTGTGTGAATTTTTGTGTAATGACGTCATTAAATTTTATATACACATATATATATATATATACATATATTTACTCAGTAAATTACTGGAATAAAAACAACAAATTATTCGCATTGAAAAGCTTCAAATTGGAGAGAAAACTGTGAAGAACATTTTCACCAAACTCGGGAGTGTGTCAGTAAATATTCTCTTAATTTTTCCTAATTTCTCTTTAGTTTTTAATTCTCTTTCTTATAAAACTTACACAGTCTGCACTCAAATTGTAACATATTCCCATCACACTCAATGATATTGATGTTCATAATGATAATGAGCAAAAGAAAATTTATTTTTTAAACAAAAAAAATTGCTTTTGATTTTCTACTTTGCTTATCAATAAAAATTTATGTTCCTTTTGTGCAAAAAAACCCACCGCGATATGTACATTCAGATAAATACATATTTAGTACATAGTTACATAGGACACTCCCTTTGGCACTCTGGCACGCAGCTGTGTATCCGCTGGTTCCATTATCAAAATCGCTAATAATAGCACAAACTAAAGAGCTTTACAGCAAACAATACAAATTATGGTCAAAAAAAAAAAAAAAATTAATTCTTTTCTTACTTATTACTGTAGCATGCCTTGGCATTATTATTCTGCTTGTAACCCATAAGCGTACAAATCGAGTGTCTCCTAATGTCGGTCAAGCCATACCTTCCTTTGCTAATGTGGATGCTATAACCACATGTGTCCACCTGCGATTATAAGAAATTTTTCGCAGTTATTTTGCAAACGAATCAAGGCTTCCGTACCAATGAAAATCGGTGTAGTGCAAGTCGGAAGTTTATAAAAATCAATTATATCGTTCCCACCATTTACTTACAATATCTTACAATCTTTTTAAAATATTTCGGCAGATTTTAATTAACGCGCTCAGAACATGTATATGGAAAAGAAGAATATTGAACTTAATTATTAAAAATTGCGTATGTTTTCAAGACGCACGCATTGATTTATAATTTTGAATATGAAAAAAATTGAAAGAAAAAAAATTTATATAATAGACTAACTAATAAAGATATTAATTGTAAATTTAATCAAAAGTGAAGTTTCTGCTTAACTTAATGCACCAAAGCAAATGTCGTATTTACTCTATACTGCACAGATAAGCGATGGGTATCAAGAGACTCGACCCAAGTATAATATAATCTCTCTCTTGTTTTAGGTTTAATTCTTATAGTAAAATTCAATGCTGTCAAGCTGTCTCATTTATTGTGTTTGTTTTTATTTTGGTAAAAACAAAAACAGCCGAACATAAATTTAAATAGTGAATGGTGCAGCAGTCCTCGTGCTGTCTTCCATTTGAGATTCAAAATGCATATACGAAGAGAAATATCATATAAAAGAAATGTACATACTAAGTTATCACAGTTAGAATATGTTGTCGTTTTGATGGGTGCTTAACTCTGATAAGTTGACATTGATACAACTTTTACACCCATCGACAAAGAATGAATTTATGTTAATCCTATCAACGAGCTTGTAACGTCAACTATTAGTCATTGTTATCGCCTGTCGATCCAATGGTGAGAGAATATTATTATATAGTCTTTTTTTTTTTATCAGTTGCGGACATGATTTACCCGCCCTATGCACGATACACTTATCATTCAAAATTATTATGATTTCCCTGGCTATGTAGTAGAATTATGTTACTTAACGCTTGATTAGTGTTGCTTGAGAGCATGCACAATAGATCTAAACGTGAACGCAAAGTTTTTAAGGTGACAACGTAAGTAAGAAGTACCAGAAAAGTCAATTTTAAAATGAATACTCTTTGCTAGACGCGTCATGTGAACTTGCATTTAATGACCATATCGCTCACCCATCCGGTGGTAGAAGTAGTAAGTAATATGATACAATGTAAAACCTTGCATATAATATAATGCAGTTACGCTTTAACGATTTTAGTGAATACTCTTACAGATGTTAAATGAAGACGTGAAGCAGGCGTGAATCAATAGATAGCCTCAAGTGAATCTCGAATGCTCAATGGCATTTAGTAAACGAATGTATAAATATATGCAGTCAGTGTGTGTTTGGGCTTCCAATCGCGAGAGATACCATGTCTAAAGTGCAGCATTTTGCACATCTTAAGTACGGCTGTAATCACTGAGCATATCGTAAGTGCGGATCTCTGCATAGAATTTTTAATACTTTATATCATTTCTTATCTTCATCATGATCATCATCATCCTCATCAGGGTTATTATGTAATGAAAATGACTTGTAAAAGTTAATCTCATATACGCAAATGTTAACAATAAACTGAACTCTTCCGCTAATCTAAGCAACAACAAGTTTTTGCATAACTTTTACGGTTCCAATCTAAAACGAACATTAAGAAACCTACCAGCTTTTATTAACCAGAAGTTATGATGTTAACGAATCGTAGGAATACAATATTTTTATTAACTAACTTCAATTTGGAGGGCAGTAAAGATCTGGCATCACTAATAAACAGAGATTGAGACATTTTTCGAGAGATTTTTTACAAAATCATATTTGTGCGCTACTCATCGAATGTAATCGTGTATTGAAAAACTAATTTTTAACTTTTTCTATCAATTTGTTTGCTTTCCTCAGATTTGGTCTTACAACCTCGACAAGTTATGTATAAGATATATGACACGTAATTCTATTGCATCGCTTGTTTTGCACTTAAATAATTCATTGAACGGTTTCCTACGACTTGTCGTTCTTGGTCAAAATAATATTTAATTTGTAGTCATAATATCAGTGCTTGCAAGTAAATGCCATGTGTACGCCTAAGGTATGTTAAAGTAAACGTTGACTAGGAATTTCAATCAGCTTAATATTTTGAGTGAATGCAATCAAATTTGTTCGCTTATCCGTTCTTGAAATCCACCTCAAATTTAAGTAAATTCCAAAATAGTTATAACCTCCGCAAAAGCTCGTTTGCCAAAGCAATCTCGATGAAAGCACATTCTATTCTATTACATTGAATATCTCCTGAAGCCGCTGAAGAGAACAGAATAAAAATAAATGCAATCGATTCCGTGAGGTTCTCGAAGGAGAAAGCTACAAAAAAAATTAACTAGAGGATATCACAAAATAGCTCCGAGTCAGGGTCTCTTCTGTACTTTCTTTTTGAACAACTTTACCCCCCTTTACTGTGACCTAAATCCGTATTAAGGAATATGATGCATACACGCAATTACGTATACATACAATCATTTACAACTGCATCTGTGTATGATGCAATCGTAACCTATATGATCGGGTTTCTTTTAGTCTGTTGTATAATTTATTTGGTTTCTTTTTTAGTTTTCCTTGCAAGTTTTGAGAACTTTTGAGAGTCTTTCGAGAAAACTACATATTCACTTAATTCCATATATTATTTAAATTCCATCTTATGCTCAAATATAAGGGCATTTAACTTTCATTTGAAATCCAACCATGTAAGGGTATTTGGCATTACCTTTACCATTGTATTTCTATTGCATTTAATGTTGTTTTCATTGTCTTTCGTTTCGCAGTTTTCCATTTGTAACGATATAAAACATGCCTAGAAAATCGTTGACCTGCATACGAAGTGTGACTCGTGCATACACACACTGCTACCAGTATAAATGCTTCATTTTCAGTTGCTTTAAGACAACCGGCCAACGTGGGAATTAAAATTTACTAATTTTATCGTTTGTTATACAGTATGGAAAATAAGTCGGTAAAATCTATATGTATGGATGTGGATGGTCTTGATCGTTATAGCCTTACGGCTACAATCGTTCAACTCCACTACGACAAATGCATTGTTATTAACACCTTTTTTATTTCGGTTCAACTGTTAAACTGGCGAGAATGTGTTGATATATTTTGGAAACTGCAAAATGCTTCCTGCGATTACTTCACATTTTTAATAGACATCCATTTGAACTTTAATTAAACGACGTATCAAAATCAGATGAATTTAAAAAAACCTCATGTATTTGCTTTAAGTCAAGGTAAAATAATTAAATTATGCTTTAACTCATTTATAGCATTGTTCCAAAACCTAAATAGAATTCTTTATATTAATCGCTACTTATACAGTTACTTTGCTTTTTACGTCCATCGCCGAAGGGTGAGGATTGTATTCCTTTTGTTAGAGTGTTTGCAACACCCAGAAGGACACGCCCAGAGACTCCATAAAATATAATATACATATTCTTGATCAGCATAAAATTCTAAACCGATTTAAGCATGTCCGTTTGTCTGTCTGTCTCTCTATCTATCTGTCTGTCTATCTGATGAACATTTTACTCGTCACAAAAAAGAACTATCGGTTGCAAAACATTGGCAGGTCCTGCACGCAGGTCCGTTTTGAAAATGGGCCAACTCGAGCAGACCACACACCCACAATAGAGCTTAACACACATATCACAAGTCTGGTTCTTCGGCAAGCGGTCACGCTTGCATACAAGTGATAACAATGTTCTTGTTTTACCTTTTCTTACGTTTTGTGCTCATTACTCATAACGTAAGCAAGACGAATATTGAAAGTTATATCTGTATATTTACCTTATGAAGATATATTGTCTGTCTAAAAGTATTTCAATTCTAAAATAAATACGATGGACCCCATAAGGTAGAGAATTTTTAGCAGTATAAAGCAGTATCATAAAGTAGATGTAGACACGATGACGTTGATGTCTACAAAAGACTCGTGCGCGGCCGAATATAATTTTCTTATTTTTTTTTTTTTTTTTTTTTTAAATTCTTTTTGACTTGGGAAATGACCTGGCTAATGAAAAATAAATGATTTCACTTCTTATGGTTTGAAGTTGATGAGTGTTTTAGTCAATCATAGTAAAAGAGTTTAAAAGTAGAGAACGTTGTTAAAAATACTACTATACAGCATCCAATTAACTGTTCTTTCAAAAAATTAAAACAAAAGAGATGTAGATTGAGAAGTGCAAACAAAGTCGAGTAGAAAGTCATCATAAAGTTGTCCGTATATTGTACATGTATCTGATATACGGTATATGCAGCCATGGACACGTAAATATCAGAAATTTAAAGCAAAACTTGAATGAAAATTTTTAATTACATAATTAAGGAATTTCATTATTACCCAACAATATGGGTTTGCGTTACTGTAGAGACAACACTCCACTGGAAGATAAATTAACCATTATCTTGCTTTTTTCTTGTTTCTTTTTTTTTGGTTTTATTTTTTGTACTTTTGTTGTTCTCTCCATTCATATGCATGATATAAGTGCGAAAACTGGTCATATGCGGGTTAGTTTTCAATCCTAATCGGACCACGTGCTTTTACACAACACATCATACCACAATGCAACTCATAGGCGCGCAATCAGACAGAAATACCTTATCTTGGACAGGAAGTTATTTATGGCTTATATTTGTCTTAGGTTCCAATTAAGATATACATAAACGCAAAATATTACGTACATTCCATATATAGATTATTTTTAAGTTATGTGAATATAAAATATCTCCAAAAAAAAAATGAATAAGAAATTCCATTCCCTTAATCTTAGAAAAGACTAAAAATACGAAGAAAAAACTCAATTTCAATTCTCTTTCAAAATATGTTGAATGGGCGTGGCCATTTATGTACAATATACCTGAAAATGTTTATCGTATTTCTATTGCAATTTGTGTGCAACGACCAAAAAACACAGGCAGCAGAGATATACTCAATGTATGTTGCACTGCATATTTGTCCTTTAACCGCTTTCGCCCATTTGCAACACCAACATGCAGGCAAGAACCTCCAATGTTTCTGCCAACTTTAAAGGTGATAGTTGTCCTTTTGCCGCCAAGATAATCTTTCGAACAGACATGACACAGACATAGACATTTCATCTGCATAGGATACGGTTAACTTCACAGTTCCCTAGATAATTCGCTCTAGAGGTTCACATGGCTTTTAAATGAATAAAGAAATACACATGTTATATGAGTGAAATTAAAAAAGGCGAAAAACGGGGTGTTGCCCGGAGCGAGATCTGTTTAAGGGAGAAAGTCGCCGTAAATTAGACGGACAAATTTCTTCTTTTTGTTTTATTCACCTAATAGATGCTTTGGACCTTTTATAGTATGTGGGAAAAAATCCATTATCAGGAAGAACTTTTTTCATTGAAATTTCGATTTTTTCCCGAAGCTCGCCGAAAAGATTATCTGTGACAAATGAATCCTTCCTATGTAGTCGCAGCGTAATATCTCATCTGTTGATTCCTGACTCTTCTAATACAGTAATAGATATTCTCAGGAAGTATTTTTATGCTTATTCGAAAGCGTTTCCAAATAAGCATACGTCATTATAGTGGCATTGAGACGACGATATAAGGCTGAGAGCGCCGCGAAACCTTTCAACTCTTCTGCTAAAAAATTAAAAGTTTAGATTGAATTTTCAACGCTGATTAACAATTTGGCCCTTTAATAATACACTGTCATGTGGTTTTCTCCATCATTGCGCACAACGTAAATTGTAAACCATTTGGTCATGTATTCGACACATGCAGCAACAGCGTTTCTTTTCTGCGAAAGAGAATAAGGATGAATATAAATAGAAAGAAATTAAAGAACATATAATATACAGTACCTGTCTAACGCATTTCGAAAGTTGTTCCCCTGTCTTTAAAATATTTCAAAAGAAATTTCAAAAAGAAAGACGTGGTGTACTTCCGATAAGCTAATGTAAGCTTTTTCGTTAATAAAAAGGTGTCTTTTTTTTCTATTAAAGTTTTTCATCCGAACAATGCCCAATCACCTAAAAAGCAATTTTTCTAAAAAATCTTAGCTACAAGCATGCAGATTAGTTGATTGTTTGGACCGTTACAGCGCTTGTCTCAGAGTCTCCTAATTCATAACTGCCTCAGGAGAGGGATGCCGGTGTGTTGCAGTTTTTTAACATTTTTCAAAAATAATTTGTTCGTTGAAAACTCCAATATATCTTCAATAGGATTGTCGGATATTGTTTTTCTATTAGGTTTGCTTCTTTTCCAATTCCTATTTATTACGCTGATACAGTTTGTACAACACAGCAAAAATAATTCATTTGTAGTCATTACCATAACTTACATGAATTTAGTTCCAGCTAAGAAATTTTCAAGTATTTCTGTACTTTTCAAATGTTTCCATATCTTCATAGGTTAAGGATCGTTTTTACCGTACAAATTTTTTTCTATATGTCTTTTTGATTCAATTCGTCAAACATGTGTTAATGCTTGGGCTGTAGCCGAAACGACGTTTTCATCAAATATTGCCTTCAATCAATAACACCGTAATATATACAACGTTGCCTTTCTTTATACTGCTGCGACTTCCAATGTATTCGCTATATATTCTTTACTTTGTTATATACCTTGCCAAGAATTTCCCGAATGAATTTCTTGACAAATCTTTGTATTTATTCTGATGATGAAACGCTGTGCGCTATTTATATGTCCTTTGCTGTATGTGCACGAGTTTATGACGACTGGGTTGTGTAACAAGTTCACAGCGTGTCTTCTTTTCCTTTTGTTTTCTTAAAATTTCTTATTAAATGCTACAATCACGATGAGAGTAAATTAACGAACTGTGTATTTCTCCTAGGGGTTTACAAATCGTTCTGTCATCGTCGTGTCATGGCGAGAAACCAATGACGGGCGAATAAAGAGATTCTTAATTTAGTGGCGCTAAGTACGAACATGCGATAGGTGTTTAAAATCAATTTCATGTAAAGCGGTTTCGAAAAAATTGAGCCTAATGATAAGGAAAACGGCCTAGGCATCTGGATGGTATCCGATATAATAATTTGTTTCCACTCCCTCGCCCCATCTATCTGTCTGTCTATTTATGTGCCTATCTCTCCCTTTCTCTCTCAAAGAATCACCTTCCGAATTACTTTGTCTCGCCCTTTCTCACTTAATAGTAAATACCATTTGCCTACTGGGTGCTTTTGACTCTCTTTCAATAGCAAATTTTAACGGCTAGGCAGAATTAAATGCCAAGTGCTCAATAAAACAAAACACATTTTTCTCCCGCTCTCTTTTCTTCTTTAAAGCATATCTTTCTTAACAGTTAATTTAGATGTGATTTACTAAATCTTTCACTCTTTCCACCGCTTCATATACATGTTCAGAGTGCACTTTTTATTCCTCGCAACAAGTTCATATTGAAATCGCAGGGACTGCGGTCTGTTGTCATTTAACTTTTTATCAGATATTGAAAGGTAATGGCAGATTTTCTTTCTTTGCGGTTTCCACTACAGTTCAATCTTTCAAGTTTTAGAAGCCGATCTCCATCAAAAGAAACCGGACGGACAAGCAGTTTAGGTTAATTCGGAAACCCTTTGAAACTTGAACTTAAACATCCCCACGACACTTCCGTTTAGGCTATGCAGACAATACTATCTGCTTTATCAGTTCTAAGATATTATTGAATTATTTTTTGCCGTCATGACAAGTTGAGATACTATATATTTGAGGTACTGATCCGATTGTAACATACTGAAGTGCTTCTCAAGCCGCTACAAAATTAAATAGTTTTTGTTCGCAGGACAAAACGCAAATCTGTCTAATAATATTTGTCCGACGATTAATTAATTAGCGTCTCAGGTTTGCAAAAAGCTGGTTGAAAGCTAAAACCTAGCGTTCATCTAACGGCTGAAGAACTTGGATTTGTAGCTACTGACAACTATCGCTCAATAATTTACTATAGCATCTCAGAATTCAGTGAAAATGTACACTCATTCAGCAACTAAAACGTTGTTCGTTAGACAAAAGGTTCAATGTGCAAACTTTATGTATTTGCGTGTTGCAGTGGTAGGTATCGAAGATTCGCTCTAAAAAATACGGTGCATAACTCTTCTACTTGCTATCTTTGCTTTACGCTTTTGATTTTTACGCGATTTTAGAAGCAAAACAGCCTCACAATGCGATATAAACGGATAGTGGAATAGAGGGCAAATTGCTTTAAAATAAATACTATGTGCTTATGAAACAACCTAACGTATGTATACGTTTATATGTTAATATATATTTTTCTGATGAAGTCAACACAAACTATAAATATACTGATAGCATGTATTTATATATTGCACCCAGAGGAACATGAATACACAAGTATTCTAAGGATATCTATCACGCTGTAAAAAAAGCCAACATTTTTAATATTTACATAATACTGATGTTCGCTCTACTACTGAGGGATGCAGCGATAATGCCATATATCATAACTCGAATGAATAGTAACTATCAACTTTATATGAATATGCAAAAGCTGAGAGCCCGTTCGCAATATTTACACTACTCGCACTATGCGTTGTGTATCTGGTTGGAGCATTAACCTTCTATTTTTGTTTATTAAATAAAGATATGCGATTACACTGTTATGTTGTTTGTTGTTTGTTACAAATATTATGCTTACCTTTTTCCGTTTCACCATTAATGTCTTATGCTTATAATACAAACAAAAACAGAAAACGAAGAGAATGAAATTCTTGCATTTCTTCTTTTTCTTCTTTTACTTCAATCGGGTTGCAAATTTCAACTCGCTTTAGTTACATATTTATCTCTAGCAAGCCTCTCAACAAACATCTCGGACCTATTTTTGTTTTTTGCTTTTTTATGCTTGTTATTAGTATTCATATGTGGTGGTAACCTTTACTATAACTGCCTTTCATTTATTTTAGTAACCTTTAATATAACCGACATTGCTCCGCTTAACTGATGTTAAACTGCGCCTAAAGTGCAGACATGTTAAGTAAATTTTCATGTATGAATTGAAAAAATATATTAGGAGACGAACACTAGATACCCCTGAGTATGTTTAGTGTTAATATATAAAGTAAATCACAATAATTTTAGTAACTGCAAAATGTGTTGGAAAGAGCTTCCGCCCATTTTTGTTATTCTATATTTTTTTTCCATCTTTGAATTTATCGACAATAACGATTGTAAGTAAAGACCGCACTAGACAAGTAACCGTAATAATTAACGAGCTCAGATGTTTTTTTTTCAAATAATATGAAGAAGAAAGAAATTATGCTGTTTCAAGTAATTCAACTCATGGCGACCGCTTAATCAAAAACATATATATTTCACGAAATAGTCGACGATAATGTGAACGGTATAATAAAATTAGCATAACTCATGTTAGGTAGTTAAAGTGAAAATAAAAAAAAACAGCAACAACAAACTACCAAAAGTACTTAATGAATATGTTAACATTCATGTGCACATGTACACGTATATGTGTTCACGAATGTATGGTAGCATAAGAGCAACAATAAAAACAAAGTTAAAAACATAACCCGTCTCTTCATCCTCTTTGTACCGCCTCGTACGCAACAACATAATCCCTCCACAAACACATGTACACCATATTCAATGCCAAATCGCATTCATTGGATAAAAAATTATTTAAAAAGAAACAACAAAAGAAATGGAATAAAGAATGGAATAAACAAGCAAACAAAGAAAAGCTCACGTATATACAAAATCAAAAAAAAAAAAAAAACAAACACTGTTTAAAATATAAGCATAATTATGCGGTTAAAATGAACAATTTTTAACATTTAGTTATATGAGGGTATGGTTGGCGTCTACGTGCAGTTATATTCTCGTAACTAATAACATAATAAAGAAGAAAGAACAAAAGCATTTAGATATTTTCATATAAGTGTTAGAAAAAGTTTTCAAACCCATGTACATATGTACAGCAAAGCTGCAAAGGAAGGAAAATCCGATTTAATAAAACTTGCATAAGTAAATAACAGAAGAAAGTTATAAAAATGAAAAAAATATCATAGTTATCTTTTAACAGATATTTCAGGTAATTCAAACGTACTTTAATTGCAACTCGTTACGAAATTCAGTCACATGACAATCTGAAGCATACAGTCTGAACAAAAATTTCGGAATAAGATCGCTTAAAGATCAACCTCCAATGTGAATGCTTTAATTTTATTTATTTATTCTATTATTACGGGCCGTACCCGTACCCGTAAGGTATGTAGAGAAGCTTAAGTTGGTTATTTTGCAGCTTAAATCGGAATTCACAACAAAAGCAATGAAGTGACCGATAGACAGGCTGCAGACCAAATGACGAACAGAGGGAGGGGCAGGTGACCGACGGACATATCGGCAAACCGCAAGATGGACAGACTGCCAGTCAATAATAAATGACACACACAGGTGCGCCAACAAATCGATGGTCCGATAATTTGGAAGCTTTTCCATTCAGAAAATAAAATATATTCTTTATACCCTTTTGAAGGCAGAGAATGGCGTGGGAAAACATTTTTTTTTTTGTTTTTTCGAAGGAAATTGCATTGGTAGTGTTAGCTAAAAAAATTGAAAAACATTCTTATCTTTTCGTATACAACAACTGCCTTTGTCTGTTGGTCTTTAAGACATTCATAGAGTAGGCTTTTTCTCTCCTTCTCTCTCATAATATTTTCTTCCATGTTATGCTTCACATAAGCAAGCAATTACAACAGATTATAAAAGAAATTGGATGTCGAATCTTTTTACATCAACCGCGGAGGAAACGTCCTCAGAAATTTATATTGTTATATATATAATATATATGTAATATATACAATTTATAAGCGGACAAATATCCAAAAGGAACGATATGTGATTACGTTACCTACGATATTTTCATTCATCAATCTGCGATAGGGAATTCATTCGAAAGGTAAACGTTAGATGAGGTTAGATTCCTTTGCCTTACAAACACCTGAACAATCGAACAATATGCGTCCCTATTGCGAATAGAAAGAGAATCGCGTGTGGAAGGACACAGCAGACTAGCTTTATGACATTTGTTAATACAAACAAAGGTAATTGCGACTTGAAAACGACACAAAATTCTGCAAACCCCCTACCTCTTGCCATATCACATCGATCAAAGTACGAACGCTTTGCAAGTTCGTCACACGCAAAAATATACTTAAAATACCGTTGGAGATGTACAAGTCATAGCAAACCGAGGATTGCTGCCATGTTGCCATCAGAACATTTGACGTTTGATAGAATTGGCCGAGGATCGTGCATTATGTGCTACAAGATGATTTTTTCCTCTCTCTCTCGCTGATAAGAGCAATCTGCAAATGGGCTCGCATCATGCGATTTTCCTATCATTAACGAACATTTCATACAAAACTGTTTGTCAAAGTGAGGATAGCGCACCCAAACAACCCACATTTTTTGAGTGTCGCGTCTTTGCTAAGTTACAATTTACCGCGTAATAATAGAACAACTAATAAAACAAATATTCAAATTAAAAACTAGTAGGAAGCAGGCGCATGCGAAACACGACAAATCTTTAATTATCAAAGTTACAAAGTTCTTGCCATTAACTCCCACTTGTACACGGTACAAGTACAGCATAAGTACTGAATGCGTTCGAAAGAAAAACATAAGACTACTCCAGTGTTTCGATATGTTTTAAAAGACGCTGGAAATGATTAGAAAAACCTAATTTAATTGGATCAACCATACAGAGTCTTCTCTCTCCCATATTCTTTCTTTTTTCTTTCCCAATTAAAATTCTTTTTAAAATATAAAAAAAAAAAAACAAATTGAATAAAATGCAAGGGGACCATCAATGACTAATTTAGTCCTCTCCGTATATGGAAGAGGTTATGGTTATACATGTGGAACGATATATATGGGTGATCAATCCGAAAATAGAAATGCCCTATTTTGTACATTGTAATTTTTCTCGAAATTTATATATACACTCTATGGTAAACAATGATAACAACTTCTTTATGCATGTTTTATGAAATGATAAGATTTCAAGTCCGAATCTCGCCTATCCATCATCATTAAAATCTTTGCAGACCCTTTTATTTTATACCCATCTAGACGGTAGTTTTAAGAAAAAATGTATCCACCATGTCGTGACACCCATCACAATTCATTTCGAATTAGCATTCTTGACTTGTCGCTGGTATTATTAAGGCAAAATTAATCCACCACATCGTGGTGTCCACCATACTTATTTTACAATTAACGCAATGTTAAGGCGGTACCGTATCTTCATTTAGAAAATTATTTTAAGCATGCTATCTTCTTTATCTTATGGCTAATAAGCAAAGAACCTGAGAAAAGTGAAAAAAAAAATTTAATCACTTGTAACCGGCTTTCTCCATTTTTGCACATGAATGGTAGGGTTTTCGCAAAGTAAATTTGGAAACTTTCGGTCTTCTGTCTTTTATAATATGTGAATAATTAGGAAAAATCCATAAATTTTTGCTCAAAAAAAAGATAGTTGCGTTCAGTTTACGCTATACTGCAGGCGTGTGCTCTGACCGAATTGGCCCATTTTCAATACCAACCTGCGCGCAAAAACTATCAATGTTGGGCTACTGTCGGTTTGGAAGTCGATATCTTCGTTTATGCGAACAGGAGAGTGTCAACAACACAAGCCACACAGACACACAGATGGACAGACATGAATTAATTTATTCAGAATTTCATGTTGATCAAGAATATGTATACCTCAAAGGGTCTCTGATGTTTTCTTTTGGGTGTTGCAACCATGATGACAAAATGAGTGCACGCCCCCATTCTTCATTGGTGGGTGTAATAAACAATGCCTTCAGTTTTTCTATTTTCTATTTTTTAATCAATTTGTTACTTTGTCAATATCGTCCGATTCTCAACTACCTTAGCAGAGCCCCGAACCTAGTGTGAAAATAGCGCACCTTTTAACAAAAACTAAAATATTAAGTACGCACGATGAGCTAACTGTCACGCTTTTCATTTTGTATGTTGCGAAGGCGCAGTTACAAGCACCATAACCAGTGTCAATATATTGTACGGTACACTACATTTTTAAAAATGAACCGTAAACTCTCTATTTAACTAACTAACAAATGCATAATCTATCCCTGCACATGCGAAAAGTTACACATGACTTACAGCCAATATTTGGCATATGGGATTTTAACTCAATGATTAATGACGGGAATTAAAAGATACAAAAAATAAAGTACTTGAATATCATGGACATTATGTCAGCTGACGCGTGGTCCGTTTTCTAAAGAGATATAAAGCGGAGAGAGGCAACGCAACCACAATTTTTAATCCATACGTTGTAAATAAATTTACTCTTTTACTTCCGCTACGCTTTTACTAATTTTTTTTATTTTTAAATATACGTAAAAGAATTATAAGAAAAAATTGTAATATTTAGTATAATAGAGAGGAGGAAAAAAACCGAAGACTCGAATGAGTTTTGAAGACAATCACAGTCATAAAAGAGCCAAAACAGATATAGCTTGGAAGAGCCAAAAAGTACCGTAATTTAAACAATTGTAAAGCGTTCGTATGACTTCTAGATAAATATCAAATTTAAAATCAGATACAATCGACAATTCGGAAACAAATGCAAGCAACAGCAACAAGAAATGCAATCATTTTCAACAATGTATTGATTTTAAGGCAAGCGCCGCCAAAACCAGTTGGTATATTAAATTTCTCATTCCCTTTCGTGCACTTTAACGAATTTATCATAAAGCACCTTTGCCTTACTACCCACTACGACTATTCGCAAGCAGATAATTGCAATCGTGTTAAATTGAAAAGCCGATATCTGTTATTATTTCCAACAATTGGCTGTAGAAAGCGATTGTGAACCTTGAGCACCCTTCCGTTAACTTTACTTAATTTTAGTTCACATAGAAAGCATTTTGCATCTATAACAGACAAAGGTATTACAGATTCGTCGTTGCTTTGTATTCTAAACCGTACTTAAAAAAAAACGAAAATAAAAGAAGCCAAGCACATACCATTCACACGCATCCAAGCATGTATCAAAATCTCAGTACAATCATAGCATTCTTTACTTAAAAAAAAAAAAAAAAAAATTACTTTTACAACATCAAAGTGCAAGTGGAAAATATCGTAAAAGAATATACAATATTATTAGTCTATTGGGCCATTATTGTTGTTGTCGTCTCCAATTGAACATCAAAACGCTGCACTGTGTAACAACTCTACTGAAAATGCCACATCCATACACCAGGCAAAGTGTACCAAGGAAAGTGTATTGAAAAAAAAACGAGAACACAAAAAACTAAACATATAGATTCTATATAGTTATGCACGGGAGATTTATCAAAAATGTGGTTTAGATTCGTGTGACTGAAGATCTCTTCTACTGCACCCCTACACAGAAAAATCTCGGGTCGCTTTAAACAACGTATAGAATGCTCGCCTCATCTTCAGCCGTCAACTTTAAGGCTGAACGCCTTATTTTACTTGTTTGTTGATGCTTGTGTTCATAGTCAAAGCGAAAAATTTTATTTGATTTTCAGCAGAGCACTTCGTTTTTTTTATCAAAACCAACATGTTTGGCTAGTTAGCCAAGTTCAACATTTTAGTTGTCTTTCTTGCCTTAATCAAATGTGACACTAATTCCGCTTACCTAAGCTCTTTTCTTTAAGGCATCACAAGTTTTACAGATATACTAAATTTAAGGCTGTTTATAAACGCTGGAGGATATTAAACGGAATTAAAGATTCCAGTAAAAGCTTGAATACTTTGCAACCTTCAGCCGTATATTTGAGAGAAAGGATATGTTGCTTTCAATGCATAATAAATCCACTGCACCTTTTCTATGTCCGAAGCCGCTTTCCTAAACACATTTTAAAAAGAGGCTTTCGTGACGTGACATTTCGCGAAAACATATATTTAGTGGACGCAAAAACCTATGCAGTTACGGGAAGAAACACTTCGGTCGGACTAAGCCGCAATCAAAATCTACGGTCTTGCTAGCACTGAAAGTGTAAAGTCAAAGTGAGACTTCCACTCATTAAAACCCCTCTATTCATTTAGTAGTAATCTTCTCAAGTTACTCGTCATAACATTGCTCACTGCCTGTGTTGGACATCTGATATCCGACCAGATAGTCCTGTATTAGTGTTTCTTTTATAACTTCATTTAAAATCTCTCTTGTAGTCGCCTATCTTGGACACTGAAACACTTCATTCTCAGCAGCTTAATTTTGGTTGCGCGCACTTCAAACAAATTGATGCCTTGTCATGTTTCATCTTCAGCGGGTATTGCCCGAAACAGCCAAAAAGTAAGACCAATATTCAAGTTAAATTGCGTGGGTATATTGAATATCAGAAATATATTTTTTTTAAATCGCTCGCATTGTGACAGACGTTTGTATTAAATTTCACATGATAAACGTCGTTATTGCTTCAACGGCGCTTGCTTTTGCACGGAACAAAAGTGTGTTTTTTCCGGTTTTTACAGTATTTTTACAACTTGCGTGACGAGATGATTTCCGATTATCAATCGGTCATGAACCGCACTTATACGGGAGATGAGACTTAGACCTACACCTGCGACCCGGGGACCATTGATCAATCGAACGAATATCGTGCAAAATATGAGTCAAGACCGAACAAACCGCGCCAAGGTCGCTCAAAAGTGAAGATGATGTTAACAGTTTTCGTCGGTAATCGTTGTGCTGTAATTATGAATTTCATCTGTCGACTCCAACTATCGACAAGAAATATTATTGAAATTTGAGGATTACTTAGATTTGGAATGAAAAATAGGTTTAAAAAGCGAAGAATTGAATTGGTCTTACTTTTTGGACGTAGTCATATGTATGTATGTATATGTGTATATTTATCTATATATATGCCAATCATTTATTAATATAGATAGATATATAAATATATATATTAACTACATACACAAATATGAGAGGACTATATATACTTTTAGTTTGCTTCCAAAAAATTTTCCCCCGTTTTGTTCTCATCCCTATTGCCATTAACTAAATCGATTTCAATACTCCCTTTAGCGAGCCTTTCTGGCTGTTCGGTCATTTACCTGTCCGTCCGCTATCCATCTATCTCTCCGTCAACTTACGTACAGTTATTGCTTTGCAATCCTTCTAATCGCTAACGGTGCACCTCGCTAGATGAAAAAGATTCATCGTCAACTAATTTAAGCTACGATTGCCATTTCATCCAAATCCATAAAACCTTTTTAAATGATAGAAGTTTTTTCCACTCAAAATTCAATGCCTTTCTAGGCTTTAGCAGCATTAAAAAGAGTCGTCTACTATCGACCTGTTCCCATTTCTTTGCATTTCAACATCAGAAACACAGTAAACCTTACAAACCTTTACAAATGTGGAAGAAAAAAAATCGCTTTGAAACGAGATCACAAATTTCTCTTTGTTTGTACATTTGAAGGCGGTACTGTCTCTGACGTTACTTGCACTACTGATTGTGTACATGTGTGTTTGTAAACAGTATTCAAGCTGTGTATTTGGCTGTGAAACTGTTTTTGGGCGTAGAATATTTTTGGCAAACCACTTTACAGTTTAATATACGCATAGTTATTACAATAGTATTGACGTTTTTGTCTTTTTTTTTCGCCTTTTTACCCTTCGCACATACACACGTACTCGAATAAAGAAAAAATGAAAAAATGTAGCGTTTTAATAATAATCATTTATGTGATTCGCATTTTTATATATGAAATATTAACTCACCTGCACGTTTTTTGCAAATATACTTAAAAACATTTTGCACTGCCAAATTTTTAACGTAGTCTCTGCACTCACAAGCAGAAGGTCTCCTAAATGTTGCATAGACACGCATTTCAGAATAATTTGCATACCGTACGTGCAGTACGCGTAAAGAGAGGGTTGATCGAGCACTCGTAACAAATGACATTTGAAATTCAATCAAATAAGTTAAGAGAATCGTAACGTCAAGTCCTCTCCCCGCAAATAGATGGAGGAAATCTAACAATTATTTTAATACTTAACTTTCTCTTTTCCTTGGCCCGACTTTAGAAAATTAATTAATATCCAATAGTCTTAAATTCTAATAATACCCACCGGTAGAGGCATAGAACTTATCGATTGGACACACATGCACTAGAGTGTGGCCACCACTTTTCAAGCTCTTCTTCTTGCGTCATTTCTTCCTGATCGTCTCCGAGTTTAATGAACAGGCAGTAGACACCCGTTGAGTTAGTGGTCATATTAGAAACGAGAAAAAATTGAGATAATAGAAAAATTCGTTGGTTTATGTAAATCGGAATAATAATAATAATAATAATAATAATAACAATACAAATATCCTTATGATGACATGAGCATTCCATCTTACACTTATTTATATAAACTACATTTTCTTCTTTCGGATTAATCAGTGACACATCATCCTCAACCAGCAAGTATGGAAATGTGATTTTTAAAAGCATACCAAAGGCTAAGTTGGTTTTTGTTTTCTTATTTCATTGTCCCGAGAAACGAAAAATAACAAAGAACGCCATACACAATCTATTCGAAAAATACAAAAAGAAGAGTTTGACGCGAACCAAATCCAAAAGGTGAAGTAACTGGAATAAAAACCGACGAAACGCCAAAGGGACCGATATACGAATTCAGATAATAAACGAAGGGAAAAGTATGTAAATGTCAGCGATTACACTCCAAGTAGCTTCGAGTATTTCGGAAGAAATCTGATTAACTTTGATCCAGAATACATGCACAGCATATGAAAGATCTTTAGTATCAAGATCTTTATATGGTATATTAACGGATGTTACCGAAAGTTATGAGATTAAATTTGTGCCTTTAAACTCATCATAGAAATCTTGTCTTGCTCTTCTTATACAGCGAAAATACATCATCAAATTTGTGCCTGTGTGTTTCTATACCCCACAAACATTGGACAAGTCTTGAATACCCCTCTCAATAAATATACAAGTGCTGCAAAATCTAGTTCAAGTCGTATACAACCAATGTCTCTGCTAATATTTTTTTTTTTTTGATTTATTTTAATTACTTTGAATAATGTTTTATAACAATAATAAACTAAGACAACTATATGTGAACATAATTACACACGTTTCAGTCACTAAAAGCAAATAAGGGATTATTTGGAGAATTTCCAAAAAGATTTTCAAAGTTTAACGCTATTAACATTTCCGCATTTATGCATTTTTTTATAATTAAAATAATCTGACGCCAAAATTCCTTTTACGCGTTTCGCGTATACGCGATATTAATTGAAAAATAAAAGAAAACATATCACACGTTCATATAACATATAACATACACGAGCTATTCGACCCGGATCTAAGCAAATTTCCAAAATGTAATATCTACAGGCATGCAGTTGATCCGTTTTTCTAAAATAAACTACAACTTATTAGCACAAAATTTGATGAGACAAAGCGAAAATAAAAAATTTTAAAATTAGATTTTTGCACATCTTTTAAAATATTACGGGCATAATAAATAGAAGCTTACCATATGAGTAGGTGTGATATGTATATAAAGATATTCTATAATTACAGGGCCAGCGTGTACAGTGAGTAGTGAGGACCTGGATCACCCATTTTTAAACGAAAATTACAAATTTTATATGAGGAACAATTTAAGGACCAAGAGTAATCCTCTAAGTAAAATTTTAAGGAGAAGAGAAAACGCCACACAAGTAGACACACAGACAGACAGATGTCAATGCTAATAAGTGCTATAAAGGCTTATTTTTATAAGACATGATCCGAATATCCCTAAAAGAGTTTACGCAGCTGAATACCAGGCCAAAGACGGTACTACGTGGACGCATATGCTCCCCTGCTAAGATCTGGTAAGTCACAAGATTAGCAACAAGATACAGCTAAAGTGGTTCGCCGATTAGTTCTCTGATGCTAGCGACACGAAATAAGTCGTGAGGTATGCCATTGCATATTCGATATCAAGTGATCTTTTTTCCTAAAAGTGTCACAATTAAAAAAAAAAAAAAAAAAGAAAAGATGAAAAGTTTTAAAACTCTTGACAACTCTAAAGGTGTTTAACTTTAAAAAGACTTTTTTTTCTGCTCTAGCAGCCAAGTAATATGCACCCGTTCATAAACACCACCCAAGCAAAATGAGCCATCAAACTGTTAGCTAAAGTAGGTTCATTGGGAAATCATAAAACTCTACGCTCTACCAATTTTTACCAATTATACAGTGTGTCAATAACTTAAGTTATTTGGGAGAATGTCATGAAAAAAAACTAATCCTTATTTCACATAGTATCTAAAAGCATGCACACACACGCACGCACACACACACACGGCAAAAGAGAGAGCGGCAGAAAAAACGGGCCGAAGAGAAGAAGAAAAAGAAGAAGAGAAAAGGACAAATTGCCAAAGAAAAACTAAATAAACATTTATAGAGGTCTTCATAACACACACATCCGCACGATGATAAACACAAGCACACTCTTATATGATTGAAAAAAAAGCCCGTTTATGAAGGCGAAGGCTGTCGTCCACCACGCACACGAAGGCAGTCACATGTAAATATATATTATATACGAATGTGATTGCACTTAAGGGAAAAAAATTAAAGTGAGTTTATATCAAACAAGAAAAATCAACAAATCCTCGAAAAGCTTTAGCTTGCGCACTAACCGCTCATTTAATGTTCGTAACAAGCCCGATGTATAACGGTTTGCGTATGTGTATGTTTATATTTTAGTGTGTATGCGCACGTATGTAAATACATTTCTGGACAAACGAAGCACAATTTGCAGGTTTTTCCAACTGTATACAAATGCTGGTCGCACCCTGAATTTTCTTCGTGATGTAAGCTCTGAGGCAGTCGGTCTCTGTACATTCGCTTGTTTTTTACATTTAAAGGCTTGTTCTACATTGTGTGTGAGAAGAAGCAAAATTTAAAAAAAAAAACATATATATTTATATATATATTTATATATATATATATATATGTATATATATATATATGTATATATATATATATAAGTGTATGTATATATATATATATATATATATATATATATATATATACATATATATGTATATATAAGAACCGAAAATTTAAAAAATTAAATTCCAAATAAAAGAAAACTTCAAGTGAAACAATTCATATTTTTCCTAAAGTAAATTTTTCTTTTTATCTCTTAAATATAAATAAATTTCATTCCTTAAAAGAAGAACAAAAAGAAAAGAAGAAACAAAGGACAGAAACAAAAAACTTAAAGAAAAAGCTCAACAAGTAATTAAAAAAAAAAAAAAGAAAATGTGAACAAAATTTAAAAATGTTACAAAGTTTAAGTAAAAATATTTACAACTGAAAAAAGAAGGATTTCTAAGTCACAACAGTAACAATAATCGTCGGTGCAAGAAAGAAGAAAACGAAACGTGCAAAAAACGTAGAAAAAATTATGAAAAAAAACCCATGTCATATATATATACATGTATATAGATTTGCATAGTATACAGAGAAAAATGAGTTTTTTTTGGAAACGAAAACAATATGCGTTTTAAAGAAACCACGAAAACGAGATATTCTTAATCGGCTTAAAGTGAACGATGAAAATTAAAAAGAAATCACAAATGAAATTGACATTTGAAATTTAAAATAAAATATGCTTTACAAATCAGATACATAAAAGAAGAAAATATAAGAATGCGCTATTTAATTTCGGGCACTCACTCATTCGCACACTCACTCGCAGTTAAGAATTTACTTTGTAATGTTTACTATTTATATGTGCTCTGTAGTGTCAACTACTTTTTGAAATTTGTTTTTTTTTCCTTTTTTTTTTGTGTGTTATCTGCTGCGCTTTTTTCCCTTCATTTAACCATTTGAATGGTATCCCTGATGCGTGCGCGTCTAGTTGACTGTCTACCAAAAACAACTATGCAATGAAAACATAATAAAGACAACAAAGCTAATATCTTGCTACGAATGTTCTTGACTTTCATAAGCCCAGATAGTCAGTTGTTCTTAATGTGTCTCAATGTGTTTATTTTGCTTATTCAATTTGCTTTTTGCTTAATACGCGATACAGATATTTTATAAAAAACAGCCTTCACTTACAATCTACTTTGAGAATTTTCTTTTCATTCATATCATTACTGCTCAATCCTGTTCATTTTCAGGCTGTTAGACGTGACACGTAGCCACCGACAAGAGCTGCCAGTAGGGCTTTCTCGTTTACTCGTTACTCCCTCTTCACATTGCCAAAAACAAGCATCCTGCTATGTTAGATCCAAATCATCTTAGGATTTATGAAAGAAAATCCGTTAGTTTATCAATTTCCCTTTTCCTTCTTTTGTACACAATATAAATATTTTTTTATGTATGTTAAAGATATTGCTTTCAAGCCAGTGTACATGTAAAGTATTTTAAACCGATAAAATCCAAGGCGACAGTCAGCAACAATTGCATGTAAAAATATCCATCATCACAACACTTAGCTGTACTTAAAGCAAACGAAATCTTCAATTTTCACCGAATTTTCGAAATCGAGGTTCAGACAAGTACGACTAAAACTAAAAGTTGTGTTGAAGAAAGTTTTCTTAAAAAATTAATTGTTTTTTCTTTCTAAATGAAATATAACCCTAACAGATATTGACGCTTATTATGTGCCGATTAAATGCTATATAATAGTAATTCGAATATTTTAGCTTTCGTAAGCCTATGCCCCTCCTTTTGCTAACTTTGTCAATAGAAATCTATTAAAAGTACTTTTACGCGCTTTACTTTCATACATTTATTTTATATTTCGTTCATTATAAGACCATTATACATTTTATATACACATACATATATGTTATTTATCCTTTAAAGATAAAACGATTGCAAAAGTAGAAATGTAAGCAAACAAAAGGCCAAAATCGGTGTTTAGGACTGACTGAAAGGGAGACGGACATAGCCAAACGAATTTAGAATGCTCACTGCAAATGATTCACAATGATGTTATTTCAAGTGCTGCTTTTCTATCCTAAAATAAAATAATAATTCTTTAACTGGTTTAATAGGTTCCCAATGCAACCTATATGCGTCTGTGTGACAGCAAATCCAATATATCTCTTTATAATAACTACGTATATATTTGCATTTGATGGCGATTATTTTTAAAGTTGAAAACATACGTTTGAAGTAAATATAGTGCGTGTTAGTAAGAGATTTTAATAAAAACAACTTAGCTTACAAATTATGTGCAACAAAAATGACCAACAATTATGAAAAAGTAGTCTTTTGCACCAGTTTGCTTGAATGAATGAATTTTCCATATGGAATTACTAGAAATTTCTGTATGATATTTCGGCTCTGTACTGCAACTTTTCCAAAAAAAAAAAACAATAAGAAAGCGACATAAAGACGAGCAGGAACAACAAAAAGCTTAAATTCATTAAAAAATATTTACTTAATTATTATATCCGTTATTCTCTTTGCTCATTAAAGACATATATTCATGAAGGCACTACAGTAGGAAAACAACCAATGCCCAGATTTACACACTGGCATATATTTGCACGAGAAATAAATGGAAAGAGCTTCGTTGAATTTCTTTCTTTTCATTTTTTTCCTTTTTAACATTTTGTTGGTCAAAAACCTAAAGAGAATAAAAGAAGAAAACCTAGAGAATGCCACAGTTTAAGCAAATAACGGAATACCCAGTAGTCAATATAAAAAATATGGTCAAACGTATGAAAAAAAAAAAATGAAAGGAATACGGGACAAACAAAAACGATACAAATGCAAAAATATTTGCTCACATATACATGGCACTTGTAATGGTATCTTTTATATATACATGCAAAACCCATACATACGTATGCATATATGTACTGAAGTATTTTGAGGAAGGTAGGCGCTGGTTACGATTTATGTCAAACGAAGTCTAACTGCTGGGATTTGACCCCACAGCAGCTCTGCTCTCTACTACTCAACCCTCTCTTGTTTTCATACACTGTAAATACGTCTGCAAGGCGAACAAATACATTGAATACTACATAAATATGAATAATTCAAGAATATCAAAGAAACGACACATCAACTGCTAGTATTTAAAAAAATAAAAAAATAATGAAAAAAAGGAAAGGATTACCTATATAACTTAAAAGTGATTTTTTTAAATTTTTTTTTTTTTTTTTTGATTTTTTCTTTGGAAAACGCAGACATAAAGGTATATGTATAAAAAAAAAACACGCATTCACATATACAAAGTACTGTCTGCAAACAACAGAACAAAAGAGAAGTTCAAAGACTTTACAAATTCAAGTTTTTCAACTCTCTTACTCGCGCGCCGAGAGGGCAAAGTTTGCACGGTCGCAGAGCATATATACAATTATATACATATGTACAAACAGACGCACATAAACACACACACACACACACACACACACACACACACACACACACGCACAGACACACATGCCTGTATATATACACACATATAAATATATATGCATGGGCATGTGTGTGTGTGTGTGTGTGTGTGTGTGTGTGTGTGTGTGTGTGTGTGTGTGTGTGTGTGTGTTTCTACGTATGTGTTTGTGTGTGCGTTTGTGCACACACTTTATACGTTCTTTTAATATAATATAATGCACATCTGGGTGTATGTGTGTGTGTACAATATCTTGCAGAAATGACGAGAGAAAAAGCATATAAAAGAGTAAGAGCGGGAGTTTTCCTCCTATTGTCCTTTTACTATTTTAAGAGTTTCGAAGTCATAGATTGTTATTGTATACAGAGAGGCTCAAAATGTTTGACTCTATTTAGTGCCGAAAGCACTTTGAAAAGCAACGTTTGTAACATACTTTAAAGCGCATACTACGTATGTTGTTATCATTTTTAATAATGAAATGCATCAATTTTTAAAGGCATACTTACCTACTGCCTATACAAGTGTTAAATGAAACATCATTTAAAGTTCGGAAAAAAAAAAAACATGTATATAAAAAAATGCTTTTTTGTTTTTTATTTCTCTTAATTCATTTACTAAAGCAAATGTTTTTCTTATTACTTTCCAGAAAATGGTATTGAGATAACAAACACTATTTATTATCATATAAGTGCAGAAATTGTGTTAAAAAGGCGAAAAGCATTTATTATTAACAAGAATATGAAAAAGAAGCAAAAACTTAAGTAACAAAAAAGAAAGCAGAAGAAGAGAAGAATATAAATTAAATACAAAAAATGTCTCACATTTCTCACATCAGCGTTCCTGTGTTAATAAATCAGCAAGCAAATCACGATCGGTGATGAAAGTTTACGGGCAATTGAATTCGATACGACACAACGCCAAGACAAGCTGGCTATGTATGATAATTATTTAAACTTTAAGCCTTACTCGGTAACAAAAAGAAAAAAAGATGGCTTAGCGGTAATAAAAACATTAGAAAAACTTAAATACACTTCAAATGAAAGACGTAATAATTGTGTTAATAAACAGCAGCTCAAATATCATCATACAAATTGCCTGATATTCTTCCTTAAGTGACATTTTGATGAATTAACAAAAATAAGAGAACATCTAAAATTCGAAATCTAAGAGCGAGATAAGGAGCGCTAATAATATGTACACTAATCATAAGACACATACTATTTAAATACTAAATTCATTAGTTTAATAAAGAAAATTGTGACACTTTATTTTCTGAAAATATCCTCAACCGCTTATATCAATCTAGGTTCTATGTACTTAAATGTTTGTGTGAATAAATATACTTTCGTTTTGCATCTTCTTTGATGAAAGACAGACGCCCCCTTCCAAAAAGCAAGTGTAACTTTCGTAATACTTCGACTTTCGATTCGAAAGTGAAATTAATAAGGAACTACTAAGTGAACTAACGCGTCAACACTTAAATGATATTTAGCACTGACAACAACAGAAGCAGCAGCGGTAGCAGCATTAACAACAAGAACAACCCAAAATTCCGATTACATATTAGAATACTCAAGGATAACTTATTTGTAAGAAGGAAAAGTCAATATCCTAAGCGAAATCCTTAACATCACATAAGCCTGATTATGTTCCCATACGTACTGAAGAAAAACTTCCGCTTAACAAAATTGATATTAATATATTAAAGTAGTAAGAACTACTAACAGTAAGAGCAGCAATAACAACAATAACAACAATAACAACAGTAACAACAATAAGAATAATATAAAAAACGAAATATTAATAATAATAATTATAAAGTAAATAAATAAATAACAACAATAACAACAAGCTAACCTTTTGCCCAAGTAACCAACCAATCTACCAAACAAACATCTATCCATCCAGCTCAACATACGACACAATTTATGTTAAAGGCATTTCAACTTTGGAGAGAAAAAAACCTACAGCCTAATAAAAACTGAGAAGAGTCAAGCAAAAAAGAAGATATAAAGAACGGGAAAAAAATATACGTAAAACGATAAGAATAGTTTTAACCACAACATCAGCTTAATTCACAGAATATAAGAGCAACAAGAAATCCAAGGTGTGTGTCTATCAACAGTAACGATATCAACATCAACATCAACATCATCATTATAACAATCATTGTTGTTGCTTGTTTCCATGTAAATGAGTTAAGACAATAGCTGACACATACATACAAATAAAAATTACACATACAAATAAACATACACACTATTAACAAAAAGATATGTAAAATTCCTACGTTCACACTCGCTTATATATACGGAGCTACACGCATACCTTCGTAAACTTTGTGTGTGGAATTATTTTAAGGACATATCATCACTATAAACAAATATCTGTCTTCTCGTCTCATCTCTTCGTTCTCTTACTCTCTCTCTATCTCTCTCTTTCTCTCACTCTCCCTCTCTCTTTCCCTCTATCGCTTTCTCTTCCTGTTTCTCTCTTTCTTTCTCTTTCTCTCTCTCTCTCCTCTCTCTTTGTCTTTCCCTCTCTCTCTCTCTAGCTCTCTCCTCATTTATCTCTTTCTTTATCTTTCTCTCTATTATTCTATGTTTTGCCTGTAAAAATCAAAATAAAAAATTAACCACAATAACACAACAACAACAACAACAACAACAACAACAACAACAATAATAATAATAATAATAATAATAATAATAATAACAACAACAACAAGAATAAAAAATAAGCCCAACACCACGTTGCTGCTAAGATGAGTGATTCAACATTATATCACCACTACAAAACTCTGATGCCCAAGGCTTCATTGGCAAGTTTATGGTTGGCTTTCAATATTGCTTTACTACTGCAGGAGCCATCAAAACATATCGCCACAGTTCAAGCAGCGTAAGTAACATTATTAATAATAAAAGCTATGCAAACTTATAATAATAAATGTCTTTCAAATGATTTTTTTCATTTTCTTGCCGACAATTTTCAGCCTTTCCCCTACAATAATAATAATAAAAGTGATGCTTATGCATAATGCACAATGCATAAGTATTCGAGAATCTGTTCGTATTTTCTGTTTCGAAAAACAACAAAAATGTATTTTAATTTTTTTAAAATACCTCAGTATTAATTAAGGTTAACTTTAATGTTCAGAAGTCCAAGAGAAAAATATTTTGTTCTCTAACAAATTCTCCAAAGCCTCCAAAAAATTTTACATTAAAAAAAAAGACCTTAACTTTAGTTGAACATTGCGTTCGGATTTTCCGCACTTATTCGTAATAAATAGAAAAGCCTTAAAACATTTTAAACGATAGTACACCACTAGCTTAATATCTTCTTAACTTCGTACATTCCTGAGAGCTTTCTCCATCCAATATTTTCAACAATAAAAAAAATAAACAAAAAGAATAAACGAATCTATGAGGTTGTTCGGAAAATAATCTCATCTTTGTTCCCAACGTAGAATTCAATTGCGTTTTTTGACAGCCAACTTCGCACTTAAGCCCCGTAATCTTTATATATTTATTTTGCAAACTAATATAACAAGGCTTGCTTGTGAAAAAGTTCGATTGATTGTACGCAATAGTTTTCGAATGACGTCCTTTCAAAGATGCAAAGGGAATGGCAGAATTTTCAGCATATATTACTTTTTATACCCTACATCAGTTGCGGTATAGGGTATATTAACTTAGTGCGGTCGTATGTAACAGGCAGAAGGGTTTAAGATAGACACTGCTTTTATTATACCGATCGATTCAGGATCATAATCTGAATTAATCTAAATTGTGTCTCCGTCTGTCCGTCTGAGAGCTGTCCATGTAAATTTGTGTTCAAGCTACAAGTCAAAATTTTGGAGATATTTTAATTAAATTTGGTACTGTGACGTGTTTTCATCGAAAGATGAACGCTACTGAAAATGGTTCAGATTGGTCCACATTTTGGAACACTCCCCATATAACGCCTTATTCCGAAAAATCGTTATATGAAAAAATAAATTACAACTTTCAAAATTTCTCAGCCCAGGTCGCTATGTAATAGTATTGGGGCATTCTAAATTGGTATGGAAACTTTGGATGGGTTGGGGCAATTTTTGAACATCTTTCTATAACGCAAATTGAAGTTCACATGAGAAAAAGTTATAATTGCGAACGCTTCATTTAGAAAATTATATCGTAATAGCAAGTTAACATAAAACAATTAAAGGTACCAAGTTTGGACTTTCTCGGCCTATATTTTGGGTCGTACCCTCATAAGGATTTTCACGAAAATTGACCCTTTGTAGAGCAGAAAAGTTTAAGTTTTAATATGTGGTGACGAAACTTGACCCATAATATTGTAGTAAGTTCATAAAAAATGAACTCTACAAAATTTGGACCATCTATGCCCGTTTTCGGATCCTACCATATGTAAGGATTAAACTTGTATTACATTAGGTTGCGTTATGGGCCCGCTTTCCCATAAATACGCACTTGAAAAATTTTCCTTCATAAAGAAACAAGATATAAAATTTGTGCAAGCAAGAACTGTGTATAGGGCACTTAATGGTTGGCCTTACCCGATCATAACGTTCTTACTTGTTTACTATCGAAAAGGTAACAATGCTGTTTATGCAAGAGAAAAATTATCCGATATATATGGAGAAGTTGTATTGACAGATAGCCAGTCCCAAAATTGGTATGTACTTGCAAAGGTTTTAGGCATTTTTTCCCTTGAAAAAGCATTTATTGAAAAAAATTGATACAATGTATGGTTGGTTTTTGCATAATCAAAACAGTTTCCATAATTTTCTACAACATTTTACAATATTTTTGCCAACATGGCGATATCGTGTCGGAAGAACTTATATTGGTTTCGCAGCGATCCAACCTTCGACCCATTTTCGCACTTCTTCAACTTTGCGAAGCAGCGTACCAGCCAAGCCATCCTGATCTCAACAAGTGGTAATCAGGAGGCGTCATGTATAGTGAATACGCTGTGGCAGAAATTCCTACCCGGGCTGCAACAATGTACCCTTGACAACTCTTGAAACAAGTGCCCAAAATGACATTCTCAGTCAATTGATGTGGTAGCCATTTTAATCGCTGTTACTGGTCTTTTTTGCAACAATACATTCAATTTGATCAGTTGACGTCAATAGACATCTGCAGTAAAAGTTCTAATCGCTTTTAGGAGTTCGTACGCACACACACACACACACACACAGCCACCATACGCACAGCACAACGTTATGGCCATGGATATTCCGTTTTGATGTCGATGTGGATTGCTCTCCTAGACTTTTTCGCTTGGAATTATCGTAATAGGTACACTTTTCATCGCCACTCAAACGCTTGGCTAGCCGACGCGACAATTCTCACCTTGACGATTAACGATGTTCTAGAAGGCCAGTGGGAGCTGACGGTGACAAAATAATGACAAACGGCTGAATAACATCTCGTGAGAAAAGAAAAAGAAATTACTTTCCAAACAACGCAATGCAATTTGATACAAATAACTATCAAGGTTATATAAAGCTATATCTCCCAAATAGTCTCGGGGTAAGCATTAAATCACAATACTCTGCAGAAAATGAATTTTACAGCAATTACGCTAACTAATATATTGACATAAGAAAAAATTAATAAAGAGAAGTCTTCAAGTTCATACAAAGTTCATTTTCGTCGCGTAGGTCGAGTCAAGGAGTTTCTGTTCTTATTGTGTACGAAAGTATAGTTTATTGATAACCGTTTAATTAATGGAACACCGATCACATACCTTTCTCCTTTTTTCTCCTCATTTCATTTATTAATAGTTCAGTTCTATTTTAATATTTTTAAGACATTTTCCACTGAATTGTGATTTTTTTAGATAGTCTAGGTTTTACTTACAATCCTTATGAGATCTATTTACAAATTATTTTTAGAAATTTAAATTTACAGCGCTTTAATTCGCGTTTACATTACTCAACTCACTTGACTCACCTTTTGATTAACTCGACTCTCGCGACTAACATTTGACTTTTACAACAAAGTTACCATTAGCTACATTCATCGCGGCATTTTTAATCCGTTTTCCCGCAATTCTTGTTAACCTTTTCGTAACGCGTCATAAATATGTAGTTGGTTTTCTCCATTCCTTAGAATGTGTTTTCTTAGAAACGCGACTAATTTTCATGAAAACTCAAATCATCGATTATGGCATTTTCGTAACTGTACGATAAAGGGAGTAAGTAATAGTAAATAAGCAAAAACAACGTAATGGTTTTTACTACCGGTTCATAGCAAGATATAGAAATAGTTAGTAGGCAATAGAGGAGGAACGATGCTAACGACGTGCCCTTGATGATGTGTATACTATCCAGTGAAGGGTCAACTTATAAAGATTGGATTAGTACATCATACAAAGTACCTCGCAAACTTTCGGCGGCTGGTAGTTTGCACGCCAGTGTGGCAAGCAAAATCGTTCATACTGCCTGGTAAATCTACCAATCATTTTAAATGAGATTATCTGAAGTGAAAACAGAGAAAATATTACAGCTGTAATCAGCTCAACAATAAAGACAACTCCCAGCATCACATTGTGGGAAGGACATTGGAGCTTCAAATAAGAATACCTGCCTAAGCCAAAAAAACCAATCTAGCGCAAAAGTAAAAAGTTTCCTTGCACCCATTCAACTTGGTCAATGTGACCTGTGAGTCAATGTGTAAATTGAATGTTAACTTTCGATAAAAGGTCACCGCCAAATCAAGGTGACTAACCTAGAGCACCCCAGACAAAACATTAATCGCCCCTATATAAATTAAAGCCCACTCTTTGCATACGTTCCTACAGATGGTTAGGTTTTTGTCGACCCTGTCAAATGCTTTCGAAAAACCACCATAGAAAATATCTCTTTGCTTACGTTTCACAAAAGTTTCAAATATTTTCCCACTGAACTTTAAAGACCGAGCCCAATAATTTGAAAAACCCTTTACTAAGTGTTTAGGCAAAACACTAAACTTCGCTATGCCTCTGCAGTCACTAATATCATCCTTCGGTTCTTTTTTGGAAAGACGAATGATGATGTCAACGTACAAGAGGGTAACCAATTCGGCCAAGGAGACACCGAATGTTTAAGAGACAATAAGGAGTCAAGTTCTTCTTTCTTCGTGAATTTAAAGCCTGGGAGTATATCAAACAAATCAATCGGATATGTATAGTGTTACCTGTGGCAGACAGTTAGAAGTTGTTCCTCAAAAAACGGCGCAAAACATCTGGTAATCTTCATAAAGTTAGACGATGCGGAGCCTTGGTATCACATCATTAAAGGGAAGCCTTTGTGTTTCCGTTGAATAAAACCAAAAAATTTCTTAGCGTTAACCAGAAATTTGCCACATCCCCGCCCTCACCTAACACAGTAATTTCTATAAGATATATTTTTCAAGGAATTATAGTCACCTCGAGCATTGGAATAGCGGATGTAGTCAACGATGCCACCATTACGCTTAAATTTCTTATCAAGCCTACACTCTTTGTTGCGAACCCTAATTGACTGAGTATTAAACCAGACTAAGTAGCTGCGCTTTATAAAATCGGACTTAACAGGAACAGATGGAGATGGCGAGTCAAAAAATATATTGTGAATCACTAACAGCGAGTCATCAATATCATTGTGACCAAGCTTCCGGAACACTAACGACATTAAATCTTTAAGTATATCGTAATTTGTTTTGCTAAGATAAGGCTTAGTATTAAACGTAATATTAAAAGTAAAGTAGAATGATGACAGTTCTCTCGACAAATGAACATTTCAATCCGCGAGATACTTACATTAATGTCGTTAGAAAACACAAGACTTAATAAACTCCCATTGAAATCGTAGATATAATTTAGCCGTCATAATTCAAACATGACGTCAAAGGGCTCGGTTAGTGAACCGAAGGCAGAAGGTAAATAGTCACCCAAAACCACCACCCATGTCATTAGTTTTCAATTTCGAATTAATATCACTGATGTAACGCAGATGGTCAAGGTAAATGGACCCCGAACCCGAGGAAGGAGAAATATAAGAACAACTAACAAACGAGAAAAATTATTCAAACATAACTCTTAGTGATGACATTGACGTTGGTGTGATTTAACATTGCTTTAAGAAACTCAGGTTCTTGTTTCGTTGAATTATATTTAACTCCCTAAGTTTGCCTTGATTAGCTGATATTCCCATTAGAGGAATTTGATGGAATTTCCCTCTCTCTAGCTAGACATATCGCATACCCTAACATTTAGACAAAAGAGATCGGACTGTGAAAAAATTAAAAAAACAAAATGTATGAGGCCTCGATCAATTAATAATCTTATCCACTCTGTTTTTTCAACACAAAACGTTAAAGTAGTTCGCGAGAAAGTTGGAAATTGTTCAGTGATACCATTTCGACCCCATGATCAATAAGTCGACTTTTAGAGAAATTATCTACAGCGTATTCTCGCGAAAGATTTATATTTTCATGTTTACAAAGTCCAATTGACTCAAGCATTAAGGTCTACCGAGGCCAACGAGGTCTTACAGGCCACTTACCCGACCCGGTATATAACACTATTCTCTATACCTTATAAGTATATTAAAAATGAAAAATTTTTTATTTACAACACGTGTGTTGAATCAAAATTTCTGCTTACGGGAATTTAGGAACCGCTGTCGGGTGTACATTTTGATTTTCATAATCGGAATTTGCATCATCATTATTTATGATCGTTTACTTCTTATCGGCAGCTTGCGGAAGCCCCGCGTTAGAAACTTCATGGTTTCAAGGCGAAATAATTACCGACTTATTTTCGCGCACCTTTAACTTTGCGAAGCGGCTATTCTGCTGAATGTGGCATCACATCGATCTGAGTCAGTGCTAATCACAAGCAGACATGTCTTGAAAATAAGCCGCTTTCACGAGTTGCCTTCAACCCAAGTTGGAGATTGCTACTCGGACTGCTTTTGTGGTAAACGGACGGATGTATGCACACGTTCTCAAGCCTACAATTTTTCTTAAGGAGATCTTTGAAAACCATTTTTTAAATGTTTTATAGCTTTTATAGCAAATCTAGTGGCGGAAATGACGCCCGTCTCTTTACATTTTGATACACGCTGAATGAAAGCTTGCAAGGAACTGACAATTGTCTGTCTGTCAATACTGTCCAAATATCAATGTCAAAGTTATCTACACTTGAAATTTCGGAAGATATGAACGCGTCAAGTAGAGCTCTTCTTCGTATACCAATTAGTGTGTTAATATAACATTCACATGTTTTTATGTATTAACTATGAATACTTAATAATTCGCTTAATTGGCTGAGAAAATTTTAGATAAGTTATTTCAAGACCTATAAGAAATCATAAAGATTACCACTCATTTTATTTAGTGCGATAAATACTTTATAAATACGTACAATAGCATAGCTTGCGAACCACATTTATTGAATAGTTTTGAATTTGTGAGCGTTATGCGTGGTTCGGATAGAACTTTCGCCTACACTGCTGGCAGACCATGTCTACTTTCTGAATTATTCTCTCCGAACATTACTTTCTATGAAGACTTTTTCACCAAAAATTCAACTCATACGGTTTCGTACCCTCTCCTTCTGCTTAATTCACCTACGCGCCTGTTGTGGACGGCGTTCCTACTTGGTTCGGCAGAGGTTAATTAATGTGCCGTCAACCTAGGAAAAAATCCTACACTTTTTAGATAAACGCAAGCGTTTGAACTGAAGAGGTCTTAGCATCATTAAATGTTCTTCTATTCTTCTTTCTTTCTTAAAGATCTTAAAATAATTTATGTAAAGCATACACTTAATCAATTAACTGCGCTAAGATATTCGCGATTAATGTGATAAAAGAATATAATATAAAAGCAATTGACAAGAACTTAAACCTAATAGCAAATTTTGTTGCTTATCGATTTAAAGAACTGTTTGAAAACAGAAGAGTGTCTTTTCTCTCAATTCAAAGTAATTATTGTATTTTAAAAATTTAGTTATCAAGCAGTAGCAGGTTTCTGCAATTACCAAAATAGCATAGAATGCAAATAATTAAGTCAAACATGTGGCCACATCTGTTTGCTTGTACGAGTACGTTCTTATACGTAAAATAGGTCCGTGTTTAGTAGTTGTGCACATGTATTACCACAAATTACAATAATTCACACAACATCATAAATTATCAGCTGCAATAACGATACAAGTGCGCTCGTGTGTTGCGTTTATCGGAGAGCTCAATGCGACCTTTATTATGGCCATTGAAAGGATGCAAGAATATATTGCACTAGCGAGCGAAGAGATGAGAAATGGTTAAATGAAAATGAAAATGAAAATGAAAATGAAAATTAGCACAATTCACGTTTTAAAGGCATTGACTCGAATAGCATCGACGATTTATATCATGGAAATATAGGCGACTATTTACATTTTTACTTCAATTTAGTTACAATATATTAAATAATAAATATTCGCAGCATGCGTAATAATAAGCCATCACAATAACAAAAGAAACAGCACATCATTAAAAAAATATGTCGTAATCAGTGTTTAATACAAAGCTCAATTCATTTTTGCCTGAGATGTTATTAGTGGTTGGCGTAATATTGCCAATAAAACAAAAATTAATAAAAGAATAAAAAACAAATAAGAACATTATAGTCGGACAAGACCGATCATTCAATACCCTACAGTTAATGGCTTGTTTTGGTAATAATACATCAAAAATTACACATTATTTTCATGCAAAGGCATAGTTTTCATGCGAGCTCACATATTGGAAGACGGCCAAAACATGATATGACGTAATCCAAATTTAGCAAACTTAATTTACTTCCTAAAAATTTTATTATTTTTCAGTTTTTGACATAAGAACCATTAGAAGTTATACTTTCTCTCGCTCGCTTTTCATGATAACCTGATATGTATATTAGAGTCTACAAAATGGACCTTTGTGATCCAAATGCCCTACTGCGCATTTTTGTGCTAAATTGCTACAATATGGACCAATTTTCGTCGTAAAATATTAAAAATGAAACCTTTCTCTGAAAGGCTTACTATCCAGGCGAAAGCTTATGTGAAGTGGGGTCCACAAAATAAGTTGCTTCAAATTTGATTCACGTAATTTTTATGTCAAATTACAATCGTGAATAAATTCTCAAATAATGAAATATTGAAAATTAGACCTTTTTACCATATAAAGGTTCAGTTTTCGAAGGAACGATTGCATGAGAAGCGGTTCAAAAAATTGCCTTTGCCGAATCAAATTTTTCATACCAATTCTGAGTGTCGAAGTACTAATGTTCGGTGACTTTTTTCGACGCCTTATTTTGAATATTCTTTATATGGAGAATGGTCGGAGAAGTGAATCGATCCAAATTATTTTCAATAACGGTCGTCCTTGCGTGAGCGCACGTGAGTGTCTCAAAAATTGCGATCTGTAGACTGAACACAATAATACATCCACAGACAACATATATAGAAGATGGTTCTATCTTAAGCTTTTCTGGGTGTAACTTAATATACTCTTTACCACAAGTGGCGTGGAATATAAAAAGAAAAAAAGCTTATATCACCGTCTTTGGCTACTCACTATATATTACACATATATATACATATATATTGTTTTAGTCATCATATACTTATATGATAATTGAGAATGCATGGATTTAAGGTGGACTTCATGCTGTTCAGTAGCTTGTATCATGCAGTTTTATATAATTAGTGCGGGAGACTAGGAAATATTTCGATTTATTCGCCAAAGAGAAGATCGTGCTACAAATGGGCGTTACCTACTCGACACAAAAATGTCTCACATATTTCTCACATAAGCGAGTATAGATTTTTACCTTATTCGTTTATTTATTTTTTAATGCACACGAATGTGTTTTGCATATTTGTATAACAATAAAAACGTTGAAAAACTCTGAAATTCAGAGGCCACTTGTTCCATCCGCAAATATTTTCATAAGCAGCTTTGTGGATATTGCAGTCTTCCTTGTTGTTTATAGTTTCCATTAAATATTTTATTTAAATGATAGGCGTTGGTATGCAAACACTCTTACGTGAACATACCTATATGCACAATCATATACACGCGCACGGTCATAAACACATACATAAAGATATACAAAAACTTAATGCAGTTATTTACCATGAGCCCATTTAACTGCTCAGCTAACTGACCGTCCTAACAATGCGAATAACTGTTCTTCCACGTTTTTTACTCTTCTTTTTTCTCCACGCAAGAGTAAATGTATGCGAGTGTGTTGAATTGTTGACACTGCAGTTTTGGTTTTCATTATTGTTATATAGTAAGGACTTGAACTAACCACATAAAACCTCAAACCGCAAGTTATATTATGAAACACTTGTCCTAAACTTATTATCAAATTATTTAAGGCTAACTGCTGCCTCATTGCCGCAGTTGTTGGTGTCAACATTTTTGTTGTATCTACCATTTCAATTATTGCCACCTTTTAAAGGAAACTAATATAATGCAAATAAAAAATTTTAATTCTTCTTGATATGAATCTTGAATCTCAGCTAAACTTTCAATGTGACAGTAAGTCGAGCAAGGCCACGTTTACGTTGGACTTGTAGATAACATTAATAAATTTGTGCGCATAAAATTTGTATTGACAACTAAAAGAAATCTTAGCGTTTTCCCTTTTAAAGACCTACCCCTGCTCACATCTTAGAAATACCTCCAGATCATAATGTATCAATATAGAATATTGAACTCTACTAAAGCGACCAAACTTACAGGCATGTAGTCCACTTTGATATTTTTTTTTAGGATAAATAATTTTAAGCGTCTCAATAACATTATTATCACATTTTTCTCGATGAAAACGATAAAACAATTCAAGGTTAAAGCAAGAAATCTTAAACATGTATTGTCACAAACGTCGATGAAAAAGCATGTCAGAATACTGCGCTATCGAATATATTATAGTGCGATTTCCAAGGTGAAAGGAAAAAAAGTGTCCGCAAATTAAAGTGAAAGCACGCAACATATTGATGGTTCACCAATCAATGGGACCAAAAAACTAACGTAATTTGCCCCTTCATCATTTGTCTACCAATAAGCAAAATGATTACAAAATGTCTGTTTATCGATGGTTTACAGCAGAACACCATTAAACATTTCCACAACTTCTAGAGTCACATTGTATTGAGATAAATATTAAAATGCCTGAAAGCTAAAACATAAAGTCGGTGAAAATTCGCAACCCTTTCTCATTTATGATATTACAGTCAGCACCATACAATAAATTAATTCGTTTTTAATTAAAAAGTTCAATATTGCAAAATGCGCAAAAATTAGCTTTCAGAAGCGGCATAAGTTATCACGAAACAACCAAAACCTTTGAACAAACATTAGTTCAAAGGTTATAGTCGGAGAATGCAGACTATTTCATCGCACACCTCATATTCCTTCATGTATAATAATAGAATTATTCACTTCACTATATCTTATCGCGAAATATAAGAAATTATATTTTGTTTCGACGCAAAGACTTGCCTTCGTGAGAACCTTTACCTGGAGGAGATTGAAGAGAATAAATAATAATTAATGCAAATGGCACAGATCACCATTTCTTAATAAACTATTTAAAATAAACCTTTTTACCATTCAAAAGATTTCATTTTTTCCATAAGAGCACTTTTATTGGAGGGCATTTAAGAAAACTGAACTCAACCCACAAAAATGCCTTGCCATAATTTGGTATTTTCCATAAATTTTTGCGAAAAAATATTAAAAATAGAAACCTTTTCCCATATAAGTACTTTTTCAAAATAGGGCTCAACATAAGGAGTGGCCGCAGGAAATATTCAGTTCAATCTAAACATTTCAAAGTTACACTCAACAGCTTTCGGTTGTATGACTCGTCTATCTGAATTAACTACAAATCACAAAGTTGAACTTCACAAAAGTGAAACAAGTTCGTAAGCATCGGAGCGAAACTTGCTCTACTTATTTTGTGAGACGTTATCACACGACTCAATAAGTCTCCGACTATATCACACATACGACAATAACGTTGACAGATCCGAATCATTTGTGAAGAGTAGCAACCTTAAAACGATAGGTGTCACAATGTCATGACATTTCCACCATTGCTCGCGTTGGACGACTTTCGCCGGCTGCTGTCGAGTGGGCTCTTTGTCGATTTGACTCCGGAGTGTAGCGATGGGTCAACGTTTCACCCGTTGTCACATATAGCGTGGGAGACGATCCTTTTTATTTCGTCTAAAAATTTCCAAACAGCGCTCGGAATTTTCAACACGTCATTGTTTTTGACAAAAAGTGAGCAACATAAGCTTGCTCATGTAAAATAATGAACTCACTCCCTTCTGCTACCATTAGCTATCCCATCCAACTTCACTTTTCGATTTTCCAAAATGACTTTGCGCACTTTTTGTCTGTTTTCTGAAACCACTACCGAATTTGGCCAAAGCGTTCAGCGTCGTCAGTGCCCATAAAATTGTACTTAAAATTAGCAAAATTTTCAGAAAATTCATTTTTTCGACAGACAAGAGTCGCCAAACCATCTTTCCAGTCCACGCTGATTGCGAACGTGTTTTTTTCTCATCAAAAAGCAACATGCAATCAACATACGACATTCAGATTTTCCAATTGATTTGAAAACTATAACCAGTAAACTAATTGCCAGAATCTCATGAAATTTTGACATGTCCCGTTTGAAGCTTGGTATTATTCAGAATTTATATAAGTCCTAGAAGACTTATTGACTGTTGCTTTGTAGGGAAAAAAAGTGACTGTCCTACAAAGATTCAAGATTTACCAATTACCAGTCACCACATACACATAGAGAATTCTGTTAGGCTAAACGACTGCGAGACTAGATAGTATCGACAGGATTTTTTATTAAGCAAATGATTTAGTTGCATTTGCTTATCCATTTCTTCAAAATTATAAACTTGATGTGGCCGATGGGTTCTTCCAAATGCTACACACGAAACAGCCAACTCAATACGCGTCCTTCCCTCGAGAAAATGTTTGCATGCATTATTGTTATTTATTACTTTTAAGAATATTTACAGCCCTTGACAAAATTTGCCGTACGTTCGCGTTATTTAAACTGAGAAATATGTTGTCGATTAACTTATTACTTCGTCATGTGGTAGTGGTACTCTTTTCCAAATTGTTTTCTTTTTATTTTTAGGACAGAAGCTGACAAAATTCGTCGATTCTCAGAAATGGCCCTTGATAAAGCCGTATAAGGTAAAATTACAAACGACCCGGGTTCATTACGTTCCGTCTAACCTAATGAATCTAACTGGCAACATATCCTTGTGGTACTCGAGACGTTAGCAAAAAAAAAAAAAAACAATTAAAAAGTTTATATTGAAAAAATGATAATCTAGCCAGACACCTTAGTTGAACTTGGTCAATTTTCTTTTTTTTTTGGATCTAAGTCTGGAAAAACTAATCGATTTAAAGTATCCGGAAATCTATCAAACGTGAAGCAATAGCGCAGCCATACTGTGACTTAAAATTTTCTTTCGATTAAAAGTGAAGAGAAATCATAGAAAACATTCGCCTACGATGGGCATTAAAGTATTTGAGCTAAAGTGCATTCTTTCTCTCCTTGCGTCTGCTTGCATTTTTCCTTTACATAAATACATTATTTCGGGCATATTAAAGCATAAAGATATACGTTCGTAGCCACCAGCAGCCATGTATTCTATCTAATCTTAGTAAATGTGATAAATTATGAATCTTTAGCATTTCGCATTTGATATGAAAACATTTACATTGGAGTAAAGGTTAAAGTTCATTCAATAATTAAACACAAAACTTTTCTCTGAGCCGGATCTATCAATCTAATTTAATGCAAGCAAATACCTATTATCCCAAGATAACAACTCACACAGAGTCTTCCTTCCCCGTCACTTATCATCAAGTTTTGCAAAGCATATTTATAGGTCAGGTGGTAGATGGGTCGTCTTTTGATATGGTTGACGTACGGTTTTTCATTATTTTTGTTATTCCATTGATAAATGCCAAAGTTCGATTGCCCAATACCTAGACATCTCATAGAGCCCTAATAGAGCGAATATCTTAGCCCAAGATTTACATTCTTGAGCGATTGTCTACAAGCAGCATTTTCTAGCTCGTTTTTACATTTCATTGATGAGAAATATTTCTCTTTTCTCGCAATTTCCTTCTCTATAAAGTATAATATAAAAATTATTGAATGTGTATTACATTCCAGAGCCAGAGCAAGCAACATCATCAACAAACTACTTCTATATTATGTACTTGCCGCACATAGACCAATGCACACAACCATAACCCACTGGCAGCACAACCATCAACAACCATCACAACTCTTAACGTTTCAAGGGCCATTGTGTTACAATTGTGTTGTTTTACATCGAGTATAATTAAGAATTGCTCAAGATGTTTGATTATCTTAAAACATACAAAATGGTTAGCGGGAAGAATAAACTCAAGAAATTCTCTTTAAAATTAAACATTGAAAATTAATTTCATCTTAATTTAATTTTCAAAGACCATGTAAAACAATAATAGAAGCGAACAAAAATTCATAAATGAATTCATGAAAGGGCTTAGGGGCAATTTCGCAATGGATATATCATTTTACATTATGACTGCTATACCTTTAGCTACCGGGCGTATATTTGCGATCTGGCTACGGCTATTGTACAACGCATCACTTGTAACAAAAAGATACTTTGTGTAGATTTTTTAGACATTTCGTTGAAATTTGACAGATTAACACTCTTTGGCTCAACGACCGATGCCTACAGCGGCTTCCTACGAATATATCGCCACTATTATATCTAATGCATTATACATAATGTTTTAAATTTAATTTGAAGCAAACAACGGTTGCGTAAATTGAAATTTTCCAATGTTAAACTAACTACATGTAATCAATGGGCAAACATGTAGGCAAGTAACAGTCGAATGACAGGCGGACGCATGGTAATTTTATTCTAATATTTTACGATTCTACGCACTGGCTCCTCTTTATATACCTATTCGTGTCACACATAACTCCCTTGTCCCCTTTCCTTTGCCCCTTCCCTTCCATAATCCCCTCCTGAAAAACATCATCCATTTGACCTTTAAAGCAGAAAACTTTTCATTTAAAGCGATATTTTGTGTACTCTATAAAAAAAAGGTCACAAATCACAAGGCATTTGTTGTTTTTATGAATGGCTTCCATGATTTCACGATCTTGACAATTGCTATTGGAGGCCTTTACTACGACACTATTGCGCTGGAATAACAATTTTGATGCAATGTCGCGAAAATCATAACAAGAATATATGTTGTGCTATCTTACGACAAGTGACCGATCACATGACCTAATATGGGCATTAGCATAATCGGAATAGGGAATAAAATAATTTTTTATGTCGCACACACACCTTACTACAAGGGATGAGGGTATATTAAATTTGTGCGAATGCCTGCAATTTTCACAGGGAGTTGCGAGATGTGCTTCGCTAAATCTTAACCGATTTAAACAGGTCCGTTCGTCTTATTCTGTCCACGTATTTAGCGTTAATTCCGAAGATCGGATATTGAATATTTCAATAAAATTTATTGCACCGTCATCTCTTGCTCCAAGTACAAAAGTTTCTCCATCGAACCATTTATTTCCTGTATAAACGCTATTCGGCAAAATGATTATCTGAGAAAAATTTTAGAAAATTTTCACAATTTTTCGACACAACACGGTAGTAAACAAATTTTAGTGCAATACATTAAGGAGCAAAATTTTGGATAAGTTGGAAGTATTTTCTATAATCCCCACCCCCATATAAATTTTTTCATAAAAAACACGTCTTTCTATGATAAGAAGATATAATTTGATGATATTCTATTACGGAATAGGGAAAGAGTGTAGGGTGTTTAATTGATGATCTGGCACGGTGTTTTAGTTAGTTAACTTGAGCTTTTCTATAATAAAAATCCACGATAGTAATGACATTTTCATATTAAATAATAAAACATTTCCGGCAAAGAAACCAACTACACATCTAAACGTAGACATATATACGCACATACATGCTCATACATCGACGCGCGCGCGTACAACCACATCAGGATAACATAGCATGTATATATTAATGTATATATAGCATTGTCAGCGGCATAGTTATATATAGACACTAACTGCCCTGATTTTTTAAGAAGCATTGGATTTCGTGTTAAAAAAGCCAATGTATTTCCTACTTTCCACAAAGAATACTTTTGAATTTGATTGATTGTCCTGGTGAGAGAGACACCACACAATGACGTATGCATTGCACATCATGAATCCATTAATCATAATGAGAATTACTAGGCAGCAGTCCTTGATAGGAAAAGTCATATATTTTCCTAATAAAGAAAAACGAAAGGCTTTAAGGGAAGCGATATTTTTGAAACATTCATCCGTTCAGGATAAGTTGGATGTTTACGTTTTTTCTGCCAAAACAATTCGCCGGAGGTATCAGATCATTTACATACGTTTGTACTTAAGTGCGATTATTAATACACCTAATTCTTCTTTTACACGAATTTTATTTGCACGAAATTTGATTTAACACGAGTTAAAAATAGAAAATAATTCTGTTTTTACACGAATGGATTTATTTTAAGATGATTTTCAGTATTCTATGAATTTCTCTTATGAATTTTTTTTTTATTTTTGTGATATTTTAATGAATTTTTTACTGTTCTCACTATTCTCACAATTTAGTTTAGTTTTTCAAAGTATTTTTTTTTTTTTTTATGATATATTTAATGAATTGAAATGTGTAAGCAGAAGTTAATCTTTTAAGTGTGGAATCAATCTACCATTTTTTTATTTAATCAATATTTTTTTCACACGAACTTTCTTACACGCATTTTTTGCGAATATATCTATCGTGTAAAAAGAGAATTAGGTGTGTTTTTGCTTAGGACGTTGCCTCTTTTTACATGGATAGCAAGTTAAGCAAACGAAGAGTAACGTATTCGCTATTGAATTTTGGAAAATTTTTAAACAAAATAAAATTTATCGATATCTCGTTAGGGCATCTCACTTTTACGATCATTTTTCGGTTACTACTAATAAAACTGTTTCTTTGCCTGACTATCGTCTAACAACATTCTTAGATATTTGATTAAATCTTTGTCAATTATTATACCGTCACAAACGTTCGCAGTAATAGATTAAGTTTTATTTTATGCTTCTCACCAGGAAAGCTTTCGCTTTATATGCTACTAGTCACAATTGCAAAAGACTTCAACTACTTTTGTATTATCTACAATAGGAGTGTCACGGGATGTTCTCATAGCCTTTCCTTCCACACAATCTTGAAATGGTTGTCACTTTACATAAGGGCGTCATCACGAGTTTTACACATTTCATATACAAAAACATGACAACTGCATTTACAATATCATCAGTAGAAACACTAGCACATTACCAAGGCGGACGGACAAGAACGATTCAAAGCATTCAAGTGTTATTTTAACAACATGGACAATACACAGTCAAACACAGTAAGCACAGCAGCATAACGGCATAACAGACGAATGTAATCTTTTTATATATACATGTATTTTAATCACACACACACACACACATATATATATATATATATATATATATATATATATATATATATATATATATATATATATACATACATTTTTTACGTTTTTATTGTGTCTTTTTTTAAGTAGAACTTGGGGCGGACCGAAAATACGTGAGAAAATATGAATAAAAAAAAAGTAAATGATCAAAATGTATTTAAAGTTGTTGTTCTTCTTGTTATTACAATTTGGCGTAAATTGTTTTCGGTGACCCTGATGATGATGGTATCGTTCTTGCCTTCACGTTTGTATAACAACTTTTTTGAAGGTAAAAAACAAAATTTTAATTTTTTAGCCTTCAATAGCAACCCGAATGCATGTCATGCACCCATACACACTCGCACACACGCGAGCTTATTTGCTCATGCACGTAAATTCATCGAACTGAATTTGATTAACCCCGATATTCAAACTCAATATCAGACTATGCTAAAGAGAAAGCCCATAATATACGATAACCGACAACATTATACATCGCTTACGTTCTCACCGGAGTCTATAATAATGTAAATGTGCCTAACAAAAAATAATTATGCGCTTTTTTCTTTTTTTTTTTTTTTGATCTACTAAATTACTAACACGTAGGAAGAATTTGGGAATTTATCTAACTTAACAACTAACCTCGAAGATATCAAAAAGAAAAAAAAATGTGAGTGAAATCTTTTTCAAGTCGCGGTAAATTCGTTACGTACTTAGCGAGCTCAACTACACACACCCACATACCAAGAGAGAGAGAGAGAGAGAGAGTGATAGCGAGAGGTAGACGCAAAGCGTTAATTATTTTTAAATTAAGTTTAGTTATGTTATTAAAACACAAGCAACATTTTCTATAATATACGATAACAAATTAATTATCTAATAATAACTTTTTACTTATCACCTTTACTAACTCAAGAAGCAGACACGTATTAGCCACTCCGAGTATGATACTAAATGATGAGAAATGAAACAACTGCATATTATTGAAGAAAGTATTTTAAAATCTCTTTTAAATCTCCTTTATGCAGACTATGTTGGCAATGTATTTAAATAGTGTGAATACGCCTCACATAGGCCAACAGCGAAGCTTTCTTCGAGTCTCACCTCTTAAATTTAGCGTTGCCTCAAAATCACAACATCCATTACTCAATGAATATGATGATATTTTTACAAGTTGGTATATACACGACATGCATAGTCACTTCATCTTTCACATGAAAATGCTCCGCCAGCCAACTTCTCAATTCTAAAATCGACATAAATGTTACATTTAACTCATATTCGGATGGATGGTATTAAGATATTGTCGCCAGACGTACACTTAACGAAAATTTGACTGACGATATGTATAAGCACGCTTACACACACGGATTTCTGATCAAAATACTTTTCTTCCGCCCCAAAAACAGTTCTGCGGTAGTTGATTGTATTTTGAAAAAGATAATACGACTAGAATTCCACTTTCCCATCCATTTTGGAGAGTTCGTGTATATTGCAATCGATAACTTTACTCGATCAGCCTTCACTTAGCTTCAATCCTATGTGGTTAGAACAGTTAAAGGTTCCGGTAAAATAATGCGCTGAAAAGTTTCAGAGCAGTTCCCATTGCAATCATAGTCGAATTCGCGCTTAATGCAGTTTCTTTGCAGCTGTATTTTTTGCTCTAAGCACTATAAGGAATAAGTGTTTAAGAGAACTGGTAAGTGTCAAGTTTAAATACTGCTCAACACAAGTCTAGGTTACCTAACAGAATGACTAAGAATATTATATTTAATCGACCCCCCTATGGCAGTAAATGGCCGTACGATCCTTTGAAGAAAACATCTTGCCTTTAAGCAATCTCTTTGAAGAAACAATATTCAATATTCTTGCGTTTATGAGAGAGTAAGAGGACATTTCCATTTTTTGTGAAAATTTACCTTTAGGCGGCAAGTCTTTGCAAACTTTGAATGGCTAAATCAATTCCAGTTCTTTTGCCATAGCCGTATATATGGCTAAGTGTTTTCTTTAGAGTGCCCCTGAGATGTAACATGCACAGAGGGATGTCAAATATCAAAAAGCAATATTACTGTATCCCCGTACAAATATGTGTGACAATCGTTTTGCGATAGTGAGGCTGAATAAAGCTTCCGCACCGGAAAGCGCTCATCCAAAATTATATCGTTTTAGAAATATATTTGCAAAGGATATACACTGCGATATTCAGTATCAGTATCAATGATATCAAGTAATAAATAAATTCACATGAGGAGTGAATTGAATTCAGCTGATTGTTTGACTAGCAACCTCCCGAAAGACACACGCCCTAAATCGTATTATATGAATCTTTCTTACATCTTTCCATTTTTTTGTTTTTTCTTTTTTGCTTTTTATGGGCTAGCGTATGTATAGCTTAGAACCAGTAGTTGGTATATGCATACACGTATGTTCATAAAATAAATATATTTTGCATAAATTTGCGTGCTGTCACTATTCATCCACTAAACGTGCCAACATTTGCTTAAACTTAAGGCTCATTTGCATGAAGCATCCTTCAACCTTTTCTGTATTGTTGTACAACAATAGATGACAATAGATAAAGAAAGCAACATAAGAACAAGTACCAAAGACCAATCAACAAACAAGCTGATGAACAAGCAACTTGTTCCTTAATTTCATTGAATTATTTATTAAAACTTAGAGTAAAACGGTCCTCTTAAAGTCATTTCATGCAAAATGTCGCCAAATACCTTTCATATATATACATATATATATATATATATATATATAAAATTATATATAAAATTATACTTCTTTGGCCACGAGTTTTTGACGCTCCTCACCTCAAACGAATATATAAAAGTTTGAAAAGTGTCTTGTCGTTTGTGTGACGGCGTCAGTCAGCCGATCGTAATGAATTTGTTTTCATGTGTATGCTACAACTTGCAGTCTGTGGTTCTTTGTCCTTATTTAAACATTATCTCGGCCATAAAGTAAAAATTCTTATCGTAAATACCAGTTTTCTATATTAATTGCGAGCTTTTTCATGTGAGCAAATCCAACTATTCGCCCATTCTTCAGTGACTGGCACGAAAATATAAACTATAGCTTAAAAAATTTATATTTCTTACTCAAAAATTGCCGTTAAAAATTATGAAATTTTTCGGTCAATAATAATTTATATCTTATTATACCCATCGCCGAAGAATACGAGGTATGTTCATTTTGTAAAAACATTTGCAACGCCCAGAGGGAAACATCAGATACATCACAAAGTATATATATTCTTGATCAGCATCAAATTCTGAATCGATTTAAACATGTCCGTCTGTCAATCTGTCCGGCCGTCCGTCTGTATAATGCCTCTTGGAAAAATTGTACTGTCCGCAAATATGAAGCTATCCACTTTTAATTTATTTATTTATATGTATTCAGAAAACCATACAAAGCCCTGCAAACGCCAATTTAATGTATTGAAGCAACTACAGCTAACACACAGTACAATTCGCACGGAATCGTTAAAGTTTAAATTTTAACAGTAGGTAATAACATTCTAAATTTCACCGTAAGAGAATGAAAATTCAACAACCACAGAGCATTAATCAATAAATCCATTTATCCAGTAACACGAGCTAATTCTATAAAGAAATTACGATTTACCGCTGACACTTTAGAATTTGAAACTAGTTGAGCGGCGTATACAGTTCGCCATAAGCAATTTGGTTCCCCAGCCAAAGAACATAGTTTGGAGAATAAGATTACAATTATTCAGCTCTAAGTGTTATTGTGGTAGCATTTCTTCTTTTAACAGCTTGCCACCTACACTCACAATCCAATATTTTAGGGAAATACAGCTCCCAGTAATATAAGCCATTAACATATTACCCACTGTACAACTATGGTAAGGTACCTAAATAACTTAACCCCGAAGGCGTTATTAGATGTGCAAAAAAATGCGTAATTCCAGTGGTAAGTAGTTCTAGCATCGCGCTACACGTACCAGCTACAGCTCGAAACAGCTACATCTAATTAAAGGTACAGACACCTGTGGATTCCTAGTGGAGTTCGTAAAAACAAATTCAGAGTATAGATTAAGAGGCAGGCCACATTTGACTGCTGGATAAAAAGGCACAAGACCATGCCGTAATGGCAATGTTGCAAAAGTATTTCCCAAGAACTGCTTAGCATACTCAGAGCCATTCTCCCTGCCACGTAAATCATACACATAGCGCACCATACACTTTATAATTCGACTAAGCCTCAAAAAGCTACCAGCATTAGTACCAACAACCACTTCCAGCCCATACACAACTTGGGGAATCAATAGAGCGTGAGCATGTTGGAATTTAATCCAGTGCGGTAAATAGGTACTATTCGAAGAAATAGATCGTAAGGTACCCGCAACTTTCCCATGAATGAATTCAATATGTTTTTCAAAGAGGTTATCAATGTATATACGTAAGCACTTATGTAGGTCAGCAATTTCAATGTAGGATACACCAAGAAAGATCCTTAAGTGGGAACCGAACCGATTCGCATTCCCATAAGGCATAGCCTTCGATGTCGTGGGTTTAATCAGTAAGGAATTATCCATAGAGCATTCCAAAAGTTGACGTAGACCCTCATTGATACTCTCCTGCAGCAGCTTCTAATCGCCACTCTCCCTACTAAATATGAGAAACGCATACTTGAATGGTGAAATAAGTCTCAGGACAGCAGAAAGAATCTGTTTCTTGAGAATATGTTCTACAATTTTGGAAATACCCGGAAGAGTTGAAATACGTCTAAAATCATAAATAGAATGGACAGTTTCAACATTAGACACAACAACATAGGCGCAACAAGTGCCTTTTTCCAACTAACGGGAAAAACCGCCTGGGCCAATATAGAATTAAAATGAAACTTTAGCAATTTAACAATATACGGAAAGATAAGTTTGGTGAAGAGAATAGGAATTCCAATTCCTAAGTTGTGAACTACTGCATTTAGCTCATGACATGATACACAAGATGATGAGAAAGATCCATGGAAATTCAGATTTGTCCAAGGTTCACTATCAACTAGCGAGTCGATGCATCTACAAAATAATCATTTCCCAGCCTCCACACCGAATCTAAGCAGAAATCATTCTCCTTAACATAACCCGACCTGCTTAACATCCTTCACATAACCATCAACACATTGATAAAATATTTTCCTTCCGAATAGTTTTCTTGAATTTATTCCAATAACGCCAATAAACTTGCCAATCGTCTACAGATCCAATAGATTGACAAATCAAGTATGTATAATTGCTAAGGAGCATTGCTTGGTTGACATTACTACATGTCGTCCGCTTATCAGTCTCCCTGGGTATTACTTTTCTGGCAACAGGAACAAAAGCGTATAACGCAAAAGCTGCGAATGCATATTAACGCTCGCGATATTCAAAAACGTGGTTGAATCAAACTCAGCTACACAAGCACAGAGCCTACCCTAGTCAGTATGTTTAAGGTCCCTGTATCCAATCACGGCTCTACAATTTTGCTAAGCAACTACTTCCAAAAACAGAGCTGGATGGATGATAAACTATTGATGTCATAAAGTATTTTAACCCCAAGTTCTCTTACGCTTGCAAGTCTTCTTTATTGAAATGGACGATATTTCCCCCGATCCCACTACCGCCTAAGTGAGGGCTGAAATTCTCTACTTTGATGAATACTTGATTAAAACAATTTGTGTAAATCGCTCGAAAAAAAGAAAAAGATTTCCTTTAAATAATTCTGAAAATCAGCAGAATCCCTAATAAATTATCCGATTGTCACTTGTTGCATCATTCTGCAGACATCTGTTAATGACATCAAGCTGTCTTCGAAAGGAGCCTCTGGGCTGTATGAATGGGTTCGGTTTTTTTTTCAGCCAAAATCACTTATATATCTTTTGTTAAGAAGTGCATTAATATATAAGAAAAATAACGAAAAAAATTTTAATCGAGTCCAATATTTATCGAGTCCAATAGCTATGAAATACAATATACCTGAGCATATGTTCAGCTTAAGGGGATAAAAATAATTAATTTATTTTTTACCAAGTTTTTACAAATTTTTTATGAATTAAATTATTTTTATTTAATCATAAACAAGATATTTGAAGAGTTTTCCCATTTCAAGAAAAATGCATTTCAAGTCGTATATTACTTCTTCCTATTCTTCTTTTTTTAATGACTTCATCTTTAAATTAAAAACAAAGAAAAATGAATACTTAACGTAAAAATGTAAAACAAATTTTATAACCGTCGACATTTTTCATGAAGAAATTTTCCTATCAATTTTTCTAACAATAAAGCATTTTTTATACCCCACACAGTACACTTGTGGTGGTACAAGGGTATGTATGTTAAGTAGCTGCTTATCTACGAGGTGCGTTTAAAATATAGGGTGACCTTTCATTTTTCTCGAGAAATATTCTTCAAGGGACTCCACGTGAATACGCGAAAGTTGAAAAGTCATTCTTTTTGTTGAATACCCCTCGTATGATACAGAGTGAAAGTCTTGAAATAGGTCAAGCTTTTGATTATACCAATCGATTCGGAAAGTGTGTCTGAGAGTGATTCTAGGCTTGTCTGTCCATTCGTCCGCCTTGTTCTGCGTCTTTTGTTCAACTTATAATATTTTAATGAGGTTTGATGCGCCGATATGGCTTAGCACTTTTCCCATCATTTCCCATATAAAACCATATTAACTGTGTTCAGTCAAGTGGGCGGGCCATGTCCCACTACAACGGTTTCACTTGTTAATAGATAGAAAGACAAAGCCATTTCCAAAGTTTTTTAAACGAAGCATTCTCAGTTGTTAATTAACTGGTTGATTAGATGACTGGTCCCACTTTAAATAAGTTTGCAAAGTAACACAAATCAACTGCGGTTAGTAATGAGAAAGCAAGTGAGGAAACAACAGCAATATTTTGACATGATGTCAACAAACGGAATACCATTAGAAACAAGTGTCAGAAGAAATAAATCAACTTGAAAAACCACCGCTTTTGCGAATTTATTGACCGTGTTTGTAAGAACATGTCCATTTCTGGTTGTTTTCTAGACTTTTTCTTTTTTTGCCCTTCGTCTTTTCAACTATGTGTACACGAAATGGAAACTGCAAAAATGAAAAATAAGTATTTCGTCCCTCGGTAAATTACATGTAAATGTATACGTACATGCAGCACACTTAAAAATGTTTGCCGACACATGTGCATAGACGTGACATGGAAGGTTTGAACAGAGGCACCAAAACTATATCATGTTTACATAGACACTACACTACTGTTAGTGTTGTTGTTTTTTGAGTTGCAAAAGGAAAATATTGTTCGCTTTGGATAAACAAGAAAGAAATAAATGTATACTTTATAACACAAGTGTTAAGGGGAACAAGTTAAAATTTGTCGATAACAAGCGTGCGCCTCATCTACCCTCAGCCTATAATAAAGAATATAATATTATTTTTATTAGTTCAGTTTTCAATATATATGTATATCGAATAATTTTGGAAATGTACAATATTGATAACTAACCTCATAACTAAAAGAAAATAAGAACATTTTTAACGTCCTTGTTTGGAGCCTAAGTGCCTATCACTTCGTGCAAATGCAACGTAAAACTACAACGGTTTCTAATTAATGACAGCAACTGAAAAGTTTACCTACAAACAATTTCTTTCATGTTCACGACGGATAATTCTGACAATCATCTACTCAGTTCTTTTAAGACTACTTCACTTTTCCTCCTTCTCTAGACGGGTGTTCATAATCCTTTCGTTCAAGCAAAAACATGCAAATTGCACTTGTGCCGGCTCTTCAATTCCTCGTAATCAATATTTTGGTATAAGGAAGGACGTCTTTAAAATTTCGCATTTCAAATTTCTTGTACCAAACGTTTTCACATACACGACTGACTCACAACGTATCACAAAACCTATTTTGTGCTCATTAACTAAGAATATATTTGTTAAATTTTTGCTTTCTATGCCGCTCAACGGCTACGTACACGAATGTAATTAAGTCGATTCGAAATCTTTCAGATATATATGCTATATTATCATGCACATATATATGCTATGAATTTCAAGATACTACAACTAAAAAACATCCACTGCAGGTAGAGGAAATAATTAGCTAATTATGAGTAAAAAGAAATGATTAATTAATCATAGTGTTATACCGTTTTGCAAAAATACCTTGCATTTGGATTTAACTCATTCCAATTTAGCACCAAGTCTATATAGAGTAAATCAAGTAAGTGAATAAGTCAAAGAAAACTTCGTTCACTTGGGTCCTTGAGTTGAATGAAAGAAGGAAAAAAGAGCTAAAGATATTATTTCGCTTAACACAATTCCTTATTTATTTTTATGCGAAAATACGAAGCATTACAGGTGCTTATAGAAAGTTCTTGCATACAAGTTGGTATTAAAAATGAACCAGGTCGGTCGAAGGACACCAGGTTGTTGCTCATTACTACTACTACAAACAAACAATAAAATTGAAAAAGAAGCAGTCATGCCCACCCAACATTATAGAGTGTGAATATCTGGTTGTTTTTGTTTTTTCTTTTTTAGGCTTTCCAAGCACAAGGGTTGTGGAGTATAAGAGTTCCAGTCACAGTTGAATGTATTTGTCCCCATATAAAGGCATACTTTTCATGGCAATGAGCCCAAAACATCAAATGGCATAATTCAAATTTAGGAAAATCAATTTCCTTACCAAGGACTTGACTGATTCTGCTTTAACCTGGTTTTGTCATAAGGTATTAACATTTAGGCTTTACTGCCCTAATAGGCCTTACTTTTCATGAGAGCTCTCACATAAGATGGTAACCAGAAAATAGACCTTCATCGTCCAGACTTGGTGCAGATAATTTTTATATCAATTATGTCTTATGTTATGAATATCCAATGAAAAATATTACAAATTTTATCTTTTTACCGTACGAAGCCTTACATTTTGCTGGAGCGGCTATGTAGGACGGGGCTCAAGAACTTTGCCCAATTCTTCTAAATTTCCAAAATCAATTTAATATGCCGAAACATTATTATTCAGCGATTTTTATTCAAAAATTTTGCAAAGTGCTCTGTTTTTCTTGAAACGGCCTTTTCATAATAAGGCGCAAGAAGGTCCGATTAAATTTATTTTCAATTGAATTGAGCCTTGAGCCAAAACACGTCAACAAACTTGTTGAAAAATAACTAAAATATCTCAAAAATTGCAGCCTGTAGGTTGAACATAAAAATACATGGGCAGACGGACAGACAGACAAAAGGATTTAAAACAATTCAAGAAACGATTCTGAATCAGTCGATTTATTATAAAAACCAACATGTTTCTCTTAAAGCATTCCTCCGTCATTCGCACAACTTCGAAAACGCTTAAATCATTAGAATACGAATGCGTATGCTATTGAAAATTGTTGTCGATTTCGATTTCGCTATTTTTTGCTTTACCCAAAATGTGTTGAGCTGCTAATCAAACAAAGTGTTCTTCGTTCGAAATTAATGATAATTTATACGCCATAACTCTTTAAGCAAAATTTTGGAAAGGGCTTTTTAATCTGTTTAATGATTTTTGGTCGGGCATTGCATTGAAAAAATCACATCACCCTTCAGTCCTTTTGCTCATTGCATGTGTGCCAGTTTAGTTGTAACAACTTATAAGAAATTGATTAGTTGACCAATTTTTAAAGGCTCAAAATATATTACAGCTCGCTAGCATTCTTACATATAAAGCATCATAGTTGAGGTTGCAATATTCAGTTAGTGCCACGTCAGACTTAAAATGAACTCGCATTAGATTAAAAAGAATTCACTTTGAATGTAAAAAACTTTTACTTTATATATGCTTTTTTCAACATCTTTGGGCTTAAGAGCTTCAATTGTTAGAACAACAGATTGATTCTCTCCTTTTACAACCATATAAAATCCCTTTAAAATTTTTGGACACAATCGAGTAGCCAGCATCTAGATTTAATCCTACGTCGATTTTGTCCTTAGTCTCAGAGCGAGTTTAATATTTGGGAGCAGAATATTTATGATGGTTTGAAAAAGATACGTTGGCGACATGCGACTGGTGAAAATTTCTAACAAACGTGAAATAAAATAAATTATCTATAAAGCACTCGGCGAATTGGATCGCAAAAGCAAACCAATGTTGATCCATTTCCCGTCATTTCTTTGCAAATTTTAAAATTTAAATAATATACAAAGAGGCAGTGTAGCCAGGCAGGGATGAAAGCATCGACCGTTTTCCTGGAACAAAGTTTTAAAGTAATTTGAACATTTTCCATGCGATATGACGGATTGCGTTCGCTTTCAAGGAGAATCTGTTTGTTACGACTACGTAAATCAAAAAATATATTTCTCATGTGCTTTTTTGTTGTTGTACGTTTTAAAACATCATGTTAGCTGAAATGTATGTTAAGGACTGACATGCAAGGAGTATTAAGGTTTTTCAACTAAAAATCAATAGAAATTTTTTACTAAAATACATGAGAGTTAATTACATATCAGACTTAAATTATTTTAATAATTTCTACTCTCCGTTTCTTGTAACTTTTTGCAGAACTGCCGGCGGTAGCATGTTAGGTGACGTTAACATATCTGCCATTCTGGATTCATTTAGTGTTAGTTACGATAAAAGAGTAAGACCAAACTACGGTGGTAAGTCCAATAATTTGCTTTAGTTAATTTTTCTTCTTTTTTTTCTATATTTTCTTTTTTTTTTGGGGTATTTGGTAACATTTTAACCGGACGGAAAACCTTTAATTTATTAATTTCTCAAACTAAAATAGGTTTTAATAATAAAAGCAAGAAAAGAAAAAAATCGATAAACAAATAAATAAAATAAAATTATGAAAAAGGAATGTAAGAAAAATTTATTTAGGATTTAATTGCTTATGCTTATGAGGTTAACTTCAAGGTTGTTTATAGTTAAGAATTTTTCGAAATTTTCACAAGTTTTTATTTCAAATTGTTAAACAATGCGAATATTTACATATTTTCAAATACACAGGACAGTTAATGTCTGTGTCTGTGTCTGTTCGCCTTTTATATGTTTTTGGCTTATCCTGTTTGTTTTTTTTATTTTTTCATTTTATTTTTTTATTATTTCTTTTTTTTTTTACTAATGTTTTGTTAGTTTTAATTTCTCCGGTTTTGCGTTATGTATTTAATATTGATTAATACATGATTTCAGGACCTCCTGTCGAAGTCGGAGTCACCATGTATGTGCTATCTATCAGCTCGCTATCTGAAGTGAAAATGGTACATAATAAGACCATGTACCTCTTTTGCATTTATATTTACATTCGGTTTAAATTTCTTTTTTAATAAATTACTTAGATTTTTCAATATATTTTCGTGTTTTATTTTTTTTTTCTGTTCTTCGTTTTTAAAGTTCTTAACAAATGAAGTGTTTGCGTTTAAATTTACTGAGATTAAATGAAAGAAATGAAAAAAAAAAACAACAAAAAACAAAAGATAATCATTCCGTTAAAAGCAAATTTTTTTTTATTTCAATTTTTTTTTTTTAATTTTAGCCTTTTGCTTAACTGTAATTAGGCACAAAAAGGCATTTTGGCAAATGATTTTCTTTTTATTCTCATACTCAATTCGTTCAATGAACTTAAAAGCTGTGAAATTATGTTCATCTTTCAATGTTACTACGGAATTCCTCTTATAGAATATTTTAATGCAAACAAAAAAAAAAAACAATAAAATTCACTTTGGATTTCAAAATTATTAACCCGTCTACTTTTCAAGACTTTGCTCATTGGCGTTAACCTCACCCAAATATGTTTTCAGTTTTCAGTTCAACAAATCCCAACAAATACAAAAAGAAATCGCACAAATCTTGCTTTTATGTTTGTGTTTTTGTATTTTTTTTTTGCTTTTATTTATTATTACATTGTTAAAGTTTTCATGGTTAAGAAAAATTTAGTTTTTTTTTTTTTTTGCTTACGTAAAGCCGAAAATAAGGACAACAACTTAAAATTTAAAGAGTTTAACAAGCGCTAATTAACTTAAATGCAATTACAACGAAGAAGCTACGACTAGTGGTAATCGTAAAATAATAAATTGATTTTCTCTTAAAACATTGTGCGATACTTGATTTTAGGGAAAAAAAATTTGATTTGGTTTTCATTCTTTGCAACGCTTTTACATAATTTTCGGCTCAATATTTAGCCGTCAGTCATTTAAGAAAGTTATATAAAATTATATATATATGTAAGTTATATATATATATATAAATGTTTTTTTTTTATTAACAAATTTGCAAAGTTGAAGTTTTATTATTTTCATTTCAGCTGTGACATTTCCTACACCTTGTTCTTAACTTTAAAATTGAGAAATTCATTTTAAGATCCAATTTGAAATATTTACATGCAAAATATGCGTAGTTCAGATTCTCAAACAAAATTCAGCAGATATTCAACCCAGGCCACCATCACCATCACCATCAAAGAAAGAAAATTCCCTTTCTCACCCGCCCTTCCTGATCAACTTTAAGACATTACTAAAAGAGCTTCAGACAATAGTAAAATCCCCCACATTGCAGCCATCATATGAATTCATTCTGTTTTCTTAACACCCACATTTCTTTAGCAAAGCACTCAGTCAGTGTCTCCTCGTCGTATTCTAATCGGCCGTTTATTATTAGCCTTTTCAATGTTTCATAAATAGGGAAATAAGAAAGAAGATGATAAATAGTCCAAACAATTCATTCAATACATTCAATTTCAACAAACAACCATTTAATTAACCTTACACACACACTCATATATTCACACCTCCACTAAGCCATCTAAGTATACATTATGGTTTATCTCGATTTATGTTAATGTATTTGTATTTTTAACTGATTTTATGTTACAATTACAAAAAAAAAAAAGAAAACCGAAATACCACTGCAAACAAGAAAACAAACGTGTGTATGTGTATATGTTACAGGTCCCCCAGTGGAGGTTGGCGTCACAATGTATGTTCTGAGTATCAGTTCAGTTTCGGAAGTTCTTATGGTACATAAAACGTGTAACAACATTTTACTAATTCTATGAGTATTCTTATTATTATTCTTATTCTTATTTTGTTTTCTTCTTTTTACTTTCCGTATTGAACTTTCTTTATTTCAAGAAAAAAGCTAAAAGATACAGCAATTTCTTCAATTGCTCGGCAAGAGCAAGTTCTTGGTTTAAATTAAATTTTGCTGCTATTTTTTTTTTTTTTTTGTATTTGCTTTGTTTTGTTCACTTTGCTTACTTCAGAAGAAATTTTTGAAAAAGTTTCGTTTGCCTTTGCTTTTTTTCACATTTTAAGTTGCGACGTTCCTATTAAAATGAAAAGAAAGCAAGTCAAAAAACCATATACATACATAAAAACTCTATATACATTTATATATATATATATATATATATATATATACATATATACTTCCATATATATATATAAATATATTTACATATATATATGTATACTTAAAGTTGTATGTGTTGCGTGCAAATACGACATTTAAATGTGGTTGGGAACGAATTACATGGTATAAGAGAGAACGGGTACACAAATCCCGGGAGCAAATGCGTTATATATAATTAACATTTTTGCGAAACTACTGTCTGTCTGCATTATTCAACGAAAAATCACTGTATATGAAGATTACAATTACGTACGATAATCAAGGCATTTATAAATCACCCCTGATCTAGCCTCTTATAGAAAAATATCAAAAGATCAGCTTGGCTTCTACTCGCTAGTGTATGCTATTGGACATATTTGGATTTTCACAGTTGAAAACTTTTCAAGCTTCTCCTTCTCGAAGTCCCAATATAATGACAGAAACGCATTGGGGAATATTTGTCGTACGTGCGTGAGTGTTGATGAAACATTAAAAGGAGAATTATACGATGCTACTGAACGTCATTTCATTGTCTAGTGACAAAATGATTATATATCATGGCAAATTTGATTAATTTTTAAGTTTCTTCGCTTGTTCTTTTTTTTTTTGTCAATTTTCGTCAAGAACAAAAAAAACCTGTTAAATAATAAAATTTGTTGAATAGATGATATTGTTGTGTTATGATGTTCTTGCAACGAAGTACATAAAAGTTTCCATTCTATAAATGAATATCAAGAAAATTAATTCAATTCTTCCTCGTTTGTTTTGTTTCTTCTCTCTCTCTCTCTCTCTCTCTCTCTGTCTCTCTCTATCTCTATCTCTCACTCTCTCTCTCTCTCCGTCTTCTTCTTCTCTTTCTACCTTTCCTATCTCTGTGCCTATCTTCCGGTTTGTAAACTCACTAACGTCTCAACTTGTTTTTCATCAATGACGCTTTCGATAATACTTTAATCGATGTTTTGACTTCCTTTTTATATTGCTTAACCGTTGAGCAATTGATTTCGAATCATATGCAACAATGAATTTATTTGTTTTTTAGTTTGCATCCCAATACATACCATATTTTTCATTTCTTTACACATATATCAAATCATTTCGCTTAGTCGATATTTCATTCTATTCGTTAAATAAAAAAAACAAAAAAAAAAATGAAAGAAAAAATTTAAATAAAAACTCAAAAAAGAAACAACAAAAAAATAGAATAATAAATCAATCAACTAAACTCACCTTGCACGAGATTTACTTCAGATAATATGTACATGTATGTATGTATATATATATATATAAGCGTATGAATGTATGTATGTATGTATATCACTGCTATATATTATTATTGTTACTTATCTAGCAGCCACTGAACGTGCTACCCCACATGCATACATACATCCCGCATACATACAACCGCAACTAACATTTATATCAACGTTGTGTATTCTTAATAGATGTTTCAAATATTTTGCTTTTTTTTTTTATTAAATTGGTGTCTATACGTATCTACGTAAATAAGCATACGTTAATAATTAACATACATTGTTATGTAAATTCGTTAATTATTTTTGTTGACGATTTTCAATACTAATAACCGAACACTCATTCAGATAATAAGCAGTCCTAAATACGATGACTGCGCGCATGCTTTTAGTACCAATTGATTAGGAAAACTCAACTTGGATGCCTTAAAGCTCTATTATATATATATTATATATATATGCTCTTTCATGAGGAAGTAGTGAACAAAAATTTAGTTATGCCCGGACTCCATAATTGAATACACTACGACCAAGCTAGGCTTGTACAGAACACCGCCATGTCCGAGAGACCCTTGGATGCGACCATGCTTTGAAACAAACGTAATTAAAACTATAGATGATAAAGTACTATGGAATTTCAAAATACACATCGTTTCAGATCTTTTTATCAAAATCGCAAATGCTTTCTTAAATTATAAGTCCTTCAATACGATATTTGATAAAATTTTTTCGTTGGCTTGACTTGACGTTGAATTAGCAAATGCATTGCCTCTGTTGTCTAACTACTTCGCATTTAATTTGATCTTTATATCTTGATTTTTATTTACTTTAAAAATTGTAGTCCCAATTAGAAACATCGAGATTTTATCAATAGAGGCTAGAACATTAAAAAAAATTTATTAAATTTCTTGTCCATTACCAGTTAGTTAGCATGCATTATGAAAAGGACTCCAATTGAACCTCTTTCGCACAGACACATTATTATTAACCTTCACCTCGGAAAGTAGCCGTCCTTAAGAAAGGAATCTTTAGGATAAGTGGTTCTGTGTCTTATAGCCTGTGTCTTAGTGCTCATTGTAATGTTTGGGTTTTACACGATCTTCTTGATTCCTGCTAAAGGCCAAACGATTTTATTCTACTGATAAGTGTGATGATTGGCTAAAATTTTCTACAAAGAAAAGATTGCAATCACTTGCGATGGCATCATTGCCGGAAATTGGGTACTTCTGTTACCATTTGCCTAATATTTGTTCCGAATAAGCTCTTATCGCACAAGTAGTATTGAAACGATGTTCTAGCTACTTTGGGCTCTTTTTCGGTTTAATGAATTCGAATTCCGATCGTATTTTTACCGTTCGTAGTTGGCGTCTTCCCTGAAAAGTTTGGGTCATTTCCAAATTGTTTTGCAAGTTTATAGGCGATATCTTCATTTACATAGATAATACACAGTTGCGCAACCTGGCAGACGGACAGATGAATGGGTGGACATGCTTAGATGAATTCTGAATTTGAAACTGCTCAAGAATTTATTCACTCTACAGGGTCTTTGAACATTGCTTCTGTGCGTTACAACAATTTTGAAAATAAACCAAATTATGCCGCACTATAAAGTTCAGCAGGCGTTCCCGATTTTTTCCCCTTTAGAATATACATTCAAGTTTTTAACAGATGTATCTGCTGTAATTTATGAGTAATGAGAAGGAAACCAATTTCTTATTCCTTTTGAAAAACACTGTACGCAGTACTGCAGGCTTATCCTTCGACCGATTTGGCCTCAATTTGGATATCAACCTGCTTGCAAGAATTTCCAATGTGTCTGACTTTAGTCGATGGCTTCATTTGCGCGGCCAGAAGAATATTACTACAGACATTACACAGACGGGCATACGGAAACACTCATTCGTCGATTCGGAATTTGATGCTGATCAAGAACATAAAGACTTTGCGAGGTCTCTGAAACTATCTTGCGCGCGTTGCAAAAGTGTTGACAAAATGAATATACCTCTCATCCGTCGACGGTCGGTATGAAAAGAACACTGTTTTAAAATATCTATACAAGCCTTGTAACAATTCGTTGGCAATGCGGCTTTGATCGGCTTGAGAATTGAGAATTCCTTAATTAACGAAAACTATTACTTTTTCCTATACATAGGAGGTGATAAGAAGCACCGCGTCGTCACGCTAATGTGGAAGTAATACTTTTTTCCAACATAAAAGACTGTTACATTGACTTTATTTCTCGTCGCTTATGGAGTACGAATTTTTAAATAATTTACTCATATACACACATGCACAAGGCCGTATAACTTGACTCTCTTTTCGCGTTTCAGTTGTGAAAGTTAATTATGTCATTTTGTTTGACTAGATATTGTATTTACAATACAAACATACATAAGTACACACATACACAAACACATACACACACGCACATATATATATATATACACATACTTATACAAGCACATATACATAAACGAAAAGGAATAAAGTGAAGTAATTTTATCGAATCGAATGCGTTCAGATCTCGCGAAAACCACAAATAAAATATATATACGGCATTGAAATGATGTAAAGATGAGAAAATTTACACAAATAATAATAGTAATAGTAATCCAACATGCGTTAATACACATACACACGAATAATTTCATTCAATTATATTTTTTTTTCTTAGTTTTTCGTTTTTCATTTACTTGCATTAAAGGCCACCGAAACTCATATTCACTGACACATTCACATACATATTTAAATTTTAAATAGGAGTAATATTTATTGCCTTTCTATTGGTTTATTATTTCCATACAATTAGGATTTATAAATATTTTCGTCTATACACATATATATAATATACATAATAAGTGTACATATTTATAACAAAAATTATTATTTATTTTTTTTGTCTATAAGATTTGATACATATGTACGTATATATTTAGAAAATTATAGATATATTGAAATTTGCATATTTATAAATATGTACATATTTATCCTAATACACATATACAGGCGCAATGTAAGCGTACGTGTGCTTATTATTTATACATTCACTCATTTCAATTTTTTTCAATCAATTTTTCTTGTTTCCTTTTTTTTTCTTTTTTTTTCTGCTATTGTTTTTCTCTCTCTCTCTCTCTCTCACTCTCTCTATCTCTATCTCTCTCTCTCTCTCTCCCTCTCTTTTAATAAATAGAAAACAAAGCATAATGCAAAGCAATTTTTAAGAGACATATATAGCATATTACCATTATTTGCCTTTTGAGTGGAAACCAAATCAATAAATTAAATATGAACAACAAATAAAGAACGTTTAACAAAATTTTACATGAGAAACGTTTAATGTTGTGCAGCCAGATATATACATATATATATATATTCGAAAGCGCATACTGCTGATCACAAAAAAGAAACAAAAAAAACAAAAAGAACAAAATAAATACAATACGTATATTGCCTTACTTCATATGTGTACGTATGCATTAGTTATGTGAGACAAACTCGCCTACAAGCGACCGAGTACAAAAATAATAATAATTTACATGTGCTCTGAATAACGCTGTCGATGTCTGTAAATGAATCAAATAAGTAAACATATAACGAGAGATACAATAAACCAAACTGACATCTATATATACATATATATATATATATATATATACATATATGTATATATATATATATAAACACAAAAGTAAATACTTCTTACGGTATATCAGTCACATAAGGACGTGGGCCGAGTATAAACAGTGAAAATTATGCAATTAAACGTTTGTAGTTTATTTTTTTTTTTTTCTTTTCTCACGATTCTTTCGCTATAAGTTAAATGAAAATAATTTTGCCTCGTTTTAATATTTTGTCTTACCATAAACTCATGTCAAATGTGAAACAAAAGAATTCATGGCGTTGGTAAATTTTCAATATTTTTTTTCTTTTCATTGTTTAATAATTAATTTTAATAATGTTTATTTTTTTATTTATTTATTTATTTATTTATTTTTTGTCTCTCCTATATTTAGTGTCCTATTATTTTTAAACACATACCTACAAGAAATTATTGAAATTTTATTTAGAAATTCCAGAGATGTGAAAAGCAAAGCAATAATAAGAATAAAACATACTTTACGTGACAAGTATTTGTGAGAGGATTCTGTAAAATGGATTTCAAATTTTTTTATATTTTTTGTATAAATATTTGTTTGGTTTTGAAAAAAATTGTAGTATTCGATGTGAATAAAAACTCCGCAAGCCTTGTTCTTCTGCTTTATGTTCCACTTTTCCTTTTTTATTTTTATTGCATAGAAAAAAAACAAGGAAAGAAAGAAAAAAAAAAACAAAATACAAAGAAAAAAGAAACGAAAAGTTTTCTACATAATTTATTTTATGGTTGTTATTGTTATTATAATATACGTAATTGTTGGTGTAATTCGTGTTCGTGCATGCTCACAAGATGTTTGCAATTCTCACTGTAGCACGTGTTTAAAATTCAGCCAAAAATTTTAGTCAATTTACTTATTTTAATTTTTTTTGTTTGTTTTTTTCAAACTTTAATAAACGTTATTGTTTTCGTTAAATGAATTATGATTTCGTTTATTTTGCTTCACTTTTTCAAAACTGTAGCGTTATGCTATTATATTTAAGGAGCCATTCCAATAAAAGATTTTAACTAAAGAATTTCTTTTTTTTTTTTCTATTCCAAAATTTGCCTTTAACAAACTTTTAGGAACAAACGAAAACTTTGATTTCTGAAAAGTTACAATCATTTATAGGTGGCAACGATCGATTCATTCAGATCGTTAATCGAATGCATTGTCATTCGAAAGCTTTAGATCGCTGGGACATGTTTCAATTGTTAACATTCGATTCAATTTGTTAACATTTCTTAGTGTATTAGTGGTTTCAATGACGATCATTTCCAAACGTAATCCGAACGAATCAAAGATAGTAGGAATTAAAGAAGTAAAAAAGGTATATCAAGTAAAGAAATCAAAGATGGGCCAAATGTTCTTCTTTTACTTTTAACTGAAAGTACTTTGCTTCAAATAAATCAGACAGACCTCAACTATTTGCTCTCCATCAAAAGATCCTTCTTTACCTGAGTAAGTCGATTATCGAAAAAATTTTACCAACCGTAAGATAAGCGAAATTGTGATGATGAACTATCACGCCGTGCAGTTATAACATCCACCTCTTCTCATTTAAGTCAATATTGACGTGTAACGGTCGCCATGGAGTGCGACTGGCACGGCGTGTTGAACGAAAAAAAGAAAGCCATGAGAGTAGGTATTATATGTATGTTCAGCGCCACTATGCTATGTGAGAAAGAGACGGAAGATACAGATTTTGTTGGTGATACTGACTTTTGAAATGCGCTACATTGGGATAAAATTTTTGTTTGATGACTCATGCTTTTTTTGGGTTCTGGCGATGAAAAAAGGCGTGGTTCGTCCTATCCGAAGGGATGAATCACGCCTTTTTTGGCGTTTGCGCCCACCCGAAGGCATCCGAAGACGCCCCGAATGGCATTCGTGAGAGTTTTTTGAACCCGGGGGTCCGAGATGGATGTTCGTGTTGGCGTCTTCGAGGATGTTGTTGCAAACCTATGTTGGAAACGAAGTATACCCTACCCTGCTATGTAGTTAATTGTGCTGTGCCTTGTGCATTTCGAGGCAATTTTGTACTATGAGAATTTTTTGTGGTTTGATTTACTGGTCTATCTTAACACTATTAATGGATGATGGTCTATATTTATATTTTAATAGCCTAGAACCTAGAACTTGTATAATATAATTCTCATTCATTTCCATGTCTTGCTGATCTATTATTATTTGTTTGTAAGGATGATATTCGTGGTGATATTGTTGTTGAATTTTATGAAAAGTTATATCCATACGACCGTACGGTAGGGTGCCATGTAATTCTACGCATCTGCATCGGAAGTTACTTATGACTCCACCATATATTTCAATCTATCTGCAATATGTTTATTACATCAGTCTAAGCATTTTTTCTTTGTACTCTCTGTGTTCTTAATTAATCTGCCTTCTGTATCATGCAACTTTGCGGATCATGCTAGTCACTGTCTCTTATACACATCTAGATGTGTATAAGAGACAGCCATACGACCGTACGGTAGGGTGCAATGTAATTCTACGCATCTGCATCGGAAGTTACTTATGACTCCACCATATATTTCAATCTATCTGCAATATGTTTATTACATCAGTCTAAGCATTTTTTCTTTGTACTCTCTGTGTTCTTAATTAATCTGCCTTCTGTATCATGCAACTTTGCGGATCATGCTAGTCATTCCCCTATCTTATTATTTAGTCTGAAGCTCAGGCATTTTATTAATATTGCGTATTTTTGCAGTTCCTGTTCTAGTCTATGCTACGCGTGCTCCAATTGGAGTCTACGCATATTCCTGTTGGGTTTAGGAACGTTAGGACGTGTTTGGATTGGGCGTAGCGCGATTCCGATTGGATTTTATTAACATTCCACTTGGGTTTACTGCAATTGCAATGTAAGATCGTTGAAAATAATACATTTATGCATGTGGTCTTCGCAGTTAATGTATAACAAAATGTATAATAAAAGCGTTAAGGCTTATTTTAGGTATACAAGGTCAACGCAACTGAAGAATCAATTTTGGCAAATTTTGATTTAACCTCCCAGTAGGCAGAAAGGATATCAAAGGCAGTGCTATGGACGAATGTACGCAATACACTTGAGGACAAATCTATAAAGACTATCTTACAAGTGATCTTAGAAAGAAACGGAGCTTGATCCATTTAATCTATGCGACAAGTGTTTCATTGTCATTATGCCACTACTTCGAGCATTCTCTTCTCACTTCTGAATCGAATATATTGCGTGCCAAAACTGACACATCAAATGTTAAGGTGAAGTCCATCCTTTGGAAGAATCAATGGACTAGAACAGGAACTGTAAAAATATGCAATATTAATAAAATGCCTGAGCTTCAGACTAAATAATAAGATAGGGGAATGACTAGCATGATCCGCAAAGTTGCGTGATACAGAAGGCAGATTAGTTAAGAACACAGAGAGTACAAAGAAAAAATGCTTAGACTGAAACATATTGCAGATAGATTGAAATATATGGTGGAATCATAAGTAACTTCCGATGCAGATACGTAGAATTACATTGCACCCTACCGTACGGTCGTATGGATATAATTTTTCATAAAATTTCAACAACAACAACAGCAACAACAACAATATCACCACGAATATCATCCTTACAAACAAATAATAATAGATCAGCAAGACATGGAAATGAATGAGAATTATATTATACAAGTTCTAGGTCCTAGGCTATTAAAATATAAATATAGACCATCATCCATTAATAGTGTTAAGATAGATCAGTAAANCATCATCCATTAATAGTGTTAAGATAGATCAGTAAATCAAACCACAAAAAATTCTCATAGTACAAAATTGCCTCGAAATGCACAAGGCACAGCACAATTAACTACATAGCAGGGTAGGGTATACTTCGTTTCCAACATAGGTTTGCAACAACATCCTCGAAGACGCCAACACGACCATCCATCTCGGACCCCCGGGTTCAAAAAACTCTCACGAATGCCATTCGGAGCATCTTGGGATGCCTTCGGGTGGGCGCAAACACCAATCAAGGCGTGATTCATCTCTTCGGATAGGATGAACCATGTCTTTTTTCATCGCCAGAACCCCAAAAAGGCGTGTCTCATCCCACAAAAAAAGGATGAGTCATCAACCAAAAATTGTATCCCAATGTAGCGCATCCCAAAAGTCACTATTACCAATAAAATCTATATCTTCCGCCTCTTCCTCACAAAAATTGCATAGTGGCGCTGAAGATACATATAATACATACTCAGAGGTTTTCTTCGAACTTCCTCACTAAATCGAGTTAGAATCCCACATTATTTGGGACTACACAATCCGGGTGCGTAAATATTAAATGGAAATTTTACTGTGAAAAATATACATTTATTTTATGAAAATTTGTGCATGCCACGTCTTTAAACACGTTTCTTCTTTATCACGAACCCTTCACTTGGTAATTTCCATGACTCAAGTGACAAAGATTAACACTTCTCAGTTGAGTGGTTCCAATGAGTCGCGAATTGGTTTTGCAATGTGGATAGATGGACCAAAGACATAAAACACTACTCTTATATTCTTTTCTTTTTGATATTCTGGGGGTTTCTTTAAATAGCGAACTATTTAAATCGATAAACGGTTGGTGAGAGCGTTTGGTATCAAGCGTTTCACAAATCTTCAACAGACCCCACCTCTCTGGTCCCAGCAAGTACAGATTATACTCTTCTTGCCATAGCGATTCTATTTTTCGATAGATGTAGATGGTACATCTGGAGTTGTGCATGAATTGTTGCGCCTGGGATTCTCAAAACAAGTCCACTGTTCATCGCGAATAAGGGTACGATGCAAAAATGACTTCCTTTTGTATCAAATGTTCCCTTTTTGTTTAATGTTTACCTCATGGCACCCGATGGTACACGGGTTAATTATGCATAACCGGCACCCTCCAGAGAGCTCACCAATTCCTATACACTAGGCACCTGAACTGTTTTATATCAGTCGGAAAAAAAATAATGCTATTAGCGAATACAAGCAAATCCGATGTGTTCAAGTTTAGTATAAACTACAACAAGAGGAAATGGCGCCAATGACGCCATCTGTGGGCAAATACCGGTTTCATATTTACATACCTGATATGCTATAATTCGAAGACACTTTGAGGCACATGAGATTGGTGTGAGCAATATTTTAACTTTACGCACATGAATATATCTTGTGAAAACTTCAAACACATCGACCCTAACAGTATTCCATGTTCTGCGTTATAGTCAAAAGCGAATATGAGCAGCAAATATCTGACTAGAGAAGCAAATCGTATATCAAATGTTTGAAACTTGTTTCAATAAATTTTAATAGCGCAAAAAATTATGAACACGAAAGGAAAAGGAAACGAAATGATTTTGAAAAAAAAATTAGCTTCAGCTATCTATAAAAATGCGAAACTTTGAACTCAAGCAGAAAGAAAAGGTAACGAAATAAAAAATTCTTAACAAAATTCTTGCCCGATACTCGCGAATCAATGAAATGAAATATTTTGAGAAAAAGCGTTGCACTTACAGATTTTTTTTCTAGGTTTTAAAAATGAATTGAAATGGAAAAATCATTTTTTTGGTATGGCTCCATATATATTAAAACATTTTACAAACCTCAATAAAACCAATTATTAATAAACGAAAATTGTTTTTTTTTTTTCTTAATATTCATTCTTTTCTTTGATCGTGTCGTGCCATATCTACTGCGTGCCGTGCGCATATATGTTTGTGTGTGTGGGTGTGTGCGAAAAAAAAATGCAACACCAACATATACGCAATTTAGGATTTTACATTGGATTTTTACTTTCGTCAATTTTGGACCGATCCTCGTTTAGCGTATAGAAAACGACCTGGTGTAGAAACACTGTCGGTTGGATCAGAGTTCATAAAAAATATATGGGTACCTGACACCTTTTTTGTAAATGAAAAACAATCATATTTTCATATAGCAACAACCAGTAATGAATTCATACGTGTACATCATTCCGGATCGATAACAAGAAGTATTAGGTAAAAAAAAGACACCAAAAAACGCAAAAAAAAAAAATAATACAAAACATACCAGCAAACAAATCCCCTGTCAGCATCTCTGTGTATATATTTGTGTATGTGTTTCTAAATTTGTTCTTGTGCCTACACAATATCAAGGGCGGATCCAGAGGAAGAAAAGTTTAAAAAAAATTCACCCTCACCCTCATCCCATCATGTGCCTCGTACGTATTCCCTCAACTCGCCCATCCCTCCGCACCATCCGCCGAAACACCACATAAAATGAAGATAGCGTAAAAATGCGAAAATTGTTGCTTTAATTAAGCTGGATCCGTCAATGAGAATATCCTTCAAAACAGTTAATATACCATATCTCACTTCATGCATTTTTTATATCACCTTCAATCACTCTCATTAAATGTATAATTGATAATTTTATTTATGGAAAACTATTATTATAAAATCTACAATTTGTTTTGTACTTTATTTTACGTGTATGACTTCTGTCTATCATTGCTATCATACTCTTACTCAGGTATTGTGTGTATATAAGCAACCTGTTATTTTCTTTATTTCTCCCTTTCTCTCTCTCACTCTCTCGCTCTCTCTCTCTCTCTCTCTCTCTCTCTCTCTCTCTCTCTCTCTCTCTCTCTCTCTCTCTCTATCTGTCTATCTATCTGTCTCTATTTATATATCTCTCTATCTCTGCCCATCTCTCTGTCACTTTGTCTGTTTCTCTTCGTTTGTGTGCCTATCCATCTCACATGTCTCGCTGTCTACTCTCAACGGCTATTGCTATTTTCCTTATATAAATGAATGTATATGTATGTGTATATGCTGTTTCTTCCTAGTTTAAAGTTCTGTTTAAATATTCGTATGCGTGTTTTTTTTTTTTTCTTTTGTCATAAAAGGAAAAGCTTTCTCCATCGTTTCTATTCCGCTCCATAACATAACATTATCTCACTCTCATTCTCTTATTAATTCCTTCACATACTTGTTAATTTTCCATTTTATCTCACGATTGTCGACATTTGTCCCAACATTTTCGTATATAATAACGTGAAATAAACAGAAATTAAATCTCAAAATAATAAATAAAAAAAATTCAAAAAAAAAAAATGCAAAAAATATACCAGACACCAGTGAGTTCAATTGGCTCTTAAATGTATTTTTCTACTGAGTAAGCATTAATTATAGCTCAAAAACTCCTTTCATTTATAAGAAACCTGTTAAGGAAAATGATCCTCTTCCACCAACTCTTTCATACAAACCTACCTACCCGACCAAAAGAATAAGGATTTCATCATAAACTCGTATCAAAAGCATGTTCATATTACTCGTATTATATATAATGATTGCTTGAAAAAATCAAATATAAAATTTATTTCGGTGACAAAATGTGTTTTGCTACACCACAAAAAGGTTTGCCATGCTGGAGAAATTCCATAAAAACAAGACTTGGGAGTTTCTCCAATTTTAATTTTCTACTACCTTAAAACAAGAATCTGTCCAAAAAAAAAAAAAAAAAAAATTTTTACCAGACATATGTATATAACCAATTGCATATAAACTCATATAGAAATGAAATTTTAGAACAAAAAAAACAGAACAATAAATAAATAAATAAACAAAGAAATGTTAGCATGAAAGCGCAACTGCATTAAAAAGCTGCTACAAACGAGCAAAATAAGAAAAAAAAATTTAACGGATATATATAACGCGTATCCTTACTATAAGCATTTATAAGGTAACCGTGTGTAATATGTAAGTATAAATATTTGTTCCATCTTAAAAAAGCCTTTAGATAACAAAAAACCAAAACGAACTTATAAGAAAACTATGTTCGTCTTGAGGCGAATTTCCGATACTCACTATCCCAGGGGAATGTCTAGAACAAATGTCAACTATTTTTTCATCACACATTACCTTAGCTGAGGGCGTGGTCGATGATCAATTGGGACACGACGAAACGAAAATAAATGTTTTCACAAACAGCATTACAAATCATATTGAAATTGCTGCTTCTTTATCGTTGTGGGCGTATTTTTGGGCTGTGGAAACAGACGAATTTTCAAACTGAATATGTAAAACAAATATACGATTATATATATATATATATAAAATTTTTTAATTTCTACCTAAACTGGATGGACAGACGGACGGACGAACGAACAGCGTAAATGAACAAGATTGTAAATACTTTATTTTGACTTTTTTCTCTTTCACATCTAGTAATAATACTTACCCCTCGGTAGTGGGTATGAAAATTACAAGTTATTTAGATTTATTATTTTGGTATAACCTTTTTGCCATACACTGAAAGTGATGCAATTTCCTTTTCGTAGTAATCATAAGATCTTCGTTATATTATGAATTTAATAAATATATATATTACACCTTTATTTTAAAAATAAATGTATATATATACACATATATATGTATATATATGTATATATATATGTATATATGTATAATATATATAATATTCCCCCTCGCTTAATATACATATACGCACACGTGTAAACAATTAAATAACTTTCCAATTGAACTCGCTAAGATTTTACACTTTCCTGACTTGAAAGGAAAGCGACAGGAAAAGCAAAAAAACAAATAAAATTTTTTTTTTTTTTTTTTGAAATAATCTAAAGAAATCTATGTACGGTAAGAAGATGTTGCAAAACTCCTAACATCTGGTAAGAAGAATCGATCGATGCAATACATGCGCTCTGCCAGAAAGTTATGCAACTTCTCTTACAAACCGTCGTCACCCAAAATCTCCAAACTACACTATAATACAATTTCTCTCTTTTTTGAAATCACAGAACAGCTTGTTTGTTTATTTTGTGTAGCTTTCTTCTTCTTTTTTATTTTCATGTGTAAGAATCTATTTTTTCGATGTTTGTGTGTAATAATAAACAAAAAAAAAAAAAAATCGAATCTTCTATAACAACGTTTATGTAATCCTGTCTTTCCCCCAATCCATTATTATTATGAAAAAAAAAAAAAAAAAATTTGCATTCTTCTCTTTTTATCTTCAATATAAAATTGTTTTCTACTATTAACACAGATTAACTATAACGGCTTCGTGTCCTATGAATTTGCAATATTTTCCGATGGATCGTCAATTATGTCACATCGAAATCGAAAGCTGTAAGTAAACTTTAAACCATTTTTATATATATTTCCGAATATTCTTGCATATATACACCCAGCCAAACACACACACACACACACACACACACACACACACACACATACACACACATGTAAATGTATACAAATCCTTTACATATTTATACAGATGGACATAGTAAATTTATTGCATTATTTGTAAAAAAGAAAAAACACAAAAAATAACTCTTATTGAAGTTTAAGCTGAACATGAACAGCAAACACATATCGTGCGTACGCTTGTGTTGACACAACACAGCTTTGTTTTTCTTTTTATGGTCTAAACCTACGACACACAATCAAAATTACGATATGTAAGCAAGGGAGCAAACTATGTTCGCTTTCAGAGCGAATCTCATATATCCGCCACCAAAGCATCCTCATACACTTTTAACCCATTAGTAATAATAATAATAACAATAATAATAATAATAGATAGAGCAACGCGAATCTGCATTGGGTTCACACATTTTATCCAATAGTTTTCACGCGGACTGATTTCACCAAAACGTGAAATTTTGCGTAACAGTATGAATATATTTCGTTCCGTTAACGGGTTAATTGATGCCAGAGATTTCTATTTAAAGCTGATTAAAGCTGACGGAAAACATAAGGTTGTGCCCTGCGACCGTGACGAGGTTCTCTTATTTATTCATATTCCATGTTGCATGGAGGTGGGTTAAAAATATCCTTTAAAGTATACGGTGTACAACTTGAACTATTTGCGTGAGCTCGAAAATAGCTGAATCAGTTTACAAGGTCATTTCCGAAAGGACGGTTATTAGTTGTACTAAATGCCATAAGTTCCTTAAATATATTTATATACAACCTGCAATCCTTTCCCACTGCTTTACAGACGGAGTAGTGCAATAAATCCCGTTTTTTATATCTACACGTGTGAATGCCCCCAAAAATCCCAGTGTCTTACGATTCTATATGCGTCATAACATAGTGCAATACGCTCAGCATACGGCTTTCAGGTTCCTTTCCTATATACGTATATGCTTGAATTGTGTATCAATTCAGTTGAGATAAAGAAGAAGAGAAGAGAAGAATCATCTTTGCGTTATGGGTTCTTGTTTTACGCAATACCGCTTGCGTTCTGTGGAATCTTGAAGTTGAGTGGGGTCGTCTAGGTTTTTAAAACCTGGTGGTGGATAGAATAACTTTTTATCATTAATTCTTAAGATAAAGCAAAAAGAGAAAAAACATAGGAAGAGAAAAGCGCACTACGTATATAACACGTCAGCTTTTTTTACAGCGAAAAAAGCCAAACAAAAATTCATTCATACCAAATGTAATAATAAAGAATTAATGCCTGCGAAAATATGCATAAGGAATTAAAAACCAAAAGGTTTTCAAAAATTAAACAACTTGCGTCCGTAAGCCAAGAAAGTTGATTAATTGCGGAACGGTTTACGTCGGGACAATGAAACTTAAAGTACAAACTTCTTCAAGTTTTAATTTCTTCTTTTCCCATTCTTTTCATTTATTTATCTTTTTTCTTTTCTCCTTTTTTTGCTTTCTTATATCACGAACTACTTTCACAAATTTCTTTCAGTTTTATACTTAACTCTAAACTTGAAAATATTTCACTTTCCTTCACCAAAAATATAAAAAAAAAAAAACAAAAAAAAATATTAACATAAACAAATATAAGTAAAATGCATAGAAGAAAGGCTAACAGAGAAAGAAACGCTCTACGTTGCAGTTTAATATTTTCCTTTTTTATTTTCTTAGTTGTATATCTTCTTCTTGTTTTTCATTTCAATTTCGCAAACAGTCGCGAAAATTTTTTATAAAAACGATTTCAATTTCAAATATTTTTATTCAAAAAAAAAAAAAAAAGTCATTTATCTCATTGTCATAAGCATCTAAATCGTTTCATTGGGCGCTAACTCAAAACAAAATTTCATTGATTAAAATTAATTTAAGAAATTGGTTAGTTTTCGGTCGCCTTCTCTTTTACAGCAACCGCAGAAGGCGGTTAATAAAAGAATTTTCATTTTTTTATTTCTCTCAAAACTTAAGAAATCTCTATAAAATTATATTTTATAACGACCTAACTTTAAAAGGTATCAGGAGTTGAAAAAACGAATTTGCAAACATTATTGAAAATCACGTACACACTCTATATAGAAACATTTTTATTAATTTCTATTCAGTTCTTAAAAAAAAAGAAAAAACACCATAATAATAATAAATAACATTGCAGTGAAAATAAAAGAAAAGGCACAGAGATGTGTTTTGCTTTTTGTCTGGTGCTAGCAGCGAACCTGCTTGGTTATGTATCCGTCTATTTAGTTCATTAAGCATTGCATTTTATTCTATAAATACACACAGTACACAATCTCTCTCGTTGACAAAAACAAAAAACCTATAATAGGTCTAAACTTTTTTCGGAATTTCACTTAATTTATTTAATTTTTTTTTTTCATTATTATTTTTTTATTTATTTTTTTTCTTCACTTTTCACCGAAAAAATATAATTCACTTGACTTGGAATTCATGCACAACTCTTAGAATTATTATTATTATTATTGTTATAATTTATGGTAATTTATGGTATCATTTACTATTATTATTATTATTATTATTGTTATTATTATTATTATTATTATTATTATTATTATTATTATTATTATTATTATTATTTATTATTATGATTATTTTATAAGTTTCACATGCGTTTTCACCTTAAATTCTTAAACAGTTCTCACGTTTATCCCTTTTATCCATTAAATGATTTGGCTTTAGTCTCACACTTTGCTCTATTGCTCTGTTTATTATTTACTTTTGGATTTACATTTTTTGTTCCTTTTTTCTTTTTAGTTCATTTTACTATTTGTGTTTGTGTGTTTATAAATGTTAATGTGTAAGTTCTCACATTATCCAATCCACTCATATACCCAATCAATCAACCAACAAACAAATCAAACGTTGAATTGAATGAATATTATAAGAATAAAAAAATGATAAAAATTTTTTAAATTAACAAAAAATTATATATCATGCAATCAAAATCAAAACAAATACAATCACAATTTCATGTAAAGTCGGTTACACGATGCGAGATATCCGTTATTTCTGGAGAGATGGACTGAGTAGTGTTGGAATGAGCAGTGAGGTTGAACTTCCACAGTTTCGCGTATTGGGACACAGGCAGAGGGCGACCGAAATAAACCTAACCACAGGTACCCTCCATTAAGAAAAAAAAAAAAAACAACCAACAATAATTTCAAATTTTTATTTTCTATTTCTGTTTTTACTACCAAAACAAAAATTACTTTCATTCTAAGTTTGGCATTTTCATTACACAAAAACGTTACGTAATTATTCTTTTTTACGTTAATTTCCTCTCTACTCAATTTTCTTGTCTTCTTCTTCTCTTTTTTTTTTTCGTTTTTGTTTCTTTCAAATATGTTTTTGGAGAGCAAACTATGTATTTAAACAAGAACATAAAAAAAAAAAAAAATTTTAATACCAATTTGAACTTTTTCCATATCTTTTACTCTACTTTTATGTAATGCTGAAAATTGTTAATCCCATCTATGATGCGTTAACTTTTTCAGTTTCAATTTTCTTCTATACCCACCAGCGAAATTTAACAATCCGCTGTATTTCCGCACTCTTCTCTTCGCTCTTCAATTTATTTATCCAAAATTTCAAAAAGAAGGGAAAATCCCGTAGCTAAAGTTTGAAAATGAAAACCTTCACTCCTACATTCATAAGAAAGATAGAAAAATGATTTTAAAAAAACAAAAGGCAAAGCGAAAGCGAGAAAAAAAAAGAAAAATTCAAAAATTTTCCTTATCATCGCTATTACGAAAAACTCAAGAGCTGGCACTGCTAAGGCGCTGCAAAATAGCGGTACAATGGTATTTGCTGAATATACGATATACGATATATAAGATCGGAAATATCGATTTTCGATTCACCTTGTAGTCAAATATCATGCATATATATATATATGCACATATAACCCTTAGCGGTACATAGCGATGTAGGTCTACATCGTATGATTTTTAATGAAATTAATTTTTAAATTAAGTGAAAGTTGAATGTAGAAAATTGGCAACAGTATGAATTTAAGTAATAAATTAGCGAATGGGTAGAAATATTCAATTCAATGGAATTTCGTCTTTCTTTACACATACAAATTATTCAGAGAATTTCTTATTCCGTTTTTGTCGTTTTTTCCTTTGAGAAATTTTATTTCATTAAAATAAGGCTTTAAGTTTTCCAACGCATTTAAATGAAGTGAGCACTCATTTTTTTATATTTCTCTTATTATTCACCGGTTTTTGATTTTATTAAACTAAATAATATCGTAACAGAAATGAAATGAAAATTATAACTCAAGTATAATAATTTAAAATTCGTATAAAAACAGTAAATAAATGAGTGAATAGCTTTTTTTTTTTTTAAATTCGCCTAAAAGACCTGAAGAGATATCTTACATTTGCTTGGGCAGGCATAATACAAAATGGAAAAATGAAAAAGTAAATTAAAAAACTGTTAGCAAGAATTTAAAAACACATAAAGAAAAAGCAAATTTTTTTTCTCTATCTAAAATGCTCAGGAGGGTCTTCGTTTTATAATTTTTTTTTTTTTTTTTTTTTTGCATATCTCTATTCAAGTCTATTCCATTATATATAGTTTTTTAATAAATACTAACAAGCAGTTAAGCAGACACGAGAGCACTTCAATCTGCTTTCATTTGCGTACCATAGTACGAAACATACACATTAAACTAAGCTAAATATTAAGCTTAACAAAAAGTAAAAAACAACGACAGCAAAAACACTACTTCTATTATTACTACTGCCCATATGAACAAACAGTAGCCTTAGTATTCATACATACATCAATAAATAGTGAACACTTTCTTTTTGTCTCTCTTAACTCTTAAGAATAATCAAAAAAAAAAATAAAAATATATATATATACGCTACTTAAACAATAAAAAAAAACCACAAAACAGAAAACGACAACATCCATAACATATCTATAAACAGATAAATCGTAAGAATCGATAGAAGAAAAACAAACAATTGCTTATGATTGGATAAATTTTATTGGTCTTATCGCAACCATGGAAGGCAGACAACATTACACTTTAGATGATATTATGCAGAATTTTTAATTCATTTTTATAGAGCAGTGAATTTAAAAATTGCGTTATGTAGAATAAAAAATAAGAAGGAAGCGTACACTCTGTTTAAAATGGTGCTTCACTAAGCATCAACGTGCACGTATTTCACGATCGATATTTATATCACTATAATAACAATTTCATAATGTAATCTCTTCAAATTCATAGACCATTAACGAACATACCTCGATGTTTCCATTCTTTTCTTAAATTAATTTTATTTTCGTTTATCCGACTATTCCTACTTGGATGGACAGTTTTCAGGACTAATTTGTGAGATTGAACTAAGGAGGTATTGCCTGCTTTTTCGAGCTTTCCCGCAACGGATCGCGAGATTAACGGATATAAATTTATAAATATAGCAGAATAGGGGCCGTGGGATATCATATCAATCGAGAAAACAATTACCTAGGATCCTCATCTGTCGTCTATCCTTCAAGGCTTACGAACGGAATAAAAACGATCCAGTGATCAGAACGCCTTACGAATAACTCCAAGTTTTAGTAATAACGTTGCTTACACTCTTTATCCGCTATACAATTTGCGGTATAACGATATGCTAACATCCGGAAGGGCTTGAGATAAATCCAACTTTTGTCATACCGATCGATTCATATCCATCTCTAGGCTTGTCTGTCCGTCTATCCGACGCAAGCCCCAAGCCGCAAATTTTTGAACCATTTTGATTAACTTTGGCACGCTGCCGTTTTTTCGACGAAGAGCGAAGATAGTAACTGTAGCAACTAGAATCTACGAGATGAGATTTTCCTCGTTTTCTTCTAAACGTTCGTGTAACATTGCAACTTATTCCCAGCAAACCGATCGATAAATTCAATTAAAATTTTCAACTGACAATTTCGTTGGTAATCAGGGGATTGAAAGTTGCCTTTCAACGCGACTTTATTATGATTTGATGAAATTTTTCTATTTTGAAAAGTCATATTCACAATCGATCTGATCTAATTTGCATACTGTCATCTATACGTAATGTTGTTATACAAAAAATTTAAAACAATTTAACACAAGAATCAAACATAGCAAATAAAAATAAGAGAAAAGCAACACAAACCCTTCAAATTAATATTTTCTAACACTTGCAATCGTTTTTGTAACACTTCATTAGTTCGATACCGAAAGAAAACGAATACTATATTATAAATATATATATAAAATATATATTCACTCACTCGTCATCCATCATTAATTCAATTTTAAGTTAATATATGTAAATATATATAAATAATAAACACAACCAATACAATATAATATACATATATACAAATACATAAATATATATATACGTATATATAAATATATAAATATATATACACATATACATATATATATATATATATATATCACATCATATCATATATATATATATATATATATATATATATCACATCATATCATATATATATATATATATATATAAAATTTATATACAAAACTGTAAAGTCGGCTATACGATGCGTGACATACGTTACAAATGGAATGAAGGACCAAACTCGGTTGGTGTCTCGAGTGAGGTTTCGCTACCACAATTTAAGGTTCTGGGTCATCGTCAGAGAGCTATGGAAATCAGTCTTACCACAGGTACCTGTAGACGGTTACCGAATTCTTTATATTTTCTTTATCTTTATCTTTTTCTTATTCGTTGTATTCTATTTTATTATATCATTATTTATTAGAAAACATTTATTTTTCTTCTTCTTCCTCTTTTTTTTCATGAACTTTTTTTGATTTCTGATTATAGTCATTCATTAAATAAATAAAAAAAATCACAAAAGTGAATGTGAAAAAAATGCTAAAAAAGAAAAAACAAAAACAAATAAAAAATTGTTTTGTTTGTTGTCTTAATTGAGAAAGCCTGCCTCCCTTGAGATAAATATTTTGTGTGTTTTAATAATTTTTTTTGTTTATTCTCTTGAGACACTTTCGTGGTCCTCTCAAAGAGTGTAAATAAATAAAATTATTTAAAAAAATTCAGAAAAATTATTCGTAAATAAATTTTTTAATACAATGTTCAGAAAATAAATGAAATTCAGAATCATTTCCTTAATTTTCTCATATATCATAAATATTTTAAAGAGCTTTATACTAATTAAATTTTCTTTACTTACATATATCTACGTACATATGTGTCTTAAATAAATAAATTAATAAATAATATTTTTCTATAACTTAAGCATGTTACATATTCATATATATATATATACTGAAATTTATATATATATATATATATATATATATATATATATCTATATATATATATACATAATATATTTCAATGTATATAATGAAATTTTTTTTGTAAAATATATATCAAAATAAATTTTTTTTTGTTTTTTTTTGCATTTTTAAAAAACCAATAAATACAACATTTAATAGTTTATAGCTAAATACTAGCGCGCGTTCTAAAAGCTTTCTCCTATTGCCGTAAAATTTTCTCTTAAACGAATGATTAAAAACCTTAATAAGCCGCATGTGACTTTAGACAAATTCTAAAATTTATTCTTTTGTTTCTCTTTCTTTTTTCAGTTCTTAATAATTGTTTTCTTCTTCGTTTTTTGTTATTTTCTTTTGTAATTAAAACTCAGATCTAGCCTTCATGTGATCTCATTATAGTGTGACACCAATCGATTTTAATAAAAGAAGACACTGAAATTTTGTCTCTCATAATAAAAAACAATGAATAAACATTAAAAAAAAAAAAATAACAATAATAATGTTCGGCGTAAATCGAAACTTTTATTACCCACCACAAGCTTTATTTTATGGCTTTTTTTTTTAATGTAGCATAACAAAGGACACGGATCTTAATATCTCATAAAATATATGAAAACACAAGTAAATATGCTTCTCATTGCATTACAACAAACACACTCACACTTAGTAATGCAGTTGACAAGAAAAAAAAAACATGAGAAACGTTCACGTAATAACATAAAAAGGTCCCTTCACATCGACGTCCCTTTTTCCGTTTAACCCCGTTGCTCTAATTCCTCTCAATGTTGAGCTTGAATAATTCAAACTCTCTTTCTCTCTCTCTATCTCAGTGTTATTGCATTTTCTTATACTATAATCAACCGCTTAACGGTTTTGGGAATCATCCTAATAAATGGAAGGAAATCGAATTAAAGGCCCCATTTTCATAATGTCCTCAGGTTAATAAAAAAAAAGAAAATAAATGTTGCATCTATCTATGAATTTAATGAAAAAAGATGCGAATCTTTCATTGGATGAACTAACTAATCTAACTTATTTAATTTTATTTTTCCAAAAAAAAGGTTGAAAGCAAAATCATAATTATATATGATTCGATTTACAGACGAAAAAAATTGAGAAAGATAGACAAAATTAGAAAAACTTACAATTACTCTCTATGTGCTCTTCGTGGTGGGTATGCAAAACGAAACAAAGGTGCAAAAATGCATTAATATGATTCAAGACATCGATACATACATAAATCCATGGTTATTTATAAACATAATATTAGCTATACATTGAATAAATGACATCAATTTTCTTTTTACATATATTTCTTTCCTTTAATAAAGTAAATAAAAGCTTTCGATACAATTTCCTCAAATTTTCTTTTTTTTTAGTTTTGTTATGCATTTTAGTCAAAAGTTTAAGACATATTTTATAAAAAAAAAATAAAAAAAAAAAAAAAAAACAAATCTAGAAAAAAATATTTCTTATTTCATTATAATAATATTTAGAATGCATTTTAGAGTATTTATTACATATATACATATGTAAATGTACTTTTAGCCTACGAAAACGAAATTAGTCGATTAGGACTAGTAATCAATTAAAGCGCCCTCCCAAGCATGCTATTAAATATGATAACTTCTTGCCAAAAAAAAAAAAAAACAGGCAAAATTTTGCAAAAAAAAAACATTAAAATATAAAAATCAAAAAAAAAGAAGAAAGCAAATTATACGATATTCGTAATTACGTGTCTCGTTTTAAAAAAAGCCTAAATTTGACTAATTTAGGTTTCTGTCTTGGCTAATCAGCTGCTAGTGAGTTGCATTAAAGATTTTGTGATAATTTTTTAATTATCTTCTTTGCCATAATTAAAATAAGCTAACAGCTCTCAAAGCTACATATCATCATAATGAGTCATCAGACATTCTTTCATAGATTAAACAGATACAAATTGAAAAAAAAAAACGCTAAATAATTTGATACATGTATATACCGTATGTACCGTTACATACATATATCGTCATGATTTCTTGTCTTGTTATGCTTTTATCGCTCTTGAACAACTTGCAGTTAAATAAATAAACACCCGCCCTTGGTAACTCTTGAACGCTTCTTGTTTGATCATAAATTTAAAAAGTCAAAGTCAATCAAGTCGATTTAACTTGAAATCTACAGATACAAGTCTGTAGTACAATTATTTTTACTTATTCGATGCCTACGGCTCGTAAAGAGACCTACAAATAAAAGAAAACCGCCCATCTTGAATTACGACGCGACAGAGGACTAACTAAACGTAAAGACGTTCCTCTTTTTCCATCTCTGTTGAAGCGACGAAATTAAGTGCAAATTTTCAAATTCATTAAAAGAAAGGGAAACAAGGAAAGTTTTTGCATTTAAGTCCTACTAATATAATGAAACGCCTGCAAGGGGCGTATTTCACAAATATGCAAATACGAAATGCAGGCCTAATCGGTTTGGCGATATCAGTTCGATATAGAAATGCAAACTCGCTTGTAATAAAAATGGATCGGCCTCTGTAAGTCTGTTAATCTGTTTAATCTATGAACTGTGAGCAACACACACAATGTTACAAAAATGTATGCTTTAAAAATATATTTCATAACAAATTCCTTTTTCTTTTTAACTTTCATGCAAAGAAAAACATGTCTCTTTTACAGTTCATATCGTTTCTTTTACAGTTTATTCGTTCTATTTTTTTTTTATTTATTTATTTATTTTTTGTTTTTAGTGGCATATTTATTATATTATTGTCATTGCCATTATTATTATTATTATTATTATTATTATTATTATTATTATTATCATTGTTATTATTATTACTATTGCGACTATTATTATTTAAAGTTACGATTTTTCTTTACTAACGTTGGTTGTAGTATATTTATTGAATTTTTGCACTGAACTTCTTTTTTAATTTAAAAAAAAAAAAATTTAGAAAAAACATTTTTGCCAAACAAATAAACTTCATTTTCCTTCATTGTGGTCATTGTTGTTGTATATGTTCTATATTTAGTTTTTCTATATATTTTTTTTGTTTTTCTTCGCCTTCTTCTTTTTTAATAATAATGAAATTATAATAACATATCATTATTAATTATTGTTGTTGGTTTTTTTTTCTGTTATCATATAACAAATTAAAATTTATTATGAAAATAAATATCAATATTTATTCAGAAATACGAAATGAATATAAATGAAATGAGAAATAGTGGAAATGCTGATAATAATATATTTTATTCTTATTTTGTTTAATCCACATCGTATTTACCGCAACAATAGGAAACTATTCACGTTTGGCTTGTGAGATACAATTTGTGCGTTCGATGGGTTATTATCTAATACAAATTTATATACCATCTGGACTGATCGTTATTATATCATGGGTATCATTTTGGCTTAATCGCAACGCCACGCCAGCTCGTGTGGCGCTCGGTGTCACTACCGTGCTAACAATGACCACGCTGATGTCATCAACTAATGCTGCCCTGCCAAAAATTTCATATGTCAAATCCATTGATGTGTATCTGGGAACATGCTTCGTAATGGTCTTCGCTAGTTTATTGGGTAAAAACACATTAACAAAGCAATAGCAAGCAAAAGAAAAAACAAAAAAATTAAATTGAAATATTGAAAAAATTGAAAAAATTGAAAAAAATTGAAAAACTAAACTCACACACTTTATCACACATGCTATTATTTTTTATTCTCAATACTTTGTTATTGTGTGTTTTCTGTTTCTTTCTTTTTTCAACTAATTGACCCACTATAACGTACACGCAAGAGTGCATGCATGTGTTTGCAAGAGTGTGCGCGTGCAGGTGAGAATCCTTTTCTTTAAAGCCTTGATTAAGCAGGCATTATAACTTGCACACGCCCGCATATGCATAAATAAATAATGTAAACTATTATTGTTTTTAAGAAACGAATGAACACACAGTTATGTGGTAATCCGGTAGCAAGTGTATTTTATTTATTTTTTTTTTTTGTTTTTTTTTTGTACTACTAAACGCACATAAGCAAAAGAAAGAACACATTCACGCGCTCTCTTGCGTGATAATCTCTCTTTCTCAATTTCTATAAATCTTTCTCTCTATTTCTCTCTCTCTCTCTCTCTCTATATATATACATATATATAAAAATATCTCTCTCTCTCTCTCTCTCTCTCTCTATCTATCTATCTACACATCACCTAATAGCACCTATATTTATAACTGTTGTATTTTATACATATTTTTTTCTACACCTTCAATAAACACAACAACGCTATAAGTGCCAACAGAAAAATGACGAGAAATGAGTAAAGCGGCTAATAAAACACCGCAAATTCTTTCATTTTCCTGTAATACAACATAGAATACAAAATTTTCAGACCAAACATTCAGCCAGAGAAAGCAGAAAAGAAAAACAAAAAAAAAAAGAAAACAGAAGTAAAAAAAAGAAGAAATCTCTTTTTTCGTATTTGTATGTTCTTGTTAATTTTCTGAACTTGAAACATAAACCAACTGTCATTCGAAGAAAATAAATGCAAAGCCACAGATATGCGCTGAACGTATTGTAAAAGTTAATAAAAAGCAAAACAAGCTATGGCGTGTACGCAAATCATGATAATATCGCAATATGATGTGATGACGCAATAAAGCAGCAAGCGAGTCCAACAAAATCGAGCTCCGTTAAAATCAATCACACTTGTGTTACTTCTGGCCTTTGGTTTTGTCGTGTTTTTTACACAAACCCATACAAATCTGATGAACTCGTTTTCAAAAGACCCAAAAAGCAAAATCATGAATAACGAGCAGAGGAAAACACGACTTAACCTGAAATGATACCCTGATATCATATACGCCCAGCTTCCGCTCAACAACAGCAAAAGAACTGCAACTTTACTTCCTTTTATTAATGCTAGCCATCTCTATCTCACTTACTCAATACAAAAAAACAAAAAAACAAAAAAACAAAAAACTAACACAACCTAATCCCATAAGGCAGTCGTAACGCACTTTGTTCAACAAATCTAAATTTTGCACAAAAAAAAAGGTACGTATACACTATTCAATTTATGTTTTTGTGCACGCGTGTAACTACTATTGAGCCGTATGAGTATTCACTTGACCTCCTTTTAAGGGCCATTGAGTTATTGTCAATGGTTGACGATTACATACGTATGCACATGCTGTTTGTGGCATCCTGCACCTATGAGCTGCTTAGCTTTAAGGCTCAACGTAAATAAACTCTGACTTTATTTGCGTCAATCAATCAAGTCAAATAAACGCACAGATTTGTGCAGGCGCTCGTGTTGCGGATTCTTTTCTCTTTTTCGAACACACTTACACACCTCCCTTAATGTTCCTTGACTCTTCAACAGCAAATTCATGTAACGTTAACTACTTCGCATATTTGCGACGATTCCGTAAATTATTAAAAATATACACTTTCGGAAATCTGGCTTGAACCTTCCTCTTCATCATTTTCTGGGGGGCAATATTTCATATAACTATCCTGCTTCTTACCTCTGTCCACTTCGAAATCAAGTATTAGTTAATAATTATGCGAAAAACGTACACTCTCCATCATTGAAGACATCAGTTGATCAAACAATCTGCAATCTGCAATCTAACATGGAACTATTTATGGGCCACCCGACGTCGGCTTTTTGTAAGGATTCAATTTTCGGTTCGTTTCTAGTGCAATTAAAATAAACATAACTTTAAAGTTTTAACAATCTCACGTTCAAACGAACAAAGATAAGCTTCTCTATAGCCGTATTCTTATCTCGGATCAGATGTCGGGTTTGAATTGGTTTTTGTGAATAATTTTTCACCAATAAATAAATCACTTATTTAATTTTAGGTAAAATGCATTTAAAATTTCTCTTGTTTAGTAATTTGTTGCAAATAAACGTTTTCTTCTTTTAATTGCATAAACTCTTCTGTGAAGAGATTGCATAAACTCGTCTAGAACGTGTAAGTAAGAATCATAGAATAGATTGGGCGATGATAATAATATGAATTATTTGGTTTTGAGCACACTTCAAGTACATACCTTTAAATTGCACGAAAGTTGTATTGAACTTTATTGCATAAAGCAAATAAACGTCAGAAGAAGTTAAAAATTTTGAAGAATTTATCTGAAAGAGAAGTAAAAACACTGTATTGTGGCACGTCTCGCCATTAAATACCCGACACTACTCTACAGTTTTCAAATGAGACGTTATACGACAAGGTGTCGAAAAAGTGATCCGATCTGAACCATTTCCAGTATCGTTTGTTCTTGGGCCAAGACAAGCCAGTGTACCAGAATTCATCAGAGCATTGAATACAAGAAAACAAGACAGACAGACGAACAGACAAGTTTTGCTTGGTATAATAAAAAGTGGGTCTATTTCAAGTCTTTATGGGTGTTACATACATCCGCACAAACTGAATATACCCTAGTACCACAGGTGAAGTAAAGTACAAAAAGTAAAAACTTTATAGTCACGCCAATTAAGTCGGACCGTTAAACAATCTACAGACTCTTCTAATACACCAAAAATTATAACTAGTTGTCATGTAAAGGCGTGCTCCTCATGAAAGCTCTTAAATATGAGAATGGCCAAAACATAAACTAACGTGATTCGAATTTCACAATTTTGAATTTTCTTGTTAAGGTTTTCATCATTTTTCACGCATTCGCGCCATAAAGAGCTAAAAATTGGACTTTGTTATCTTAAAAGACTTACTCTTCGTAGGAACCCATATGATACATATATGATGGGGTCTAAAAAATAGCCGTGTATGATCCAGTATCCTTACGATCAATTTTTGCAAAATTGACTTTATGATCCGATTTTCATCATAAAATATTAAAAATTATACTTTTCATAGGAATCCGCATAGGGGAGAGGTTTCGAAAATGTGCCCCATTCAATTCGATTTCTTCACGTCAATATAAAAGGCCCTAATACTATCAATTATCGATTTTATCGGATGACTTTTGCAAATAAAGCATTGTGTGGGGAATAGCCGGGAAAGTGGTCCGATCGAAACCATTTTCATATAGCGTTCAATATTGGGTCAAAACACGTTAGGATAATCAATTTCATCAAAGAGTCTCAAAAATCTCGAGCTCCACATTGTACATAAGAATACATGGGATGACAACGGACGGACAAACAGACAGACTCTACAGTGCCTGCGCTAAATATCTACTCTTTAATGCTTTACTGCGAAAATTTCTCTATTACAACGATTTGATATCAAAATGAACTGTAGTAACTTTGGCGACGTAGGTAATTTTTTTCACCCTGCCCCATATAGGAATTCCTTTGAAAAATAGACATATAGAAGTCAAGAAGGTCTCATTGTTAGTACGTTATAACTAAAATAGCCGAAGAATAATCAGATCTTTGACAAGAGAGTGAATTTTGACAAATTTGGACGACTTCAATTCACTGCTTGGTGTCCTTCGACTCCCGTATAAGGGCTGCCATGAATAATACGCTTTTACATGGATGCAGAGCAGAATTTTTAGTATTTTGTTCAGAAAATGAATGAAATGTGCTATAGGGACACTTTTCGAATCGATAAAAGCATGTCAATTCCGTTGTCCGTCTGATGGCTGTCCGTATAGTATTTAAAACAATTTGATGAAGTGGGGCGCACCTACATATTTTAAAGCAGGGACGAGCCCGATCGATCCTCATATAACGCTATATTTCTAAAAATTGTTATATGGAATCTTTAGTGTTTCATAAGAAAGTTGAATAGTGTTTGATATTTCCGCACCTGCTCATGAAACATAAGTATTTATTTGACAACAAGGTGTACTTTTTGATACTTTCTGATGAAAATAGTTTAGGCGTTGTATTCGACAAAATGCACGAAAAATTGTAAAACAACAGTGCCCTTACAAAGCAAGTCAGAATTCTTTAGGCCGACTATTACGTAGCCTACACTATTTCAGTTAATTAATAATACACCGAGAATTGTAGATTAGTTTTATGTAAATGCATAAATTTGTTGGATCCTTCATATTGAAGGATACCACAACTCCAACATGGTCTAAATTTGGCGAACTAAATTTACTTGTCACAGATTTTATCATTTTCCAATTGCTTCCGTGATAGCAAACCATAAATTACACTTTGCTGCCATAAATGGTGTTACTTCCATGTGAGCCCCTACATATGTTGCGAACTGAAAAATAGATTTTTATGATCCCAATTCCTTGTGATTCATTTAATATTGATTTAATAGGCAACATATTGAGAATTAGACCTTTTTGACATATAAAGCCTTATTTTTCATTAGAACTTTTATTTAGGTTGAGAATGAGTTTTCATTAAGAAGTACGCAAAACAAGTAAGAACACCACACTCGGACAATGCCGACTATTACGTACTTTACACCACTTCGCCTTGTACAGTTATTCGGTCGTTTTGATAACAATACACTAAAAAATACGTATTATATAGGCGTGTCCTTGGACCGATTTAGCCCATTTTCAATACCAATCTGCGCACGAGAACTTCCAATGTTTCTATCAAATTTGAAGTTGATGGCTTAATTTTTTTGGCCAGGAGAATGTTTATTCCAAACATTACACGGACGGGCAGCTGGACAGACGGACATGCTCAAATCGATATGCTTTGTTGGGTCCCTGAAGTTTTCTTCTGAGCGCAACAACCATCCGCAAAGACTTAACACACCCTTGTAGCACACCGATGGTGTAGGGTATAATCGTGAAAAGCGTATATGCTTAGCAAGAAAAGTGAAGACATTGTGGAGAAGACCGAGGATTTCTAGGTAGGTAAAAATATTTTTAAAAAAATCTTTCTCTCCATACGAATGCATCTCTGTCCACTGAATGCATATGCTTCTCGCTCCGATTGTATCGTTATATTAATATCATTAATATACGTCAACTTCTCACCTTAGTTTTTATAGGAGATCTCCCCAACGACAACAACAATAGCAAAGCGTTTTCTTTCGATTCCAACTCCTTTTCACTTGAAAGCACAAGCAAAAAATTAAGCAGCTGCGTTATAAATAATATTTTATTGTTAACAAAAGATGAATTTTTAAATAAATCGAACACGAGAAAAACTATTTTTAATAAAATTTTCACATTCAAGTAAAGTATGTGCCTTTAAATTGGGTTACGTACATTTGTCGTCTAACAATGTCTTTAGTCAGTTAAGTTTTTTAAGAAACTAATAAAATTGAAACTCTCAAGATTTTTCTCCTTCAACATTCACCTATCCATGGCTTATCAAATGGAGGTATTCTGCAGCTCTTTCCACGGCACAATTTCTGCGTAGAATAATTCTGCTTTGTTGTTGTTATTGTTGTGTAAAGTCTGCGATAAAAGGTCCTATAAAAAATATGCTCTCTTAGATAAATTTAATTTAGTATCCGTTATTTGCTAATAATTCTTCGTCATTAGTTATTGATTTCCGTTATCTATTTTCACAAATATGGGGACTAGTTCTGTGGATAGTAGAGCGCAGAGAATACTTGTGGAACACATTTCTGCTATGAAAAACCACAAAATACCATAACAAATGCCAAATATATACATAAATAAAAGGGAAAAGATTCGAACATACAAGATAACTACGACAACCAAGCAAATCTAGACACGTACAGGGTATGTGCACATGAAACCGAAATTTTTATATGGAAAATACATGTTCACTGTATGAAAGTTGCTATGTCACACTAAATTGATATGAACGAAGTCATCTGTGGTTTATTACGAAAAGCGTTTATTATAACAATTCTCTCTTCTCATTTTATTTATACTATGCACTGCTATACGACATCTCCCACCGGCATAGAAGAATAATTTTTAAATAAAAATTCGCTGGGGGCCTATTCGAAACCGACTGCATGGTCGTAGAAGCAATTTAGCATTTAGTAATCGGTCGATGTTCGACGGCTCACTGGATAATGCGCGTTTTTCATCGGGCACTGCATTACTCGTTAGCATCGGACTATTTAATGTGTTATTGTCTTCATGTGGTAAGACCGGTGCTTCGTTTGACGAAGTCTGCGTAGTGTTTTAAGGTAAATTGGTGCAACAATTGGATTCGAAAGTTCTTTCCCTAGCTTTCCCAAATTTGACTTCGTAGTGTGTAATTGACCCATCTTTTCAATTACTCTTTCAAATTATCACTTAATGTTTGCTAAGCGATCAAGTGCCGATACCCTCTCACCTTCATTTCATTACAATACTCCATTATTTATCATCAGTTTTATTGTAAGGTATGATTAGATCTAAACGAGCTTGTATCTGGCGTCCCTCTCACCCGGTTTCATTACAATACTCCATTGTTTATCATCAGTTTTATTGTAAGGTATGACTAGATCCTAACGAGCATAAAAGCATCGAAGATGGTTTACCAGTTGTGGAATGAATTGCTCTTCTATAGGCTGGAAGAACTTTTGGTAGTACTGGCCATACAGATGTGATACTATATTTGGCGGCGATTAACTTATTTTTCAGTGTTTCAGTGTTTGTATAAATCGTTCTGCCCAACCATTCGAGGATGGGCGATAGGGTGCACATTGTTTATGCATAGTTCCGTTGTCTGTTAAAAATCTTTGAAATGTACTTACACTGAGCTGTCGACCGTGGGTACTAATAATTATTTTTTGCAAGCAAATATATCCCCACCCTTTGGAACTGTTATTTCTGTAGACATATCCGGTACTATATGAACTTCTGGCCACTTACCAACGAATCGTCCAGAAAAAATCAGCATTCGGGTCAACATAATCAATATGGACTCTTTCAAATGGCTTACTAGGTGTTTGCCAAAGGAGAGAGAGATTTGGTTTTTCGCTCAGTACGAGTTGATTGACAAGCGGCACAATTTTCAAGCGAATTCTCTAATTGTTTTCGCAATGATTATGAGATGTTTACATGAACGCCGCTCATTAAAACATCAGCGTGGAAGCTAAACTCACTTTGAGTAGTTCCAAACTGACCATTTGGGCTAGCATCTCATTGGTACGTTACGCAATCAATTAGGTTTTTTGTTTCTTTATCATTGTTAAGAGCTTCCTGCAATATATTCACGATGACAGGTAAGACTGCGAGTACTTCTTCCTCTACGAGGCCTTCTATACGATGGCGTTGGTCCTTGAATAATAGCCTCGACAACATGTCGGCGCTTGTATGTTCCGATGCCTTTCTGATTCGAATTTCGTAATCAAAATTTTCCAATTTGCTGACGCTCTTGATAATGCCTTCTGAGATGAAAATATTTGTGCTATTGCTCTCTTGTCTTATATTTCTTCCATATAGATATCGGTACAATTTTCGCGCTTGACGGAACTGTTGTTGCACTGAATTTAATGTCTACCAAGCCAATTGTAATGATCTCTCGCGACCGTCTTCGCCTATATGATCTAGAATTTCACCTACGCCATATCAGCTGGCATTTATTGCTAAAACTAACGGCAACTCAGGCTTATGATGCATCAGCACGACATTTACTTCCGAAAGTCATGAAATCCGTACTAAAATAAAATTTCACGTACTTGTGAAGTAATTTTTTTAGTGGGTACACGATGTCACTCAAATTCTTGACAAGTCGACCACAATAGATTATGCAAAACTTGTTGAAAAGCTTACCGGGGGTTGGAATGGGGTATTCATCAATAACTAATTTTGCATTGACCGAAATTTTATAACCACTGCAGATTCTTACCACAATTGGTGTCGGTCATGCGCTTCTTTCAACTCTGACCAGCAATAATTACGATACTTCCTTTCCAAACTTTACTTCTGCAGCTTTAAGCAGTAGAAATGCTATATTTTGCTTGCTATACTAATTCAATATTTTTTGACAATTCTCTTCTTCTTATTTCACGTATACTACATACACGTTCTTCGTACCTGTTTGAGAATTGCTCGAGCCACTGCTCAGTTGAGCGTGTCTAATGTGACGCGAATGGATTTCTCCCATGTAAAAACTTATAGTTCGATGGTTTTTTTTAACAGCGAACCATTCAAATCGGTTAGCTGTTGTTGGTGGCCTTCAATATTAAGCGTTTCACCGCGCTTCAACAAGCCACACCCTTATCTTGTGTAGTAGTAGTGGACTGCCAATGAATTTTTGCATCTAGAATTCTCAAAATAAAACCACTATTCGTCCCGAGTAACGATACGATGCAAAAACCACGAACAAACTACGCTATTACAAGGAGCTTGTGTAGTTGTGAATACCATAATCTTTGTCAGATGTCCACAAGAGGAATGTCGCGAATGGCGCGGCATGACAGTAACTCCATTGTCAGTTAGGGCCATCTATGGGTAAATTCTGATTTCGCATTTACATACCTGGTGTGGGACAAAATGAATAAAAACAAGTGAGAAAGTTATATTCGGCTGAGGCCGCATTTCGCCTACCCACCACCACTTAACGTGCTTTTATTTATTGTTATAACAAAGTGCATGGGATAAAATTTATCTTCCACTAAAGTAAAAGCTTATATAACCAAATTTTTTAATATAATTTACTTTACTCACCATTCTTAAGCCACAGCGGAAGGAAGAGTGTACGTTGTTTAGATGTTTTGTCGTAAATACGAAAATAGACGATCATAAAGCCCATGTGATATAAAATAATAAAATTGCGTTTTATTTTTTAAATAGATAGCTGACAATTTAATTGATATGTGACGAAAATTGTATGAAGAAATTGTGCGTAGAAATGTAAAAATTCCAATATTAAGCCTATAGAAATTGTTGTTTCTAGTCATATTTCTTTATGGACATAAACATAGCTATTCAGGTCAGGGACTCGTAAGTTACCATTTCTATTCTCTCCATACATTGCTTATATTTGAAAGTTCCCAAAGGATTTGAATCTGCCCTAAAAAAAAAATTATTCGACCACGTCGTGACGTGTACCATAATTAATTTGCAAGGAACACACCTAGTTTGGCGCATTTTTCTCTCCAAGTGCTCTTATTTGACGCGCGCATTGTCTCGATTATTGAACAGAAATTAATTCAGCACGTCGTGGCGTCCGCAGAGTTTAATTTAAAAGTAAAACACTTGACTTGTCGCATTCTACCCTCCAAGTCTTTTTATCTGATACCCATATCGTCGGGATAGTGATGAGAAAATTAATCCACCACCTCGTGACGTCCGCGGTATTTATTTTGAAACTAATGCGCATAGCTTGTCGCATTCTACGTTCCAAGTCCTCTCATTTCATATCCATATCGACGGCATTGTGATGAACACATTAATCCAACACATCGTGGTGTCCAAAATATTCATTGTGGAATTAACCCATTTTTAGGCAAGTAATATGTGTTCATTTGTGGAATGTGCAAAACAATTTTACACATTCTGTCTTGTTTACCGTATGATTGATGAATAAGCATAAAACCATGAAAAAGTGAAAAAAGTTGGGTCACTTATAAAGTTGTGTGGACATGGTCGATTTTTTCCCTTTCTGCACATAAATAATAGAGGTTTCCTTCTATCTTTTATAGATTGTGAGTAATGAGCGATAATCTACAAATTTTTACATCAAAAAACGGACTTGCGTTCAATCTACGCTTTACCGCGAGCGTGTGCTCTGACCAAGTTAGCCCATTTTCAATATCAATCTGTGGGCAGAATCTTCCAGTGATTCTACCAAATTTATAGTTGATGTCTTCATTTTTGCGACCAGGAGAGTGTCAGCAACACAAACCACACACATCAGGCTTAATCGATTCAGAATTTCAAGCTGCTCAAAGATATATGATTTATGTAAGCCCTTTGAAGCTTCCTTTTCAGCGTTGCAAACATTATGACGAAATAAATCCTTCGGTAGCGGGTATAAAAATTTAAAAAAAAAATGTTTGCTTCCGGAATGCCAGTATGTTACAGTATGTTCTAAGCATTTGTTCGAAGAACAATTCGCATAAATCAAAAAGCTTTCCCTTAATTCCTAAGCAATGTTCACTTAGGCAGATCCAACATTTTTACGCAATCAAGATGACTTATATATCCATTTTTACACCATTTTCTTTTTCTGAAAGGTGGCAGTATACTCATTTTGTCACAAGGTTTGCAGCATCCAAAAGGAAGCTTTGGGGACCGTACACAGTACCTATACTCTTGATCAACGGGAAATTGGGAATTGACGTAGCCATGCCTGTGTGTCGGTGTGCTTTTGACGACCTCCTGGTCAGAGAAGTTCTTCCACGCAAGCAACTGCGGCAACGCATTGCAACTGCGGCAAATTGGTAAGAGGGCGCTCCCAATTAAAGTGTAAACTGAAGAAATCTTCATTTCCCTAAACAAAAATATATGGATTTCGGCTTATTGCCTTAAATTGTGAAAAACAGATAGTTGGAATTTTCTAAATTTACTTTGTGAAGGAGCTTTGCGTCCGCATTTAAAAATGGGAAAAGTTGGCTACGCCCACACAAAACAGCAAGTCATCAAATTCTCATTTTTTTTTTACTTTTTCACATTTTTCACTTATTACTCATAAGTAGAACAACATAGAACGTTGAAGATACACGACACGGTCTAACAGGCCTTTAACTCTAAAACAAGTATAGTGAATGTTACATGAGAAAGGATTCATTTTTCCTTAACTGCAGAAACCTTTACTGAAGTCAGTTTTGAATAAGCACTCTAGTATTAGCGCAAGGGCCTACATATTTGATTTATTGATTGCAAAGAAAAAAAGGTTTTTTTTTGGAAAAAATCCAGCAGAAAATGGGTAAATTATAATCGATTTTTTTTTTCGTGTTACGGGTTTAAGCAATCGTTTGAAAATTGCATGGAGACATCGGTTAAGATTTCAATTTTTACAAAAACCTTTCTTTCATCTCTCTTATCCAGTAAACTCAAGATACTTATAAGACAAGTCTACGACTATGTTCGGAAAATCGACTGTATGGATGACATGAAATTCGGATCCACTTATAATGATTTTTATGTCATTTCTCCACAAGTAATTTAAGTAATAAGAGGGGAGGAAATATCGGAGAAGACGATATTGCTCTCTAATAATAGAGCTAAAAACTTTCAAACGATCGATTAATTCAGATAGAATGACTAAATCATCTATTATCTATTTGTTATACCCTACACCAGTTGTGGTACAAGGTTAGTAGAGGTTTCCGATATTCTACGGAATTTGCTTGCCCAACCCATACTCCTTTCTGAAAAATATTTTATAAATGATGCATGTTTTTGAAGGCCTACTACGTCTAAATCCTAAATCCTTTTTTCACTTTTGAGGGAATAATGCGTTTAGTTAGTAGTATTTCCACTACCCATTGCTTTAATGAAAGGTTAAAGTCATATCCGATATGTGTGTAACTTACGATTTTAGGCGTTGATTTTATGGACGTTGCTCAGTCTTAAGGAAATGCTGGTTCCTACTGCGAACACCCAGCACCGAGTATCACTTTCAGTAGATTAATCCTTCGAGCCGCCAGATTCCAAATATGTTCCATATTGAAAGAGAGTGAAAAGTTTGCCCAGCTTTTAGGAGCAGAGTGTGTTCATCATTTTTACGCTGTATTTCAACTCGAACCCTATTTCACGAGACGTTCCAATTGTTCACTTGATATATTGACCAAATGATAAAAGGCTGTGATCAAAGACCAATTTTAATTTCTCAATGATACAAAGGCAAGAAAAAAAGCGACTTAAACTCCGGTCTCCAAACCAAGCAAACTTAAATAGGCCACGTTCATGCGTTTCACATAAGCAGCTTACAAGTCAAATGCTCGAAAAAGTTAATGAATGCGAATAGCTTTTCAATATCGTTCAGCATTCAAATTAGAAGTACTGTTCGGAGATCCTGCTACGGCGAAACTGTCTCACCTCTCTTTAAATTTCGAATCCGAATAATGTGTGAATGATTTTCGAGCCCGATTAAAAATGCAAAAGAGAAAAATAATACTAATAATACCAGCAAAATTATATTTAAAGCGGTCCCTATAAGTGACAAGAACTAAATAGTTTTTCTTACTTTAACTACTTTCTGCAATAAAGAAGCGCTTGTTCCATGGATTTGCATTTTCAACTCAAGCCCTTTGAGTTCATCATGATTTTCTTTTGAATGATTAGTTCTTTTTAAGTAAAACAAAAAACAAACCACAAAAAAGCCAAAACAATAGTGCAGATCCTTTGCTTTTTACATTGCTAAAAGAAAAAAAAGAAAAAATTTGTATTAAAAAAATTCGAAAAAAATCCAATTTTCCTTTAATTTTACGCTTTTGGAAATTTCGTTTAAGTTTTGTAGACCATTTTTAATTAACTAGATTTTTTCAATGTTTTAAGTTTTGTATGCTTAATAAGAATAAGGCACCAAAACAATTACACCAGCAGACACACCGACACTCACACGCACACAAAAGCATCAAATAATTGTTCCTCAATTTTCTTCATTTATTATTTCAACTTTTTTTGAATTGTTTTCTTTTGTTTTTCTTTTTTTTAATTTCTTTCGTTTATTATAATTTGTTCTGAAATTTTATTCGTGTGCACCTGTATGTGAAGCCAGAGACATATAATCAAAAAAAATGTGTGTAGTTTTATTTGCCGAAAAGAAAAACAGAAACTACTTACCTACACATTTGTACATGCATATATATATGTATATGTAGTTGTGTAGCAATTTTCTTGTAAATAATTTTAATTTGAGAATTTCTTATTTGATTTAATTTGATTTATGCTTTGTTCTTGAGTTTGAAAAAATCTTGGAATTCGCTTTTACTCTCTTACGGTTATTATGGTTTCTTTTCCTTTATCTCTTTTTTTCTTTTCTTTTGTATACCATATATCCTGCTAAACCTGCATATATCCAAATGTTCGTTTTCGAAATAAAAACTAAAAACGAAACAATATATCGATTTCAATTCGAAACCTCAAAACAATAACTCCCCAAAAACTAAATGGGCCGCTTTTTCTTATTCTTCAAAATTTTACCTCCTCCTATGAAAACAATTCAAATATTGGATTTGTTGGTTATATGTAACGGACTCTCTCTCCAAATTATTCGAAATACATTAATATTTTCAAAATCCAAATCGAACATTACATATATATATATGTATATGTATATATATATATATATTATGTATATATATATATATATATATACTCATATATACTAACATACATATATATATATATATATATATATACATACATATATACCTATACGTATGTATATATACATATATGTATATACATATATATATATATATATATATATATATATATATATACCAATATATATATATATACCTTCATATATGTATATGTGTCACATAATAAAATAGAATATGCCACCGTCGGCTATATGGCAAAACGAATTCAAATGCGAAAACAAAGATTTATGACGATCCAAAAGATGAAAGAGCAAAAAAGTCAACAACTTGATGGGGTGCAACAGCCGCCCAATCCCAATCCAAATGCGGGGGATCATGGACATGGGCATGGTCATGGCCATAGCCATGGTCATCCTCATGCGCCCAAGCAAACAGTGAGTAATCGCCCAATTGGCTTTCAAAATATCCAACCAAATATTGGTGCTCGCGGTTGCTCGATAGTGGGACCCTTGTTCCAGGAGGTGAGATTCAAGGTGCACGATCCAAAGGCTCATTCGAAGGGAGGTACTCTGGAAAATACGGTCAACGGAGGCCGTGGTGGTCCACCAGTTGGTGGACCTCATGGTCCTCCACCGCCAGCCGGTCCCATTGCTGGCGGCCCAGGAGGCGGTGGCGGCGGTGGTGGTGGCGGGGGCGGCGGAGGTGGAGGTGGTGCTGGCGGACCACCTGAAGGCGGGGATGCTGAAGCGGCAGTACCAGCTCATTTACTACAGGGAAAACCGAAAAGTGTAAAATCTCCATTTTTAACTCAATTTCTTTTTCTCTCTCTTTCTCTTTCTCTCGCTCTCTCTCTCTCTCCCTCTCTCTCTCTCTCTCTCTCTTTTTCCCTCTCTTTCCAATTTATTTATTTTTTTTTTAGTTTCTTCCTATCCGCACTTGTAATAATTGTAAATTTTATCGGGCTCTGTGTTTTTCTTGTTTGCTCCCCCCTCTAGGACGTTAACAAACTATTAGGTGTCACGCCTTCTGACATTGACAAATACTCGCGTATCGTATTTCCAGTTTGTTTTGTTTGCTTTAATCTTATGTATTGGATCATCTATCTGCACGTCAGCGATGTGGTCGCGGACGACTTGGTCTTACTGGGCGAAGAGAAATAAATCGCAATCCAAGGCAGTGTCAACATACTACTCAGTAGGAAAAAAATTACTGTAGTTTTTAGTGTTCTACAAAAATTAAACGTACATCATTCAAATAATTTTCAAAAAAAAAAAAAATAAAAGAATAAAAAAAAATAATAATAATAATAATAATAAGAGAGTAAAAAACAAAAATAACTATAATATTAATCTTAACGTAACATAAAAGTAAACAACTAGGCTTAGGTTAATAATTTAGATTAAATAACAAATTTCAAAAAAATAAATCAAAACTATTTGTAGAAAATCAACAACGTAAGAACCAAAAGAAAAACAAAAAAAAAAAAAAAAATCAAAACAGCGCCCAAGTATAAAGCTCAAGTGAAGGCACGATTACTGAAATTGTAGTAAATTAAATACACGAAAGAAAACCCGATGTTTTTTGTTTTTGTTTTTTTTTGTTCACAACTCAGCCCAGGTTCAATGACTTTTGTTGTATATTTTTTAGCAAATCTGAACAAAAATCCAAAAATGATGCTTCCTTATAGAATCTAAAGCACAAAAATTTTTCACAACACTAAACAACTAAATAAGTATATAAATGGCCGAAACAACAATTGTTTGTCTTCCTTAAACACACACAAAACTAAACTCTTCTGACCTCTTCGTTTTTATGCCCACCAACACCGGACGGAAGTTTGTTATTAATTTCGCGATAGTGTTTATTATGTTCGAAACCGAAATCTGAACGGAGATCTCATAAAGTATATGCATTCGTGATAAGGATGAGATCCTGACAACGAATTCTCGTCGTCGTTGTCGTCTAATTCGTTGGTCTGTCCGTCTGTCCGTTATCTGTGCATGCTTGTGATAATCGAAAATTCACATCAAATGTACGCGAAGTTAAAAATTTTCTCAAATGACATAGCAATTTCCGTCTGTCCGTCAGCGTGACTGTCATGCTCTATGAATCGAGCGTATGAAATTAAAATAATATAATTCGCAACTCGGACATTTATGCCTTGTTGAATTTTGCGAATGCATTTTTACAATTACTGACCACAAATGAATAAAAAAAAAATTTAATAAAATTTCGATGTTTAGCAATGAAAGGACCAAGTTCGCGAATTCTTTCGTATCTAGTGAAGATGGTGTGTAAAGCAGATTCGTTTCAAAACGAATATAACTTTTTTAGTTGATTTACCTTCGAGATCCTTCGGCTTATTCCATAAATTTCGCCCTACAATAAAAACAAAATAAATAAATAAATAAATAAATAAGAAATAAAGTATAAAACTAAAATATGTTTGTAAAAATAATCAGTAAATAAAAAAAAAAATTATGAAAAATGTTTTTGTTTTTTGTTTTGGTTTTCTTTTCAAAAACAGCGCTTCCAAAACAATTTGCCAAATTTATATTTTTAGGCATACTTATAAGCAATTACAAATTTTATGGAATAAAATAAACAACAAATAGCCAACAAACCAAAGTCTTATAACTTCTCCACAAGAATACATCGGGTTTTTTGTTTGTTTGTTTGATTGTGTTTTTTTTTTTTTAAATTCATTTTATTGTTATTAGCATTTTTCTTTTAATTCTTTCGCACAATATATCGTAAGGAAATTAAAAGAAATACGATAACGTTTATCAACTTAGGGCAAATTGAAACAACAATGACAAGAACAAATGCACTCATAATTCCCTTAACGAATTCAAATTAAAGAAAAATTTTAGTAAGCAAAAGAAAAGGAAAAAATAAATGAAATAAACTAATAATAAATAAATAAACAATAAACGATAAAAGAAAAATAAGAATATTTAACTATAGTAAGAAAAATGTTGAGATTTCAAAAGACACACAAAAATGAGAAATACTGCCTAAATATTATATAATACATATATATATATATATATATAAAGTAAACTAAAATAATTGAAAAATGAATTAAATTAAATTTTAATAATGTTAATAACGAAAGAATAGTTTAAATATATATTAAAAAATAATAAAGAAGAAGAAGCGAGCAACACTTAGATTAGCGTAATTTTCAAGTTAAATAATATTTGTATATACAATATACACATCCATATATACACGTAGGCATATACATATATATATACATATACACAAACACTCGTATATATATATATATATATATATATATATGTATATATATACATATATATACAGATATACGTATATATATATATATATATATATGTAGCCGAACGAAACTAAAACGGATCTTAAGAAACTCTATAGCAAAGATCGTTTACATGTTCACATGTTTGCATTCGGTCGCACATCTTAGCATGTGAACGATTGAATCGGTATGTGATCGGGTGATCAGTGCGTTTATATATTTTACGAATTTGGTCTAATAACAACAGCTATCCATACAATACATCCATACATAAATACATACAATACATATATAATGACGTTGTGTACATAAAAAATAGTTAAATACCTATAGTAAACACCAAAAGATATGAACAAATATATACAAAAAAAAAAAAGAAGAAAACAACAGCAAATGAAATGAAATATGAAAGTAGGAATAAACTTCGCATATACACATAAATATAAATACGTATATACGTGTATTTGAAATAGAATAATAATAATAATAATAATAATAATAATAATAATAATTTAACGGAAATAGTTATAAAGAAAAAAACATTCATTTCTTTTTGTACGTATGAATGTATGTGCATTCAGGCACGGTTATTAAATTAAATAATAGAAAGAAAAAAAAAAAAGCTATATATATATATATATATATATAATTAATTAGTTAATTAGCAAAAAAAGACGAGAGAATTGTTTTTATAAATATTTCTTATTTACACACATAGAATAAGAAAAACGTCAAATGTGTGAATCATATTTTATTATTAATTATTTTTTATTAAGACCAATCCTCATGATTACGGGGTTGCGCTTTCAGTATTCTTTTTGCGGAACTGTACTGAATAGAACATTACTTAGTACGTGACTAATACAATCTATTGTGAGGCACAAGCAAATTTTCCTACAACAAGGCATTTTGCAATCAATTTCATATTTTAAAAATCAACTCAAACGCAGTTTTATAAAACCGCAAGCTCTTTAACTGCCCTCTTAAGCTTACCTTACTGCAAGCAAGGAAGTTTAAAATCAGTTCAATCGCTACTGTAACTGCAACATAGCCAACTTGTATTCATTGCATTTACAAACAAATTCAGTCATTTTGTGTGGGGAGCATAGACGAGAGCTTGACGACAGCTAATCCCAAGCTCATGCTGAAGCTTATCTTCTGAACGAATAAATACTTTAAAAATGTGGCATGAATCAATTTCTACAAATTTGTATATGTGATATGTGATATATAATTAACAGTAAATCAATGTCTCTTACAACAGTTTGTCTGCTGCGGACGTGCTCACGTTCATATGCGAGTCGTAGCCGCTACCATCACTATAAGCCTTAATCTGAATCTCGTGTTATATTGGGCATAGGGCTCGTAATGATCAGATCAGGATGGGCTTCTAATAGCAGCCAGCTGTTGATGTTGCACTTACTACGTACTATTTGATACTGAAAGCTTCATTCCGTATAAGAAAAAGAAAAAATTTGCATTCGGTTATACGAATTTTTGTTTTCTTTTTTTTTTTTGTTTATTTTCCTCTTCCATATCCTCTAACTATAAACTGTAAATATTTGACTGCTTTAGCGATTCTATGAAATGACAAAATTTGTGTTTGTGTTTGTTTATTCGCTTACATCTGCCTTTTCGGCATTTCATTATCAGTTCATTACACATTGGTCTTCAGTGTCCTGTAATTAGCATATGAAGGCAAATAACTCAGTTCCTCGGTAAATATTTTATTGCATTGAGTTTTAGTTTTTTTTTTTTTTTTTTGGCAAAATATTTAACGAAATTTTTCGAACCAAATTAACACACACGTTTATAAAGTAAATACATCTACAGCACCGGAAAAACAGCTCTAAATTATAATTTAAAAGCATAGGAAATAAAAACGAAAGAAAAAATAACAAAAAAAAAATTAATAAACAAAAAAAAATAAATAAAATCCTTTTGATACTCTATTCTACATAAACTGAATGCGTAATAAAAATTGAGAACAAAAAAAAAAAAAAACGAAAAAAAAGAAAATTAAAATAATAATAATAAAATAAATAAAAACCTGGTTTTAAAAACGTTAGCGAACAAATTTACTATAATTATAATTAAATAGATAAAACTCAATACAAAATCGAAATATCCTTAGCATGTAACGAAGACACTTTACGATATTTGAGGTAATATATTCTAAAATGACATAACACATACAAACACATGCACATAATATCTTTAGTATCAAATTCGTACAGTGTCTTTAAAGGGGGTATGGCGCCAATAAAGTGTATATTAATATAATAACAACAAAAATAAACAAATACAAGTATAAAAAATGATTTCGAAGCGATTTCAAAACATAACGAAAGCCTTCAACTAAAAATGAAAACAAAAAACAACAACAAAAGAATAAAACGGGGTTTCTTAACATTTTCTTCTTTTTGTTCGTGTGATCAAAGCCCTAAGCGAAGGCTTGGCAATTTGAAATGTTTATAGGTAAAAAAATACGATTCATTTATTCCTCTGATAGCGGAAAACATTTTCACCGAAAAAAAATACTTTAAATGGATGATTTTTGTTTTTTTTTTCAACTTTTCGCAAAGAGCCAAACATTGCGAACGCCCCCATTCACTCTACTTAGGCGCTCACTCATTCACACACTCACATTTTTATATATTCCCTTCAATACTCTACAATACGATACAATAACAACCAAAAGAATAACAAATTTCACAGTCACCGTTACACACGAAAAGAAATTACTTTAAAAAAAAAACACAAAACCAAAAAGAAAAAGAAAAAGAAAAGCGGAGAAAAAACCTTTGTTGTTGTATAGAAAGATATATATGTTTCACAAATTAATTTACAAAAATACAAAAACAAATAATATAATAATTGCCAGACACACAAACAATATATCAATAAAGTTGAGCATCTTTTTAAGTATCATTTGAAAAAAAACAAAGAAAACGTACACACGAAACATAAATGAGTAAATTTAATGACTTCAAATGGACAAAGTATTGATTTCCTCTTATACTCGTACATACATGTAATTAAGAAATTTTTCTAATAATATCGAAGAAAAATACCTTTCCCTTCTGTTCAATTACGAGCCATACGAAATACCGAAACAGCCTACATAACCGCAACCCTAACCAGTACTACTTCTATCTGATATTCTGCAATGATCTACAGTCGAGAAAAAACAAATGACACAAATATCATTACGTAACGTTAATTAATTATTATCGTCTTGAAGCGGATTGTAGATAGCCGCCGCCATCGAAATAACAATTCTGTATGTATATGACTGAGTAAATTAATTATTCTTAGTCTTAAAGATTGCACCTTATAACTCGCGCCGATAACTCTTTTTAATGATCTTTAATATTTTCAAAAATTTTCTAGACTGTTATGGAAAAAGCAAACAAAATCGGGAAAGATGAAACAATAAGAAAACGCAGACGAACAGACGGACGGACGGGCTGACAAACGAAGCATCAGATTGTCGATTAAGACCTTCGAACGCGACAGATGGCATTTGATTCAAAAGAAATCAACTAAGTGACGAATAAAAGAACGAACGGATGAAGAAAGGCAGACGGAGAAACAAACGGAGACACAAGGGGAAAACCACAGAGAAAAATAGATGGTGAGGGAGTAGTCGCAAGCGGGTGATATTCACTTAAACGAAGAACCCTCCTGGTGAGAAACAGACGAATGAAAAATGTGTAAAAGACAGTCAAACATATAGAGTAAATAGACAGAAGGACAAACGAACGGCGAAATGTATATTAAAAGGTTTATCAAAATTGATGTAATCGAAAAGCTGACAAATAGACAACAAACATTTTCAATCTAAACGAAAACGTATCCATAGGTACTCACCAACGTTTTTACCTTTATCCACTTATCCTTAACACCCTAAAATACTGTCTCCCAACACAGTTAAACCATTCGCTTATATCACTTCTTATTTAGGAAAAATCGAATTATCTTCTATTACTTCAATGCCCTTTCATTAAGCATTCTATTTTATACGTCCAAGTAAAGCAAGAAATAAAGGCATATCCGCTGGAAACAATTGAAGTTTTACCATGGTATTTAGCTAATTAAGTTGAGGCACTTATTGTGACCGAGACCTTGTACTTTTTATTTAGCACAATTATTTGTAAACCAAGAGCGATCTACTTCAAGTCCAATGAATTATCCTACATTTTAACACTTACGACCGAACACTTTTAGCCAAAGTTTCTTTTGATCGAATAGACTTTTTGGAATTTGCAATAGAGTATGGTTTAAGCAGCACTAGCATGATAAACTCCTCAGCAATTGGCAGGCAAGCAAATGGCAGGCCTCTTTAGAAAATTGCATATTTGCAGTCAATAAAAATGAAAATAAATCGTCACGTTCGTCGTAATAGATCGCCCGCATACATATATTTATATATATTTATAACTTGAATATCTTTTCAGAGTCTGTTAAGGGAAAGTAAAATCAATAAATCCCAAGACTGTGTTAATGAAAACAAGCAAGCACATTATAGTTGGGCCGACCATTAGATACCTTACCCCACTGCGCTTAGTACAATTCTTCACCCGTTTAATACACCAAAAATTATACATTGCTCTCATCTAAACGCATACTTTTAATGCTCGAGAGAATGCTCGAAACGTCATCTGGCGCGATCCAAATTTAGCAAACTATACTTTCTACTTTCTACAAATTTTACTATTTTTCAATTGCTATCATAAAAAGTGCTAGAGATTATACTTTCTCTCCATAAAAGGGCTTGATTTTCATGATAAGCCCTATAAGTGATAACGCCTACAAAATATACCTATGTAATCCAAATTCGCAAAAATGTAAAAAGGAAACCGTTTTTTGAAGAGCTTACTAGTAACGAGAAATCTTACAAGGGGTGGGATTCCAGAAATACACCTACATAGTTCAAATTTGGTCCACTTAATTTTTATGTCAAATTTCCACCACGAACCAATTTTCATTATAAAACACTAATAATTAGGTTTCTTTGGCATATAAGGGTCTACACATCCTGAGAATCTTTATACGCGCTGATGTCCAAAACATAGACCTACGTAGTCCAAATTCGGTGTCAATTTTCATCATGAAATATTGAAAATTTCATATTTTTATCACATAAAAAGTTAAATTTCCGTTAGAATGGTTGTATGAGAAGCGACCCAGCCGCCACAGTGTCAACGGACCATTACTCAGTGACTTTTGTCGAGAAATTTTGAAAATTGCAATTTTTCCCATATTATGGCTTTTCAAAATAAAGCGTTATGGCATATATGGGGAGTGGTCGAAAAAGTGAACCGATCCAAACCATTTTCAATGGCGTTCCTGGTTGAGCCAAAATACGTCAGTGTACAAATTCCCTCAAAAATTGCCATCTGTAGGTTGAACACAAAAGCACATCACAACAGACATCAGACGGGCAGACAGACAGACCTGAATCGATCAGTATCGTAAAAGATGGTTCCACCCTAAGCTCATGTGGATGTGGATGATACGTCTGCCGAAACTTAATATGCCCTGCACCACAAGTAGTGTGCGGTACAATTATGAAAGCTTCTCTCCCAGATCATACCCCATTTTCAACAGTCCCTTCACTTTAACAACACATTCTAAAAAATAATTACGTTCAGTTTGTGCCTTTTCATAGCGTTTTCTCCAGAGTTTTCTTCCAGAGTTTCGTTGCTTTAGATTGTGACAAACAAATAATTCTCTAATCGGATCAAATATACGAAGAGAGTGAAAGGCGCATAGAAATAAGTTTAACTGCTTTCAACAAAAAACTGAATTATTTCGTGGGAGCGATGATGATCTAGTCGTTGGTAATACCTTCGATGAACTTCAATAAAAAAAAAATTTTGAAAAGCTTTTTTTTAACACCAAAGAGCACACACACATCCTGAGATTTACGAAAAATATTTAAACTTTTTTTGTTCCACTTTTATCACAGTTTGTCTTACCATCTTTTCTTTACTTACGTAAACAAACCTACCACAAACACGTTCAAAATGAAGAACAACAAAAAGAAAGCAAAAAACCACAACTGCATAAAATCTAAGAAAAGTATAAACTAAAAAAGAAAAAAAAAATAAAAAAATACATTCGCTTCCGGGCGAACCCATAATATCACAACACTTAGATCCCAAATGTTTATTAGCTAAACTAAATTTATTGAATGTTTTTTTTTCTAAAGGGTGAAAAACAATTGAAAACGAATTAAAAAAAAATTGACAGCTCAACGGTTTCGGAGCATATTTCTAGCATACAAACAGAAAACAAAAACAAAAATAAATAAAAAAATGTAACAAAAAATAAACAAGAAAATAAGCTTTTAAATTTTTTATGCAACAAAAAGAAGAGAACACTGAATCCAAACTATTAAAAAAAAAAAGGATAAAAAAACACAAAAATATATTTAAAAATAGTTTAGCATAAATTTTTCTTAATTTAAATAAATATTTAATAAAATATAAAACGACGAGAACGGGAAGAAGAATTTTTTTAACGGATACTTTTAATTTCGAAATTAAACGTCGGTTGTCTTTTTCTTTTTATTTTTTAATGAAAAAGAAAACCTGCTTAAGGTGAAAAAAAAAAAAAAAATAAATAAATAAATCAATAAGAAAAACAATGAAAGATATTTATATTTTGTTAAAAAATTTGTATGACTTTTAAAGAGTTTTTCGCCCGCACATGAAACATGAAGAGGAATGAAAAACTAATCACAACTACAACAACAACAAAAACAACCAGTAAAACCAAATTCTAAAAACTAATGAAGATATTGAATAATTTTTAAGATAATAATTAAATCAAAAAAAGAACATAAAAACAAAAACTAACTAAATAACAGCACGCAGGCCACACAAATACACATGCACACATGCACACGCGCATACACGCACACACGCACACACGCACACACGCACACACGTACACACAAACAAAGAGGCAGACAGACTTCGACAGACATAACAAAGATAAGAACATATGCCGCATAATCACTCCCCCACTACAAAAAACAAATAAATAAATAAATAAATAAATAAATAGATAAATAAATAAATAAAAATAAAATTGTTTTTAAAGCAAGGAAATAAAAAACTTTTAAAATTTAAGCAAAATTTGCAAATAAAAAAACCTTTAATCGGCTTGAATCGATTACCGCAATGCCCACCAACGCTGCCCCGTCATATGTCGGTTCGCTGCCTATTCCCTTCGTCACAAAAATCTGTGATCGAAATTTTCGTGTCTACGTATTTATGCGCACTTACACGTATAGAGGGCCTTAACATCTATGGTCCCTGTTACATAACGTCGTGGACATTCGTTCCCTTAAATGTATATGTCAAGAAGTAAGCCATAAAGAACGTCGCGTTACCGATCAAGCCCGCATCTTACTCAATTCAATTCTTTACAAAATGAAGTCAACTTATCGGAGCTTATTGGAGTAGATGCCTCCTATACGACGCTACGATATAAATTCATCCAGAAGAAGTGCGAACAAGGACGAAGCTACGCTCGACCCAAAAAGGTCGTTTAAGAAGAATATTCAAATTATTTAGATACGAAAAGGGTGCTTGAACGCCCTTGCAAAACGCTTTCACACACAGGTTTGAAGCTTTCATTCAATTGTAAAGAGGCAAGCAATTGAGCGGAAAGGCGAATAAGTCGGATAACTCGACATGAAATTATATATCGATCTATTTTCATGTGATTGCTTTACATCTCGCTTTGTACGCGTCTGCGGATCGAAAAATGAAAGTACCTTATGCTGATTCGTCGCGGTTGTGGGTATTTAAAAATCTTTATGCAAAAAAAAAACAAGACACTTATGGTTGTATGTTTATTATTGAAAAAAATAAGCAAAAAATAATAATTGTAGTACTTATAACTATAAGTTAAACTTAATAATAAACACAATGTTTATAAAATTATTTATATCCTTCTCTTTTACATAGTTAAAATATTTAAAAAAATTTTTTTTTCATCTAACTTTTATTTTCCTTATTTTAATTTTATAAAAACTACAGCGAAAGAAATATTTGATAAGCATTTGGCCGGATTACGTCCCTAATTAATTGAGAAAAGCATTAGCACAATATCTATACTATGCTTAACTCGTTTTGACGACGTTCGCATCGCAATCTTCCCCGTTTTCGTTAGCGATCTCAAAATGCAATTCATTTGTCAAACCCACAGAGCAAACCCACAGTCGAGATATAAGATTGAACGTCCGTTGCCCAAAAGGCTCTAAGGCTACTAACGATGACCAAAAATATTTGTATTGTGGAAATTCAGAATCACTAAAATTTGATTAAAGGGTCACACCACTGTGACAGCCTCAAAAAAGAAATGGTGGTTTGGACAATTTTTTTTTTTTTTGGATCGAAGGAAACGTGACCGAATAGTCATATTCGGGAAGGTCATTAAGCGTATATATAATTACTAAGAAAAAAGAACTATTTCTGTTATAAGTGATCAATTTAAAGAGCTCTACGACAACCAACGTAACTGGTCCAACTGGTTTAGTTAGATTGAAAAAAAAAGAAAAGATAATTATATCGACGAATTAAAAATTTAATTTCCGACGAAGGGACAGTCATTCAAATTACAAAATAAACAAGTAAGAAAGTTATATTCGGTCGTGACCGAATCTTTTATACCCATCACGGTGGTCCTGAGAGAGAAGGAAAGAACTGCACTTTCGTACTCTATAATACTGGATGGGCGCAGCTGATTTTTTCTATTTTTGTAGTAGTACTACAACAACGCCCACAGAATATACGTTCATATTTTTGTAAATTTATCTGCTGCGGTTTATGAGTAGTGCGCAACAAACCACATTTTCTATTACTGTCGAAACTACTTTTGAAAGGTGGCCCCACTTTACGTAGTATTGTACCCGTGACCTTCCTCCGGCTTCAATTTTGCGGCCGGGAGAGTGTTCACAACAGACATTACGTGGGCGGACAGACAGACGTAATGCCCAAGTCGATTCAGAGTTTGATGCTGATAAAGAACATATAGGCTTTGTGGGCTCTCTGAGCCTTCCTTCTGGGCGTATAGAAAGGAACATTGTTAAGCTTAGTCTTGACTGCCGCTTTCAGAAATAATGTTTCTACAGAAGGTTGTCGAGCATTTTTTTTCGCTTCTCTTATAGATATATTTTTTTACAACAATAAATGTATTTAGTCAGTTAGTTTTACTATTCATCTGCAACCTCAGGAGCATAAAACTGCCCTCACATGTTGTTCAGATATTCTTCGTCAGATTCTTTCCTCGACTCGACTTGAAGATCGATTTGAAGCTGCCTAGTATCTTAATGGCTAGAAGTGCAGTTTTCTCGATTAATTCAATTTTGCTAAATTTTTTGTATGAATACAGAATCAATAAATGTTGTAAACTGATTGAAAATTGTCTCTTGCAAATCTCTTCGTCATAATAGAAGAGAACTTTTGAATGGTTTTGTTAATTGTCCGCTCAAAGGTCGTGCGCATATGCCCTGAGTAAGCCGTCTCTTCCCAGCGAATGCCCAGAAATTTCAATAATTTATCAAATTTTGACACATTTGACACCTGATGCTCTCCAATAATTATTATTATACTCGGCATTGAGTTTGGTTATTGAATAATTCTCTTTACTTTCTACATTTGATTTATTTATTTGGGTATCACTGTTCGAGGCTTGAAACATATATGAGTTTTCAAATAGTTTTCGAAAAGATTATTAAGAGCACTTGCCAAGAGCGAAAGTGATCCCGTGGGCCATCCCAGCCAAGAAAGGGGAATTTTTATGTTCAAAAAAACATGAGATAAATATCTTTTCTTACAAATATAAAATTAATTTACTAATTATGTTTAATTGTAGAAAAACTTTATAATATTTATTTAATTTAATTCTTTTATTTTATTTATTTTTCTTTTTTCTTTGTTTACTTAATAACAACAAACAGTTGATGGCATTTCCCAAGTATTTGTGAAATAAAGGATGACTAATACAATAGTTACGAGAAAAAATACTCGATAAAAACACATTAAAGGATATGTCGATAGTTACTATATAATCCACGTTTAGTTTTATCAAAATTTTAGGTGAACAGTAAGCTCCATATGTGCAGATAAGAAGAACAAGTAGAAACACGATAGTGGGCTCACCATTAAATCCTGCACACCCGCCTGCAGTTATTCATATAACAACCTTTCAAAATAGGCATGTAGTCGAAAAAGTGATCCGATCCGAATCAGTTTGAAAAGCGGCTGTCCTTGAGCCGAAACACGTCGGTGTACGAAATTTCATCGAAATATCTGAAAGATCGCACATATCTCCAACATACGGGTTGAACACAAGAATATAAGATCGACAAACGGGCGCGCAAAATGATTCTAAATCGATCGGTCTAATGAAAGGTGCGTTTATCGTAAGTCCTTCTGAGTGTTGCATGCACCCGCCCAAACTTAATATGCACATACACCGCAAGGGTTGTAGGGTATAAAAAAAGAGACTGCAACTATTAAGGCAAGAAGAAGAATGACTTCTGAATCAAATTTGCTAAACCTGATAAAGAACAACTCGAAGTTTGCAATGAGAAGACAAAATGAAAATCACGTACTAGCGACATAATCTCGCTTGTTTTTCAGCCTGCTTGAAGTTGTACAATAGACCACACACAATATCTCGACAAAGCAACTAATTGAGGTAGATTGTCGTACTTATGAGGGGAAAGGGTTTTAGTTTTGTTATTCCGTTTACAACATCACGAGATACACGGCAAACAATTGATGATTGATTGATTGAAAAGAGTATGAAATGCTCACCCGACGACATCGGTGTGTCCTTATCTATTGCACATATGCATTACCAGCCACATATATGGAATATTTCATTCGCCCCATGTGCATCCGTTAACTTTTGTGGGAAAGTTGAAGCCTAACTAATCAGTTGATTTATCGCCTTTGAATGCATACAACTAATAGAACAGATGCTTTCTCTTAATTTTATTCAAATTAATTTTAGTCAAAAATTTTAATCGCGCTCGTTGGTCGTAAGTCTCTCAATAACATTCCGACAATTAACATAAATCTTTATGATTAATGTACGTTTAGCCGAGTGATGGCTATCAAAAATACTACCTTTTTTTCTGTTTTCCTCCTTCCAATACAAACAAATACTTTCTGCTATCTTTGTTGTGTTTCTGAGAAAAAAATAAAAATAATAGTAATAATAAAAATAAGAATAATAATTTATTTTTTATCCGTCCATGTAAACATTAAGAATGTGTATAATCGTATTAAAAAAACAAAAAAAAAACACAAAGAAAAGTTCCTAACTTTGAATTCATAGCAGCGGCAATGACAAAATTTTTGCTAAACAAGAAGAAGCCTGCAACAAAATGAACGAAAACAATTCACTTATAAAGAGAAATTAACCGATAAAAAAATTAGATCAACGCATATGTACAATATATTAAAGAAACATATTATAAATAAAAAAGAAGAAAATACACAAGAAGCCGGGTACTTGAGAAAAGCCGTCAACTAATTTTCTACCCACCACTTATCATAAGGTAAGAACGCATTGAGATTCGATCAAGCCTCGGTTAATATCCAAGTGTATGCATCTGAGAAAGCAAGCAAAATTCTTATGAGAATGCATGAATAAATATTATTATGCTTGTACGTCTGTCCGCCAATATTTCTTGAAGCAATGACATTTAAAATGCAAGATTTTGGAAAACAAATTTGAAGCATTTACTCTAGAGTTGAGAAACGCCGGAAAAAAAACAAAAATATTGCGAAAAATTTCAACACATATTCTCACTCAACAATTCATAAATTAAAAGCAAATCAAGTCAAAATGTTTTACAATAATACAGACTTTATTTAAATAGTCGGGCTACTGGCATGTACACAAGCGATTTTATTATTAAGGTGCTGGGTATGAAAGATTCGATTAAGGCCGAATATATATCCTTTTCATTTATTTCGTATAAATCTTATTTATATATATATATATATATATATATATATATATTCTTTTTCAATTATTAATGTGAGTTATCATTAGCGCATACGCATACGCATACGCATACGCACACAAGCACAAACGAACACAAACTAAAACACACATACACACACATACACATACACGGGCGACACACTAAAGTTGAAATGCATTTATTTAGAATAAATCTGTTCAAATACACAACAAGAACAAAAACAGTAACAATTCTCATATAATTACGAAAAGTGTTTAAAATTGAAATAAATGAAATAAATATAAAAAAATGATATATACCGAAAATATACATTTTAGAGATATTTTGTATACATAATGTATATGTGTACTAACAAACTAAGGATAACATAAGAAACACATCACTTCTCCCGTACGTGCATTCTCATTGAAAAGAGAGTTACCTACATAGTCCATTTTGCATTCTAACCTCTATATCTACACTTTCTGCATATACACACACACATCCCTTCACTTTATAGCCCAATCAAAATCATATTAAAATGTACATCAATGGCTGGTAGTTTTAATGATTTCTTTCAAAAACGTGAAAAGAAAAAAAAAAAAAAAACCAAAGCGGCTATTTAACCCTTATAATATACAATCATTTCTATACATCACAAGACACGGACTGTGTTATTGTCATTAGAAAAAGTTTAACAACACAAAGTAAAAGTAAATTATATTGAAAAATCAATACAAATAAATAAAAAAAAAAACAAAAAAAAAAAAAATGAAATATTAAAAATATCTTAAGGTGTTGTTACTTCATAAATAAAAAAACAAAAATAATAATAATAATAATGGAAATAAAATTAAGAAATTATTTATTAAATTGAAAAAAAAAGGAAATAAAATAAAAAACATTATACAATAGTTTTAAAAATGAAGAAACCAACTGTAATTTAAGAGTTATTTGAAATATCAAGTACTCACACACACACACACACACTCTTATAATGAAAATTTAATATTACGAAAGAAGAAGAAAAAAAAATAGAAAAACTTCTCTAATTTAAACAACAAAAAGAAAAACAAAAAAAAAAATAATAAAAAGTAAATCACTGAAAATAAACGGAAATATTATGTATAAAAACATATTTAAATTGCTTTTTTATTCATGCCATTACAATTTCAATACTGAAAGAAGAGCAACTAAGCTACATTAAGGAACTGCTAAATACGACTTCAAAAGCTCTCAAAACGAAAAGGAATATATATATATACACTTTCGTTCTATATAACCCCATTTATTGAGACAATTTTTATAAAAACAATCCCCCTGCTGGCGGAAAGATTAATAATACCTCGCCAAACATTTCCCAGGTAAGACGCAACAAAATTTGCTATTAGTAACATGCTTATCATGCTAACGTTGTATGATGCAGGGTGTAGGGGATATACCGTATAAGCAGAGTATTGGCGGAAAGCAAAGGCACAGTCTTGACTTGACAAACTTGAATCGTAATTTTCGAACGGATGAGACCGGAAAAAGCATTGTAAACGGAAAGTCGCGGATGTAATTTGTAAATAGAACCCTCCCACGCTATCCTAAAAATCATAATGCACTGACACGAATTTAATATGAAAAGTAATTGAATAGAAGGACAAAAAGGATCGCAAATTGGGCATTTTACGTTATAGTGTAATTAAAATAAATGCTTACATAATAAGTTAACGTTCGGCTGTATGCAATGCTTACTACATTCAGTTGTGTACTGTCACGAATGTGTGTGCGACAGGTAAGGCTCTGAGAGTAACCCGTGTGACACTCCTCCCCTTGTGGATAATCCACAAGTAGTTGAAATCTATTGCAATAGTACTCAACAGCATATATAAAACGGAAGCTGTGCTAATAAAAAGCACAAAGTAAAACTCAATCCATTATTCCGGACACTGATGACGTTACAGTAACTTGTCATACAAACACACGCACAGCCGTATTCTAGCGTTGCGATGGCTAGCTAATCGTAACGGGAAGTAACCGGTTTTCCTCTTTTAATTTTTATCACTAAAAAGCTTGAGAAATCACGAAACTGTTAGGTTGTGCGGAAAGTCATTTCGTTTTTCCAAAACAATGCATTTCATTGCATTTTTTCAAAGCCAATTTGACACTTGAAGACGTATTGACAGTAGACCAATGCCAAAATTGGTTTAACGTACCGCGTTCTAGAAGAAGATAAGAAATTCATCGTGAACGCAATCACTTTCCGAGCAACCTAATACAAGCAAAAAAATGTCTTATACTTTGTGATGACTCTGTGTCGCTGTTCAGAAGACGGCTAAAAGATTTAAAGAACATGATAGACAAAAAACTACACTTCAACGTACTAATGCAGTTGATGTCCGATCGGACGAAAAATCAAAGTCAAAGTCATACGTAAGTGGCGAACCATAACATTTCCCTTAGCTAATCTCCTAAAATAGTTAAAAGTATTGACGCTGTGCAATATCTTATTGTTGTCCTTGAGAGATAAACAAATCGAGACCCATATAAACGGTGAAAGAGCGGATTGTGGCAAATGAAACCTTTCGTGTTTTTTTCTTAAAGCCTGTGCAAAAGATAAGAGGCATTTTTTACCTGTAAAGTACACGTGACTTTCATTATCATCTGGCGAGTATTTTGCGTCATTCGGTTTATTAGTAAGTTTTCGAAGTTTTCAAAACACGTCTACCTTGACTTTTCCCAAAGCTTGCCATCAGCGAAACTATGGTTCTACTTCTTCACATACCTTTTTATTTTTGCAGCTTTTCAGCTCTTTCATAAGTAACTCACATACACGCACTTGTACTCTATCACATCGCGAACTATGAAATTCACTTTCCAGGACACAACGCATCAAAAATCGAGAAAATAGAATGAAATAAGAAAATTACTGGAAACTTGGAAAAGATCACTTCCCGCATAATGATTTTCGCTACGTAGTGGACGTCATAGCACGGAAAATATATATATGTATATAACAAAAAAGCTAATTGCCAACTTTATTAAGTTTGAAATAAAGAACTTCGTCTTCGCATCGAACCTTTTCTACCCAACTCAGTAAATCATCTGTTGTTGATTTGCTGACTTACAGAAGAAGCAGAGTGTAGCATTATCGATTTATCGCACTCTACCCGTTTATTAATCATTTATGCTAAGCTTACGCTTTTACATGTTTCCACATAATGCAAGTCTAGCTATGACCTCGTTAAGATCAGTTCTACATATGTCCACATAATACAGGTCTAGCTGTAATCCAGTTAAGATAACCCAATTTAGCTATAACACACATTACATGCGACTTTAGTAATAGCGTAGTTTAATTCTATTACTTTGCTTAAGATAGCATAACAATTTATTACATTAGTTACTGGCCGCAGTTCAGTTAAGTAAGAAGTGAAGCAATACGTCAGAATTAAAGTAAGAATTTAAAATCAACCAAGAGAATTATAGTAAATAACAATTGAAAAGAACCTTTGATTGTGTGTTCACTACAAGAGAACGTATTTTGAAATTGTTGTCGAATTTTCAAAATTTGCCTTAGAACTCTGCGTTCACATTAGGCCTTTTTTGTACATTTCAGCGAATTTTCAGTTGTTAAATTTTCTCAATAAAAGAAGAAGAAGAAGAAAACGAATTTTCAAAACCAATAACAAAGAATTTTTAATTCCATTTTAATTAAATAAGAGAAAAGAGGTGAACAAGCAATTGAAGAGGAGTGACGGACGTGAAGACCCACCAATCGAATCACTGATAGAGATAACACCGCAAATCTTAGACTAGATATTAGAAATCTTGTATATCCGATTGAAATATCAATTCCAGTTCATTAATGTACTTTAGAGAGAGAGAGAGAGAGAGAGAGAGAGAGAGAGAGATAGTTTGAAATTATATCGTGTGTCTTCCCGTTTTATTCTAAAGCAACTCAAATTTTCCATTTAAATAACTTTGTGTGCAAACAGCTGCAAAGATGGAGCTCTGTACGAGTGATGATAATCTGAAGTGCATATGCTATGGTTTAAGAAGTGTTCACGATTCAGCAAAACTTTAAAAGGCATGTAAATAAAAGTTGAAGAAAACCAAAAAAAAAATTAATCATATGTTGACTGTTTCCTTCGATCCTTGCTGGACTGTTGATAAGAAGTGGCTTCGAGAAGGTCAGATACTTATAAAGGAATATTATCTAGATTTTCGACGTTGCGTGGATGAATCGTGAAAAACCATATACTTTACGTGAAAAACTTTGATCTTAATGGGGTAATAAGTACGTGGGTGTGTAGCAATTGTTTACTTCCCTTTATAATACGCGCAGAAATATTTATTATCCCATAAGATATACAAGTAACGTGTATTCTTGATCAGTTCAAAACTCTGACTTGTGGAAGGCCTTCTCTGTTTTATTCATCCATACGTCGGAACAGAACGCTGAAATATGGTATATAGCCAATGTAGGTAACTAAGCAAAAAATATTAAGTAGCTTTTGCTTAGATAATAAATTGTTTCTTTAAAAAAACTGCATCACTTCAAGTCAGGTCTTAGCGACCGACTCTAGGAATTTTCGCTATAGGCAAACAGAGGTAAAAGTCTTCGATTGTTTATTCCATCATTAAAAAGACTCGAGAGAGATTTCATGAATGCCACAAGCTAGTCCTAAAATCATATATAGGCTTCACCCAAATAAGGCAATACTTGTCAAGCACAATCTCGATACAACGCGGCACACATTGTCTTGTTTTTATTACATTGTTCTATATTGTAGCTTAATTTAAATAAATAAGAAGAAGAAAAAGTCTCTTTTAGCACAGCTTCAAAACACCTCGGTACGACTTATCCATGTCATACGAATGACGTCCCTATGTCTCTAAGACTATTTTCAAGATGCAAATTCCCACATGAAGTATAAGAATAGAGAACAAAGTGCATAGATTATGCGCCTATCCGAAAATAAATCATTTTACTAATTAAATGCACGATTTAAAAGCATTTAGTTAAGGTAATGGGTGTCGACAACGAGGTGGCGATAAAATAAAGAACGATACTTAGAAAACAATAAACAATCGACCTAACTAATGGTTGAATTAACTGCTTTCAAAGTGAACGGATGCGTAGAATTCTAAGCCAAGTTGTCTGTCTACTGCTTACTACGGCTATACAGCTAAAGTTGATCCGAAAATTCAATCGTGAATTTCTAAATTCAATTTTTTTTTTTTAAGGTAAAAGAAAAATAATATTCGGGATGATTATTGGGTATATAAAATGGCATTCAATAAGCCTGTAGGATGACATATAAACGACGATACTATTAACGAATTCATGTGGTTTTTAATGCAAATGTGCTACAATTTCACGACATCCCGCGCATTAGTCTACCAGTTACAGTCGGTTTTAATGACGCTACTTATTCTCTAGCTAATCTTCAAAGCAATGACGAAATCTGAATTTCATATGTCAATGGAGCGTTGCTTTCAATTGCTATTGGGACTCTGCTCTGTCGAGACAAGCGATAGAAAGGGGATTTGTTGACTTCAAACGCGGCCGTACAAACACCGAAAATGCTGAAAGCTGTGGTTGCCGCAAGATCGGTAACTGTTTCAGAAAACATAAAGAGAGAGCAAAACACATTTTAATGATATCGAACGGCAATATATTTACTACATTGCCTTTTTGCTCGGTTATGGCGTCCGTATTTGGGATCAAAAGCGAATTGCACAGGATTATTGGTCAGTTTGAATGACAAAATTGCAAAAAGCCGCCCCAAATGAAGAAGAAAAAATGCTCTTTCACCAAGACGATGCACAGCTTTACAAGTGGACCACAACAACATACCTGAATTGCACTTCGAATTACTTGCACATCTACCATATTCTCCAGATTTAGCTCCCATTGACTATTGTCAAACGAATGCTCGCCGGAAAGAGACATGGCTCCAACGAACATGTGATGTGAAGCATGTTTTGACTGGTTGGACAACAAATCACTCTATATGAAAGGCAAAGAAATGTTAGAGAAGGGTTGGAATGAATGTATTGCCCTTGACGGACATTATGTTGATCAAAAACGCCGAATTTCTTCGAAAAATTGGTATTTTATTAATGATCCTACAAACTTATTGACTAATTTCCTATATAGATATTGAAAAAGAATAACAAGGTCTGTGCGGCACGCTGTGAAGGCGGTCGAATTTGAATTATCAAAAAAGAAACAAAATCATGTAATCAACATGCCTTTAGCTAAGGTAGGACATGGACTTTTTTGGAAATATTGATGTGTGACCGATAAGTGAGTATTTGAAGGGAAAAGTTCAATTTTCGACCAAAAAAATAAACAAAAACCAGATAAGTACATCGTCTTCTTTTAGAGAACTTCTGCATCCGAATGAAAGGAATGAAAGTTATCGGAATTTTGATGTTTGGCCTCATGAAAAATCGCGCTCAAAGGGTCGAAAGGTGTTATAAATGGGTTCCTCTTTTTCCTATTAATTGGTAAACCCTGCATAATAAATCTATTCATCCCTCTATGTTCAAGTATTTTTTCTTATTCTCTTTCCTGGACCAGTTTCTGTTCGATAAGCGTCTACTTTGCTGCATCTGTCAAATACAGAGTTACACTCTATGTGTTGCATTTCAAGCTTTCGGTGTGGACGCAGAAAGACTGAAAGTTTTCAAACTGCTCTCGTTCTCCCTACGAAAGTCCTCCTAACGATTGAATTGAAACACTTTTAAATGAACGTAAACACTCTCAAAAAACATCGGCTACCGTGTTAGAGCGTACGCTGTAACTTCCAAACAAATGCTCAAAGTACGTAGATGATCTTCTTCGAAAAAGCCTCGACATTTCAGCTTTGCCCCTTCTTCACTTATAAAACGCATATTTAAAGTGGCTTGTAAGAGATAAAAACTTTCTCAATAGACACACAGGGTCCCTAGTAGATTATTAACAGTTAGACCAAAAAGGCCATAAAGGCGTAACAACACTTCACACATTCGACTTGATTATGCTCGGACATATCCTTCATTGGACGAATAGTGGGTAAAAAGCTAAGGTTGAGTGTTTCCGATAAGAAGGTTAATAACAATTAATAATAACACTGATGATATTGTGCGACAAAGGGAATTCTAGCTCTAAAGCCTGAATATAATATTTTTGTATTTTTTGTGTTCTTCTTTTTTTTATTATTGTTTTCTTTTTTTAAGGTTTACAGTAGAGATTTAACAATTTTATCAACTTTCTTTCTTTCTTCTTCTTCTTCTTCTTCTTTTTTCTTTGTTAATAAATACTTATATATATATATATGTGTATGTATTTATGCTTGTTTCAGTACCTATCGAAATTAGTCATACTTCATAAAATTGTTATCAATTCTTTATGTTTCATCTTGCAGATCATAATATTCATAAGACAAACGATGATTAAATACTTAAAGAGGGGTGAGAGAACAAACGGGTGAATGAGTGCGTTATTGCACTCATTTTATATTTTCGAAATACAACTACAATGTATATATGTTGGTGCGAGTTTATTTTAATTATATTAACTTAAATTATGCATATATAAATATATATATATATATATACATATAGGCCATATATAAATTTTACTACAAATTTTTTCTAAATTGGAGAAACGGTTTTAGCGACCGTTACAATTTAACATTGTGATAATGTTTCCACTACTGCAACTAAAAATTTGAATGGAGTTTCCAATGTTTTCATAATAAATTCTTTTAGTACATTTTTAGTTTCATATGAAAGAGTAAATAGTATAAAATTTGTATATATTATGAGAGTTTATTGGCGTACCTTTCATTGTGTTTGTATTTATATATGTATAAACTGTATTTACGTGTGTTCGTGTGTGTGTGTGTGTGTGTGTGTTTCGAGTGTGTGTGTGTTTCGAGTGTGTGTGTGTGTGTGTGTGTGTGTGTGTGTGTGTGTGTGTGTGTGT